>CM077835.1:13745548-14320548 GCA_039720395.1 Liquidambar formosana | reverse complement strand
TGGGACTGTTATTTGGGATTTTGACAAAATGATTTCAAGTTTCTTCACTAGATTCGGTTAGCATAATAGGACACTATTCCTGATATCTGAGCTCCCATGTGCTTAAACAAAGACGTGTTTGGGTTCGTAATGAAAAGCTGTCATGTAAGCATTTTCCTTTTTCATATTATGTTTTGGCAGTTCTTCTGTTTTCTCTGTTGCGGATATATTTGAATCTACAAATTATTTGTGTTCTTATGGCATTCCCAAATTGTCCCTCATAGGTAGGCCCACGCAATATCGGTAGATCAGACACGTGAGTTACGTGTCCCGTCTTTTTCCGTCACTTTCACCTGTATTTGTGTGTATATATATATGTACAATATACGATTTAACTTATCTGTGAGGATAATAATCAACCAATTTAGATGGGAGAGGAAGGAAAATTTGAGCTGGGCCATATATTTTTTTTTCATGTGGGAGGGGGGCTTGGCGCAGTAGAAAGGTGATATTGAAGTTTGGCTTGGGTTTGATAGTGTTGTGGGGCTGAATATAGATAGGACTTTTTGAAGGATGGAATGGTGACAAGGTAGGGCACTATCAACAATAATAGTGCCAATAAAGTTAGGGTTGGCACTCCAACAACCCCCAACCTCCTTTTATATTTTGGTGGGGATGGCGTTTGTGGGGGTCCTTTTCTCTTGAACTCACATTGATTTCACACTTTTGGACCCCATACTCCTGTCACACGCAACATGCTGACAGAGGTTTCATCTTGTTTTACATGTGCTAGATGCCATTAATCTTCATTTTACACTGCCTTTTCAGTTGAACGAACACTCGATTCAAATCCGATGACTTTAGTAGCATGTTTGTTTAGCCAGAGGAATCAGAATGAAATAAAATGAGATTCAATGACAAGTGCAATGGTTTGTTGTTGAAATATCATTTCATTCTATTCTGATTTCCCCCTTACTCCGGCCAAACAAATTTGCCTTAGCAGTTGGTGTGTTGTTGTTGTTGTTGTTGTTTGTTTGTTTGTTTTTTTTTTTTTTTTTTTCTCTTAAAAAATAAATATTTTTTTATTTATTTTATGTAAAGAGAATATTTATTAAAAATAAAAAAGTCAAAATACAACAAGGAAAACCAATCCCTGGCATCATCAATGTTCCCAAATAATGATATCCTATGACTTCCTAAGAAATCAATGTTCCCAAATGGAAGTGCGTCCTAGATTGTGTGTTCAGAGCGGGTGCCATTGAAATTAAAAATAATTCCAAATAATGCCCTAGATTGCGTGTTCGTTGGGGGTGCAATTGAAATTAAAAACAATTCCCAAATTTTCAAAATTCGAGAACACTCACAATAGTAGAGGTGCACATTCATGCAGGCACTACATTTGTTCAAGAAGAGAACTTGTATAACAAGAGGAAGAGGAAGATACCAAAGAGAAAAAAGAGATTTATAGAAAAAGTGAGTTGGCATGATGAAATTTTTAGAGGCCTCATGGAGAAAGAGGAAAGATTTTTGAGACAGAAAGGGGAGATTTTTGAAGAATGAGTTCTGAAAAGTGATGAAGTTTGTGTGTGAGAGAGAGAAGATATGAGAGTTATGAGGATAGAGAGAGATCAGAAAGAAGGAGAAGAAAAGATAGAGAACAGTGGGGGCCTGGGGAAACAATTATGTTTCATCACAGGGGTCTAATCCTGATTTTCCGCAGTAAGTCCTATTTATAAGCTTTAATAAAACCTCAAATCCCAAGAGCCCCCTCTCTAAAAAAAAAAAAGTTTTTTTTTTTTTTTTTTTGAGAAAAAGAGTAGAAGCATCGAAGAGATTCTGACGTCCCCACTAGGTTGGCACCCAAGTCTCCCAATCATGTGATCACTGCTCTTTAAAAGAAAGAAAAAAGAAAACAGTAGAAGAAATGAGTGAGAAAATGAGACAATTTTTCATAAACCTTAAAAACCAAAATGAAAAAATTACATCAAACAACAAATAATAAATATTTACTAGGGACTCAAATTACTTCAAGGGTCCCACTTATGGGATTTCACTGCAAGTTCCAGTACATCAAAAAATGGAAAATAAAAAATTTTGAATCTTACAACCACTCTCGAACTTCATCAAGTTAGGATTTTGAGCTTATTGTGTTCCTCTCTCTCTCTCTCTCTCTCTATATATATATATATATATATATGTATATATAGGATAATGATTAGATAAGCACGTGCTTATATAACTTATATCAAAACCTACATTGGGAGTTGTACCTTGTGCATTAGTGGGATGTGAGGTGCATTGAATCAATGCAAAGGGTACAACCCCCAATGCATAGTGCTGATGTAACTTATATCAGCACGTGCTGATAGGATCACCTCTGTGTATATATATATATTCTCAAACGAGTTTACAATTTTATTAAGATTTTAGCAGTTGGGATTCCAAGTCTAAGTTAGGAAAATGGAAATTCACAGCCCCACACTCAACCACCAAAACTAGTTGGACAGATTGAACAGGTTTTGATAATCTAGTCATAACTTTTGACTCCATTTTTGATTTAGATAGAATTGACTGCTCTACTTTCAAAGCTTGATTAATGTAGCTCAAAGCCTTCGTCGCATCGAGCCAAGTTGAGTTTCACTATTATAAGGGGATGATGTATGGTACCACTCAATGCCAGCCCAAAGCAGGCTTTAGTGCTTGCTCGCCAAAGCATGAACCAATCCAGATGTGGAAAGAAAACTTGAAGTTTATGAGTATTTCCTGATTCCAACATTTTCCAAGTAAAAAATAAGCCAGAAGTTGATCCAGAATTCCGAATGTGGTAGATTTATTTATCTTGTTCTTGTGAAAACCATATAAAATACATGGAGATCATTCGGGAGGGGAGAGTTCAGCATTCTTTGGGGACTCTCTTGGGCAACCTTAGGAGAGAAAGTTTCATCCTTAGGGTTTGGGATTTGGGAATGAAGATGTTTAAATATCAAGAGTAGTGTGTATAATATTATTAGTTTGAAATAAAATAATATTAAAATTAAGTATCTAACAAGTTTTTCAGGAAAATCTTAACCCCGTCCCAAACCTTACAGGTTCTTTGAAAAAATTTCCAAACTTATTCTTACCCATTAAATAGTGATCCAAACCCTCAGGAGAAGGATAGGCCCATAAAAGCTTGTCTCATTGCAATCTCTATTTATACACCCTGTTTTGAAAAAATGTGACATTGTTAGTTTTAGATTTGTAATGTACATAGATATAATAAATTTCATGCATGTGCCTCTACGAGATGATTGAAATGAGGACTATGAGCCTTTGGCACGTAAGTGTAAACCCTTACTTGAACTTAAACACCCCCACCCCTTTCTCTTCAAAGACCAAAAATAAAAATAAAAATAAAAATAAAGTGAAACAAAAAGGTGTAAACCCCTAAGGCCATGACTACAACTTGGGTCAGTCCAAACTGAGCTTTCAGCCTGGACAACAGAATCAACCCAGCCCACTCCAATAGTGCCCAGCTCGCTCTAATTTATTTGATAGCGGGCTGAATTCGTGCTGGCCTAAATTGACAGGCCGAATTGAGGTGGGCCATTTATAGGATGGAAACATTAGACAGTCAAGGCTGGCTGGAATCAGAGAATCAAAATAGAATGGAATGAGATTTCAATGTAATAGAGTCAATTTCTAGAAATTCATGGAATGCTTCTGTTTTGAATTTCCACTCTCATTTGGATCGAAGGTCATCATTTTCTTGAATTTTTCCATTTAAAGGGTGATAGATTTGTACCTTTAGTATTATGTAAAATATACTAAAATTGTTTAATTTTCATTTGAACGCCCAAATGGGCAACAATAATCAAAATGAAAAAGTTGGGATATGGGAATTACTCATAAGAATAAGTTGTAGTTTGGAAAAATATCAGAAATGATTTTTTTTTAAAAATATATGAAAATTTTATGAGAGAGAAGAGCAATGGAAGCTAATAAGAATATGTGTTGTCATTTCATGTGGATTACTAAAATCAGCACACTTCTACCAGGGGCGGAACTATGTGCAGACCAAGGGGGCCATCGCCCCTGCAAGATTTTAAAAAAAATGGACACTTGGTCAAATAGGATTTAATTTTTCAACAAACTTGTACAAGTGCCCACCCACCTCATTGAATCAAACTAATATTATAATTTTACTAAAAAATCCCTCAACTTATGTAAGAAATAACTTTTCATGTTAGGTGTTTTCGTCAAATCATCAACTAACTTTTTCTATTCTGATACTGTTCTACCCATAAAATAAATTAAAGAAGTCTCAACACTGCTTTTTGGGTACGTTCTTGACAATGAGGATTTGTTTGAATGAGCACTTGAGCTTGCTTTCTTCTTCTTCTTCTTCTTTTTTTTTTTTTTTTTTTTTTTTTTTTTTTTTTTTTTTTTTTTTTCTGGTTTTGTTGTGTAAATACTTTTAAACAAAAGCATACCAAATTTCACGTATTTCTTAATCTCGATCTTAAAGGTTGAATCATATCTTTGGATTTTTTTTTCGTCACCTTTTAGTCCAAATTCTCATTTTTTTTTTTTTTCCCTAGATCATTCAAATTGGATTTCTATTTTATGTTTTCGTTTAAACAATTTCATTAATACTAAGATACCCACTTCCCTAAACTTGCAAATATGTTGCATTTGTATTTTTTTTTTCCCTAACTGTTAGTGTTCTCTATAATTTCTCAAGAATTATGACTTCATGTAATGAAAGGGTTGGTTTTTTTTTTTTTTTCTTCACAATATTTATATAGTAGAGAATTTTTTTTCCCCCTTTAAGTTGGCCACCCCAACTTGTAGTTCTTGGTTCCGCCCCTGACTTCTACAGTTCTACTTACTAGAAGGCATGAAACCCATATGAACCTCATGAAGTATTATTTGTAGAGCACACTAGGGGGCATATTGTCTCAATGAAAGAAACACCACTTTCCTTTGCTTCCATTTTGATTTCTCCATAAACCAGTAGCTTTGAACTGCAATTGCTGATATATATATATATATATATATATTATTTTGGGTATCAACCTGAAGAAGAATGATGAGGGAATGAGGGATGGTTTAATTTGCCTGGAAAAAGTATACGTGTGAGCAAGTGAACTAGCATTGTGCAGTCTCTTGATTTGGATGAATCACGAATTTATGATGCTGCCAGGTGAATGATTTAGAAACATGTTTCCAGAGTGAGAAACATGATTTACCCAACTAATTTTTGTCATGTTTTCAGTGTTTTTAGGCCCTCCCTTTCACCAATACATTTCCATACATTTTTTTCTACTTGTTTTCTATATTTTGCAACGCTTCCCAATGAACATAGCCAAGCATGCCTAAGACTCTTTCTCCCTCTCCTCTAGTTATGTTTTGATAATGGGAGATGAATTGAAAGCATTGTGTTGTCTAAAAGCTAGACCAAATTACCAGCCTCCAGTGTTTCTTTGTCATGTTTGCAGGTTTGTCAGGAACTGCATTTTATACACCAGTCATGCAATGGTGGAACTCTCTTAATTTGGTTTTGTGATCTCTGTTTTCCAAGTTGTTGTCGAGTTTTTTTATTATTTATTTTATTATTTTACTGTTGCTAACCTAGTCATCAAACTTAATAATGGTTTCATGCAGATTTTCAAATCAATAGCAAAGGAGGATAATGCAATGATAATCTTTTGGAATTGTTGGGGAATATTCAAGGAGGAGCTGTACTATGGGTCTCTGATAACATTTCAGGTGGGTAATTTTGAACACCATAAAAGTTCCAAATGATGCATGAATTGCACAATTCACTTCATGTGACATTACACACTGAGGTTGCTCAATAGATTATAAGAGTTGACTTACATACAGGACAACACTCCTTTGAAGATGAAATGAAAACAGAATACAAAATGAGCTATTTTGGTTGAATGATGGTATAGAAAAGCAAATTTCCTTTTGCACACCGTTTCTGGTTTTATCTTAACCAACCACAACAGATGAAAGGGGATGATGGAAATTGACCCGTCTGGCGGATATATTCTGCTTGAGAAGCTGTTCTTTCTGCCTGTCGATTTTTTCTGGCTTCAGCTGCAGCTCGTTTTTCTTCCGATCTTTGCCTTGCCATTGCAATCTTCTTGACCATCTTTGCTTGAGCATGGGCTCTCATTTGTTCAACTTGGGCCTGAAAGGTGTTATGCAATTATGTAAACAGCTAGTAAAAGCTGGCTCATTATGTAAAAGATAATCATCCCAACTTTATGCATCATTTCCCTACTCTCCCTCCCTCCTTGTTTGAACTTTGAAGATCATCCCAAACATAAGTTACTGAGTTTTAAATTTCTAATCCAATTCATTTCCATTCAACAATAATGAATGATGGAGTATTTATTAGACATCATAATAAAGTAAACTCTATGGGAAAAATATAATACCACCCTATTTTTAGTATCCAACCCATTTTTATGCATTTTTACTCTCTCCCTGTGTGTGTGTAAAGTTTTGACTGTGAAGACCCTCTTAAGCTTAACTTACTGAGTTTTAATTCAGTTCATTTCCATTAAAAAAAAATGCAGGAAGAGGTTTTAAGCTCATAACAAAGCAAGCTCTTCTGAGATAAATACAGATGGAAAATTTATAACTAAAAAAAAAACAAACTCATATACCTCTATTCTCCTCATCTCTGCTTCCAGTTTTGCTTTCTGCTGACTTTCCCATGCTTGGATTTTGATTTCTTCACGCTTATATCTGGCAATATTTTAAAACCCTAATGTCAAGATCAAAATTGAAACAGTGGAATGTAGCTTATAGCAGAAAAAGAAGCTAAACACATTTTATCTCCATGAGAATATTTGTTGCAAAAAATTTCTAGAAGTGTGCAGGTTCTAAGAAGAAACCTTGCCGTGTGTTTAGACTTTTCAACTTCCTCCCATGCAGCTGCACGTCTTTCGAATTCAATCCGATCAAGTTTCTCCATGTCAATGGTTTTAACCGGAGAAGTATTCTTTTCCTTCTCATCCTTACTTGCCCAGGCAGCAATATTCATCTTGCCTAGTTGGACACCTAGAGCTACAATCTCTCTCCTTGTTTTGAGCTTCATTTCTTGCTCTGACAATTCTTTATTGCTATTTTCTGTTGGGCGTGATTCGTCATCAGTTGTATTCTCCGTAGGTGTGGGTGCTGGTGCTCCTCTTCGAGGTGTAGAAGGGAGTGAAGAAGTTGGGCTGCGGAGTGGAGTTGTTGCCCCTTCAGGGGTCGCAGTCCTTGAAGGCTCTTGACTTGCAATAGGGGTCATTTCTGTTCCCATGTCTCTCATTGAGACTGATCTTATGGCAGGAAGACCTGCATAATAAACCATCACATTATCAAATTAAGTATCAGAAGAAAATGTGATTGATTAAGATATCTGCACTATCTCAAACAAAATGGAGTTTACAAAATGCAAATGCTAAGAAGGAGATGTTGCAAATGAAAAAATGTACTTGAGTTTTATTTGATTAAGAATCATCAATATTAAAAAATTATGATCTATAATTGTATGAGAGAAATATTCACGGAAAAGTCAAAGTACACCATCACTTCTTCCGCAGAAGCTGATTCTACTTGGGGGCTGAAGATTAGGCTCCATTGATTTAAAAGTACAAGCTTACACAGAAATTCAATTTGATCTATATGAATTACCAATCATATTCACTGTTTTTATACTTCTATTAGATTTAATTTTTCCTTGGATCCCTTAAACCCATTTTTGCAAGTCCATAAGATAAAAGTTAGGACCACAGTATCCACTTGAGGGGACCAGATCAACCCTGAAAGGTGGGTTCCCAGCCCCATGATTGTCCCTTGTCTGGAACAATCCAGACAGAAATTCTTCCCATCCAACCACCCAAGTGTTAAAATAACAATTGCAATGCTAGTTCTCTTAGTGTTGAATTGTTGATATAATGATATGGTGAACTTGGCATCATTAACCTAAACGCCATGTATGCATAGACAACTATGCAGCACATTTGAACATTTCAGTACAGAAAATGTAGGCATATACTGACAAAATTAAAAAGAAAGTAGTTCTGCATTACTTTTGCCAAGAACAAGACAACATTGAAATAGAGCTTAAATATCTGCAAATCCTTTCTAGTTCTTAACTTATAATTTGGTATAAAGCACCAAGAAAGCATAAATATACCTGTCGTATCTTCGGTCGGACTTCTTGTACAAGATAACTCCAGGTGACCCACTTCCATCAAATCCTTACTTTGAGGACATGGATGGATTATCGCATTTCCCCCACTTGCTTGACCCGAAATTGGGTGAGTACCTGTGGGAACAAAAGAGAACCTATCCAATCCCATCTGTGACATGGGTTGACAGAAATCAACCCGCTTAGTGTCTGCTACTCTGTTAACTGATATCTTGTGGTCATTACCAGCAGACTCTGGAGCTACCCTCACCATATTTGTCACAGGCAAACGATTTGCTTGACTTTGTAAAACAGTTTTCTTAGTATAATTAGCTTGTGCATTTTGCCTGCTCACTATCCATTTCTCCGCATCGTTCCACTTAGATGGCATGGTTCTTGAGAATGATCTTGTTATGGGATTGTGTAGTGACCTCTCCCCTTTATGAAACTCAAAGCTAGATGAACTAGCATTACTATCATAATCAAGATTTTCATCTTCTGGATTTCTCACCGAGTGAATTGAACCAGAATAACCGCTATCACTTTTTGAGAATGGCTGCATTTTAACACGACCCAAGTCCCCATTTTCCCTCGGTAGCGACTCCTTTAGCTGGGAAGAAACCTGATCTCCTTGGCCAGAACACGACACTGCCTCGATGGATAGCTTTACTGATGAAACCTTTAAAGTGGGAGCTGCAATTGAAGGCACAGACAGTTTCTACAATCAATAGTCTTTCTTGTGTATTTATAAGTATGTATATGTATCAGACTAAGATGAGTTAATATGGTGCTAGTGTTGTGATGCAAAACGGTTTGTACATCTGGGTTTACTGATCAAAATCAAGATGCCTGGTAGTTTGTGAGTTACAAACCTTCCTCATAGAAATCTTCATTCTCTTGGGCTAATAAGCTGTTCTTTACAAACTCAGCATCCCCAACTTTGGAAGGAGAAGTTCTTGAAGAGTTACTATTTGAGCCATCTTTCTTCCTTTGATGATGAGGCCCTATGAGCTTCATCCTCAACTTACTTGGTGAAATTATTCCAGTCTACATTAGAAATCAAATAAGTTACCCATAATTAGACCGCTAAAACAAAAACCCACTTGCACAGCTTCCAAAAAGTTACCAACTTTGTATAGAATCATTTGAACAAAACCCAACCTAATAATCTATTAAACCCATCATTGGCTAGTCAAATCATAGTTTAGAAAGCTCAAGCAATTATAACCCAAATTAAACCTTTCAAACCACAACCCTCTTACAAAAATTCAAAAAAAATATCAGTTTTGTATCAAAACATTGAGAATTTCAACCAAAACACCAAATGGGTATACTTCTACTCGTTAAAAAATAAATAAAATCCATGTCCAAAACTCAGAGTAAGCTAAGACAGCAGGAGCAAAATGAAGATATTTTTCTTGCATTCAATCATTTCTCCACGACCCCATTCCAAAAAATTAGAGCAAAATAAACAATAATTAGTCAACAAAGCCCATAAGCAGATATACAACCCATAAGATCAACAAATCCAATAAAACCTGCAAAAATTATAAAAACACAGAAAAGCAAGAGATAGAGTCTTTGATTTTTCTTGATTGGGTGGCAAGGAAAAAACCATACCTGCACTTTGTGAATCCTCTCGTACTCCATTAGATCTTTCTCTCTTTCCCTCTCTCTCTCTCTGTTTCCAAAATGCAGCAGAGACGAGCTCTATTGCTGAGTGGCATTGCAATCGCTGTTTCGAGCGTTTTGTAGCTGACAGGAGTGCACTAGATCCTTGTCCAGTTTGGCCCCTCTCCAGTACTGTAGGTACAGTACCTCTCCCAGATCTTGCCACGTCATCATTTAGAGCACCACATGGTGGGTTCCATCTGATGTGGCAGTATCTGCGTGGGGTTACCGGAGGGGCATTGTGGTCGGCAATCTTTTCATTCTTCTACCCAGCCGACGAATTCCCGATTTAAAAACCTTTTCGTTGTTTTCTCCTGTTTGGAAAAATTGCCTTGTGGTAACTATTTCTCAGATTAATACCAAAGAAAGGATATTTCCAGTGAACTTGCTACAATTGACAGCTAATTTTCATTTTGTTTGGTATTAATCTTGAAAGTGTTCACCAAAAGGTACTTTGCCCCTGTTTGTTTTTGAAAAACGGTTTTAAAAAAACAAAAAATGAAAAAAGAACTACGAAATGATTTGAGACCAGAGTTTTGAACACAGTGGCAATGATGGAAAAGTGGGAATTATAATTTGCTGTGCATAGGGACACTGTTTAAAGTAAATGGGTTATGATCCATCAATCAGAAAAAATTACCATAGCAACATACATAATTAAGAAAACCAATCAGTCAATCTAATCAACTTTGTTTGTAGTGTCTGTTTTTTTTTGCCCTTTAATAAAAGCAAGACTAAGCATAAATTAGTCATGACTGGTAACCTTTGATATATATGACTAATTATAAAAAAAAAAAAGAAAAAAGGAATTACTTTTACCAGTGGTCCCCACCTGATAATGGTCCTCACCTCATGTAGCTTGATCAGATCTAGCTTCTAGATTTTTTGTTTTCAAGCATTTACCCTCCCATGTTGGAAAAATGTATTTAACCCTTTCCTTTCTTTTCTTCTTTTTTTTTTTATTTTTTTATTTTTGGGCTAACAAAGGACGAAGAAAAAAACAAGCAAACAGAGAAACCAACAGCAAGAGAGATATTTTTTGGATGTACATTTATTATATGTTGATAAAATGAACAATTTTGTCTTAAAAATGTTAAGAATGAGTCATGTATAAGTATTTTCTGTCAATAAACCAAACAACTAATGATGATGAAAAGATATAGAGTGTTACATTTTTAAACATGAGGGGGTTAAAATATTTGAAAACAAAATACAAGTGTGCAAAATGTTTTCAAGTAAAAGTTGAGAGGTAAAACTGTAATTTTCGTTGGTTGAGTCAATGGCCTTCGGTTCAATCGCATTCTCTCCCTACCTATAGGTGCGGGAGGGTTGTAGGTTCAAGTCTTTATAAATGTTATAATACATTTTTGATTCATGTTATCTATATATATACAATCCTGATTAGGTGAGTATGCGCTAACCAACTTATATCAGCACTATGTATTAGGTGTTATATGCATTCATTAGCCCAATATGCCTCGTTATCCACTAATATATGAGGTACAAACTCTAATGAGAGAGTTAATATAACTCAGCATGTGCTTACCTGATCGTCACCATATATATATAAATATGTACAATTCGAATTAAGTCAGCATGTGTTGAGATAAGTTATATCAACACCATGCATCAGGTATTATATGACGTTAATTGCCCCAATGTTCCCCATAACACATTAATGCACGATGTACACCCTCCAATGCGGGTGTTGATATAAGTAATATCATAACGTGCTCACCTAATCATCCTCTTATATATATATACACAATAATTTTAATAGTAAGTGCACTTGATGTAATTTTTCATCAATGTACTCTCAAACTCAACACGTGAGTTGTATTTTACAAAAACCAACTATTGAATCAAATGATTTTTTCATGTAGGCGATTCATGTCAAAAATTAAATTGATTTGAGTCTGATTGCTAGGTGATCCGTAACTTATATTTGTTAATCAATTGCAATAACTTATTTATGAACATTTATAGATGAAATAATTTTTAATTTCAAATCATTTCGATTTTTAGCCTGCAAAACCTACATATAAAGTATATTTAATCTAATGGTTGATGTTGCAAAATACCCGATTTTTGACATGCATGTCCATACAATTTTTTTTATTTTAAAATATTTTTTTTAAATAAATAAAAAATTCCAAACCAATCTAACGGTGATAATATTTTAATAATCTATTACATATTATATTTAAGAGTTACGATGACATCAGCAATAGGTGATGTGGCAATTGCATAACCATTCCCTCCAAAATCTTCTCATTTCATTCATTTTGGACCCACATGATGATGTCAGCAGTCTTTCTATTACACCCAAAAGACCAAAAAGCCAAGTAATAAAAAAGCTAACGAGATGAATTGAGAAGGGCAAAAAGGTAATTCCGCAATAACAAAGAAAAAAAGGGTGCCTGATCCATGGGAGAAAAAGTTGAAAAATTGATTGTCAATTTGTTACAAACTGACTATCAACGTGATATGCTTCACAAACCTTGAGAATGGTTCTATGATCAATTAAAAAAGTTAAAAAATTGATAGTCAACTTGCGACAAACTGACTATCAACATGATATGATTCACACAATGAAAAGCTGAAAAATTGATAGTCAACTCGCTACAAACTGACTATCAACGTGACTTGAATAGTGGATGAACAGTAAAAACTCTCACAAATTATGGCATGAACAGTATATAAATAATAAAAGCTCTCACAAAATGTTTTGTGAATAGTGGATAGTAAAATGCCTTATCTATCTATTAAATTTAATTTTTTTCTCCCCCCATACAGCCTTCCTCTCCTTCTTCTTTTCACTTATCCCTTCTTTTCTTTTCTTTGTTTAATTTTTATTTTTTTGCTTCCCTTCCCATTGTACAACCTTCCCTCTCAAGAATAATCTTGATTATAAAATCAATACTAAAGGGTTGTTTGGAAAAATTAAAAATTTGATCACTTAACTTTAATCATTTTTTTTTAATTTCACAGTAATTGTTAAATCTCTTTTTCTTAATAATCCTATTTAACTAGGCTGGGAGAAAATAATAACATTTTTGATACTTATATAAGTATTTAAATGAAGTTATTGTTTAACTCCCGCACATCGCGCGAATCCATTCTAATCTTATTTTATTTGACTCTTAATGATCCGTACATCATTTGACCTGTGTCATAGTACTTGCATGGAAGTTATTTTCCTCCAACACTCCCCCCAGTTCAAATTGTAATCATTCTAATAAGATGGTCAAAGTTCATGGAAATCTTTTTTTGGGTCATGGATATAAATTGGTGCAGGAAAATCCTCCATTGGATTTCGTTTAAAAAACAGAATATATATGCATAGAAAATATAGGGAAAACACTGATATTGACATACCCAAAATAAAACAGAAGGAAAATGACAATTGTGGCCACAAAAAACTTCCATTGACGTACAATTTGATCAGACGGTGCAGAGGGTAAGTTTCTCCTTTAGGTACTGATTGCCAGAGGGTAGGTGGGATTTACTACGGTCTGCCTTCTGTCAAAGAAGGAAAGAAAGAGGACTGTTTGGGATCCAGTAGTTGAGATAGTCCAGACTGAAATTTTGTTGCTTAACGTGTCATAGAAGTCATCAGTGCCTCCATTTGAGTTCACCCCATCTACTGTTGAATCTAATAAAAATGGAAGATGCCGAGCAATTATACCAAAATTGGGTTGGTAACTTTACATGCAGTTGATCTTGTATTGTTCGTTAAGTGCCAAAAAATTCATGCTATTTCAATTTGGAGAAGAAGATTGAATTAATCATTTTCAGACTCAGATGTGTAAATAGAAGAAATTCTTTAGTAGTATGACTTGAGTGTGCTCTTAAAAGTGATTCTTTTGATTTGTAGTAGTTATAGGTGTGAGTATGAGGTGTCTCATGCAATCATACATGTTATCAAAAGGATAGTTTGTAATTGTTAATAATATATATAAGGATAGTTTGAGTTTAAATCTCACTAAGAGTAAGGTTTGTGAAGTTCCTAATTGTTAATAATATATATATATATATATCTGTTGAATCTTTTTCTGATGAGGTTAAACTTACCTAATTTTATGTTATCTTTTAAAACTATATATTTGATTTTAATTTTTTAAAACCAACTGTTGAATTAGATCTATTTCATATAAAGATTATGCATACCAAAAATCAAGTTGATTAAAGATTAAAAACTACTTAATTCATAAATGTCAAAAATGAGCGATTTTCATTGATTAAAAAATGTAATTTTTGGATCGAATAGTAATCAGTCTCGGATTAATTTGATTTTTGGTATGCATCACTTACATGATAAGGCTATCTAATCCAACGGTTGGTTTCGTAAAATATGAATCACATTAATAGTTTTGGAAAATGACCTAACGCAAAGTTAAGCTAGGTTAACATCATAAGAAGGGACTATATATCTATAGGATGATGATTAAGTAAGCACATGCTAATATAACTTATATCAACACCCGTATTGAGAGTTATGCCTTATGCATTAGTAGGATATGAAGTACATTATACCAATGCAAAAGGTACAACCCCCAATGCATAATGCTGGTATAATTTATATCAATACATGCTGATAGAAACATAACCGTATATATATAAAAGGAATCCTTGCTATTTTAATGTTTCATTCTAATCTCTTTCAATATTTTATGGATTAAATGTCCTTAACATTATCCCAAAGTGATGATTTTAGTAATATACTCTTATGTATTTTAAGATTTTAGGATACTTTTTTATTTATTTATTGAGAAAGGGACAGGATTTAGGGACAACTTTTTGTAATATTTTATATATTTTGCTAAATTTATTTTTGGATTATATGTTCTTTGTCTCTGTCATGGTTGCTAAGTATCAAGTTTATTGAAAATTAAATCATTTCATTCATGAGTTTGATATTATTTTTTTATAAATTTAAAAATATAAATTTGAAAATAGAATGATTACTACATAAGTACATATCATCACTGTGAAATTTTAGATGCATGAAAATAATATTTAATCCCACGATAAGGTTAAAAAAATGAAAAAAACAAAGGATTGAAGCTTCATTGGAAAAATGATGATATTGGAAGCTTTAAAACACCAAATTGAGTTGGATAGATCAAACCAACGTGGAAGAATTACATCCTCTAATGTCGCCATTGGCTGTGCCTCATTGGATTATGCATAACAGTTAAAACAATAATAAATTAATAGTAATAGTATTAATATGTTTGAATTCCTCGCAGAGTATTTCACGATTATTTAAAGAAACGTGATTGGATTGGCCTTAGAGATGGACACTTGCAGTTGAGACCAAATTTTATTGTTTAAATTCTTTATATTAAAATTAATACAATAATGGAAGTTATTTCTGAAATCAGTCAAAGATACTTTAGCTACACATCCACCAATGTCCTCTTTATGTGTATGAATGAATGAATAGTGTCAGTGGGGGGTCCAGAATTCTATAATCTGACCTGCCCATATCTTTCACCCTCCTTCTCCCCTTACTTGCATTGAAAAAATGACCTCTGCCCCATTCACTAATCCACAATGGATTGGGAGAGAGAAAGCCCTAAATTTGGAGAGACTCCCCCAAATGTTGCTAGGGTTACAAAACTCAATGTAGAAAAAAAAAAAATCTATATATATATATAGAGAGAGAGAGAGAGAGGGGGGAGGGGACTAAATTTCCCATCACCAAATGTTACTTGGGTAACAACAACTAGTATAGAATATAGAAATTAAATAGACCCCGACCTACTATAAAAGAAACCCCCTGGTCCTGAAGAAGAGAGATTCAAATTTCTCCACCAAATGTTTCTAGGGTCACAGAATCCAACACAGAATTTTGATAGAGACCCCCCCCCGCCCCCTTTTTTTCTTTTTGCCCAAACAAGGGTATTTAGACCATAAACTTGACTACATATGAATAAAATTTCTGTTCAATTTACATTTGTTAATGTTTATAATGAGAAAAAAATTTGACTCATAACTAAGTCTCCGAAAGAGTGAGAGGTTGAACTCAAAAGTCTTCACTTCTTGAGATGATTCTGATGAATTATTTGAAGTTAACTTCAAATAATCAACCAAATATTTATCACCCTTAAATGCTTTTTGGGCTCCAAACCCAATAGTATATGACCCTTTTCTAAGTACACCCAATTCCTTAACTTATTTATTATTATTATTTTTTTTGCTATGCTATGGCTAAGATGGGAGGGGAAAACGTAACAATATCCATTATATTAATGCCCAAAGCCCTAAGCAAAAGCAAGGAGGTAGCCCTAACTCCTTATATACCTGTTACCTATATGGGACCCTACTCTCCTACCACTCATTATATAACCTTCTCAAAAGAATTTGAACAAAAAGGTACGAGCCCAAAACATTCTTTTACATAATGTATTATCATTATCATTAAAGGGTCTTTTGCCCATGAGGGCCTCCTCATCCTTCTTGTCACGAGTTTTCTTATTTTCCTATTTATTTAGATAATGCAATTCAAAAAACATATCACTTCGTCATATTTGTCACCATGAGCTTATCTAAATTCAGACAAATTTATGTTAAAATGATCACATACACCCATCAAAATTTAGAAAAATTCTAGTCGACACAGTGCATCAATATTATTAAATCTTGTGATAAAATTTTGCAGTTAAAACCCTTGCAAGATCTTTTTCTAGAGTGATCCATGTCTTGAATTTCATACAATATCAAACAAAGAAGCAAAAAAAGTATTCATGCAATATCTCTTTTATTTATTTATTTATTATAAAAAGGAAGAAAGCTCATTGTTAGGTGCATGAGAATGCCCTCATAATAACTTTTCTCGACCGTAATCAATGGAATGGATTGCGGATTGTGGCGTAGAGCACTACTCACGTGTAGTGTTCCCCTTGTCCACGGTGTGTATGGCATGACATATATGTCCTTCACTCCTTGGTCAGGGTTTGACCACTTGCCCCTTGCCTTACTTCACAGATTTGAACAGGTGGGCCCGCGTTTTTCTTTGACCATATTTTACATGTGGCAACACAAGGCGGCACCACCTAATTCCTCATTATCTTAACTACTAATTATCTTAATTATATTAATTATATGTAGAGAGCTATTTTTTTTAATAGAGAAAATTACATGCCACTGCCTTTATAAAGGCTTATTTACAAGTTATGGCCTTTAGTTTCAGTATTTACATACGAGGGACTTAGATTTGAATCCGAATATCTATTTGCACCTTACTTACCACTAATTATAGAATGATTATATATTGTATTTTTTTGGCGAGTACCAAAAATAAGGAAAAGAAAAACTTAGAGAAAAGTACTAAGATCAAAATGCCATTTTTTCTAATGTCAAATCATTAGAAATTTTGATTAAAAGAGACGAGAATTGTCGAACAAAACCTATACAATGAAGTCATCGGAAGGCTAATTTTCTAATTTAGCTACATGAAGTGCCAATTTCATTAGATACCCTTTTTTTTGGTCGAAATTACCTTTTTTTAAGCGGGAGTAAGACCTAAGATATTTTTAATTATTAATTATTTCTTTAAATACTTAAAAAAGAAAAGAAAAAAACACTCAAAATTCGATCCTGTGGTTTGAGTTTTGAATAAGCTTTATTCAAACCAACAATAAAAGATTTGATGAGGTACTAAAAGACCAGTCACAGCTGCTACATGCTCTCTGCCTGTTCTATCTCAGAAAGTGTTGGGCGTCTAACTTAAATTCACTTATTGCCCCTCATCTTGATCAAGATATATTGTGAGCATTCTATTAAGAGAGGTCATTTTCTGCTCTTTGTTCCCACCACATGGCCTCATTATATCTCTTTGATCTCTTTTTTGTTTTGCTTGTGTGCTGCCATTACGGTATGCATGTCCTGTATGGTTCATGGATTTCCGCGTTTTGGCCGAATCATATTGACCTAAACCATTTCAAGAATATTTTCCTCGTTTTTCTTTTTCAATTTAAATATGACAAATGTTCAATATTTATAATTTAATCAATGTTTAGAAATAATGATAAAAATGAAAACAATTATGGTGTAATATTTATTTATTTATTTATTTTTAATTTCATTCTCGTTTGATTTATTATGATTATTATTTTCTTTTTGGGATGCCAAACTTGCACAGTTGCACCCTACCCTATGGGAAGGTCCCCAAATTCATTTTCTTCAGCTAATGGGGCTGATTTTTGAATCCTAAAAGTTCTCTTTACATGATGGGGAGTCGGGAGAGATACCACTATGATTACTAGGCTGGTCAATTTATTGAGTGTTTTTTTTTTTTTTTTTTTCCTGACAATCAATATAATTTATTGATCCTTACCCTTAAATCCCTATAACAATAACAAATGGGTATCAAAATTTCTCTATATGTTTAAGTTCGAGATCATTCACTTAATAAGTAAAGAAAATACCACTAAACTGTAATGACATTGGTCGATTTACTGACCAAGTTAATATATTGAGTTGAAGTCTTTATCGTATTGACCAAATTAATTTTTGTCCAATGTTTCCTCTAGTTCAAAATGAATCCCGCCTCGAATTGAAAATTTTAGAAAAATTTTCAAATGGTCACCTAAAACCATTGCTAAGACCTAGCACCAAATCGGTGTTCATGGAAAGCAATAGCTCTCATATTTGGTATGGGAGATTCAATAGTATTGAGAGCGAAACAAGAGGAGGATGGGACCTGTAGTAGAGGGAATACTAAGTGGTTGGGACTCTTTTCAAAAACATGAGGGTTTGACTGGAATGACACAGTTATGATTTAGCTTTTCTTCTATGGGTCCCTTGATTTGTCACCTTTCTACCGATCTTTGAAAGTTGTTGATTTGGAAAGTTTCTTTTTCCTTCTCTTTTCCCTTTGTTCAAACCTAAGGATATATTGATTTAAACTTTAAGGTCAATATGGGGTTAGCAACCTTTTGAAAGGATTTAAAAGCTAGATGTGGCATTTCTTGGATCTGGCAATTCAAAAAGCTCAATAATTTCCATTGTGGGCCATGCATTAACAGCTTGACAATGAATGTGTGAGAGAGAGAGAGAGAGAGAGAGAGAGAGTACCTAATAGAGGTTGGTTTTCTACAAAAGTGTGCTACTTGATGTTAGAACAATAAGTAGGATGAGTTAAAACAGATGAGGAGTTATTTAGTAGCTAATATAGTTAGCCATCCCAACTTTAAACAAGTGGACAAAATGCAAAAGATAAAAAGCCCAATATGATTGCGTAAAAGATGGCTTAATGCATCAAATCCGGAATTGACAAAACCCAAACTTTACACATATCCATTTGGGAGGAACTTTACACATATCCATTTGGGAGGGTAGCCAAGATTGCTAAGTATCATCGTTAGGAATCAAAGGTCTCGAGGTCCAATTTTCACCCTCATTATTGGATACATGGATTTGTGAGTAAATTGTGTATCGCTTGCGAATTGTCTAAACCCAAACTTTAGAGGACGTACTACAAAACCGAGAAAAACACTACAAAAACCAAAATGACTAAACCAAATTAGTATTTCACATTTGGGTTGGCTTGGTTAGATTAGGTTGGTGACAATTTGCATATAGATGTCAATGTAACTTGATACCACAAACCCTTCATAGTTTAAATTCTTGGGTAAGGTCCATTTTCCTAAGAGCCTTAATGCAAGGCTAACCCAAGCAAAGGTTTATTTGCTAATTTTTATTGTCGACTCAAGGGGGGGGAAAAATTTCAGCCACAAATTTGAGGCACAAAACAACCCACCTCCCACTTTTGGTGCACCTTGAATTCTTATGTCCTATGGTTAATGAGTTTTGGCTTAATCTAATGGCATGTTCTACCCTAATATGAGTGTAGAGTTCACAAAGATCTTGGTTTCAATTTTGTGTGGATACCTATGTCTTTTATCATTTTGCAAAAGAAAATAAAAAAACAGTAAGGATCAAAAAAGAGAGAGAGACTATCTGGTTTAACCTCAGCTGTTTTACTTGAATTTCATCTGGACTCGGTCATGTTTAGTTTCTTTGGGTTGGGTAAGGGCTTGGTTGTTTTAGCATGAAGCTGAGTTTGTGCTAAGCTCGGGCTAGCTTGGCCTGGCTCACTCAAGGTTTAACCCAGAAGAAAAAAAAACAGATTTAAGTCATATTTTAAGAGACTGTAATGTAACATATTCATGTGTGTCTACATTTTTAGCAAAAAATATATATTGATTATCTTTTGGCTTCACACTCAATGCATTGTTCTCTCATTTTCTTTAATTTTTTTCCCTATCAAATGAGAAATTTTACTGTTCAACGACGTAGGTGGGACATTTTCTTTTGATGGACACAAGCATGATTGGTTCCTCATTCCAAAAAAAAATAAAGGAGATTCAATAGTAATTTGCAAAGGACCTGTTTGAACGTCCAAATGAGAATTAAATGGTTATAGTGTACTAAACATATACTAATTCGTCTTTTAAACTGAACCATTTAAAATGTTGGAATCACAAATTAATGAGTACAACGCAGAATGAAAAACCAAACGCTTCTTCCGAACAAATATTTCAGACAGACTTTGGTAAATGATTATCCAAAAAATCAGACTAAAATGAACATGACCTAGATTAGCAACACAATCTGCAACACGATTAGCTTGACTGAAAGCATGATGAAAAAGGACATCTTCAAACTTTTTAAGTTCTTAGCAGGGATGTTGATATCTTCAAAAAGCTTTGTGGCCTTCCATGGATTATATCATTAACTCCTTTGTCAAATCTGGACAATAACATGAGAATCTTCCTCACTTTGAACTTTCTTGTATCCCTTTTTCCAAGCATATGGAAGACCATTATGAAGAGGACATACATTCAACTACCAAAGCCTGAGGGCAGCGACTCCAATAGGATAACTCAAATGATTCTGAACCACAAAACCACCCACACTAGAATTCTCAGAAGGAATCCTTGAACTGTCAAAGTTGGTCTTTACCCAATTTGGGGATGAAGAATCCAATGAATGTACCTCCAAAGATGCTTAACACTAGGCCACTAGCAAAAGAATTTGTACTATATAGAACAGTTAAATTAATATAATCCCATCTAAAAACATCATTGAAATAGGATGAAGACATCAGGATTGCGACCATTGAAGATGACTTGGTTCAAATGATTCCAAGTACTCATAAGAGAATGACAATTTTTTTCATGAAAAATGATAATATTTTTCATTAAACTAGTCGTACTTAATATGAATCCAATCAAGCCAATACACCAAACTCCCATTAAATCCTTCAGGAGTAGGACACAATCTGATACCAAATTCTATGTCTTTTGAAAGGGACATTGTTGAAAGAGATGATCAATATCTTCACCATCTTTGCCACAGAAAGGACTTGCACTAGGCACCATACACCCATGCTTTCTCAGAGTGTTCTTTTTTGGAAGACTTTCTCTGAGCATTAACCGTAGACAATGAAATAACTTAAATTTAGAACTGATTGTTCATCCAAGTAGCAGACTAGACAGTAAACTTCCCATTGCCAGTGAAACCCCAGCAAAAAGAGTCCCCAGTGTCATTGACTGGTAAAGGTACACCAAGGATATCTCTGATCGATGACCTCTTGCATAAGGAAGAATGTCCACAAGGCTATCTGCATTCCATTGATGACTTGCGTCATCAATGAAATCACAAGCTTTACAATTATCATCTATTCGATTACGATCATCTTGCCAAATTAGATCAATTAAAGGATAAGAAGAAACCAAATTATCTTTGCCAAAAATTAATAGAATTCTCATTTCATATAGTCCAACATAGGCCTCTTTTAATAAGGTATCTTTTACCAAGAATGGCCTTACAAAATACAAATAGAAGAACTACTCCCTGCATGAGCATCAAAAAGGTTGGATCGCTTAAGGCATTTGTCCTGCATAAGTTTTACCCATATATTATTTTGATCAGTTAAAATCCTCCATCCCATCTTTGCAATTAAAGCAGCATTAAGATCCAGCACACGATGAATTCTAAGACACCCTCTGATTTAGGCTGGCAAATCTTATCCCAAGAGACCAAAGCTAGAGAATTGTGATCATCCATATAACTTAGATTACCCCTGACGGAATTTCCTATTAGCATTATCAATAGCTTTCAATGAGCTACTGGGAACTTGAAGCAGATCATAGCATGAATAGGAGTGGTAGATGAATTAGCCTTAATTAAAACAAGTTTACATGCTCTAGAAAAAAATGTGACCAAATGCTTAGTTTGGTTATCTGTAATTTCTTTGAAAGAATCTTTTTTACTCCTTCCATTACTGACTGGAAACCCTAAGTATTTACCATTATTATTTAAACATGGAATATTGAGCCAACAACTAAGATCCCTCCTCACATTTCTATCCTCTAAAGGAGAAATATAAATCATAGATTAATGAAGACTAACACTTCTTATCAGAGATAGAGCAGAATTGGTCAGGAATAGAGCTAATATTGGAGCATGATAGCCTAAGCAAAGATAATGCAATCATCAGCAAACATCAAAGCATGTAAATTGTTTATGTTAATTAGCTGTTGGAAGATGCGAGACATGAGTTCCTTTTTCGATCAGACTTCTCATCATCAAACAAACAAATTTCTCATGAACAATTTAAGAATTTGATTGTTCTCATAATCAACCACAGAACACTCTTGAAGAGAGCATGTCTCTTATTAATGTAATTTTTATTTTTTATTTTTTTGGGTTTTCTTATAAATGCATTTAACATGAACACATTTTTCTTACAACAGCACATTAAAATTGATACATCCAAATATCCTACTTTTTTTTTTTCCTTTATTTATTAATTTATTTTTGTACCAGGCAAGATCATTATACAAGTCTATTTATTTGAGATTTAGCAGGGTCAAATCCTTGACCTACTCTTACAAAGAGGGAGAGATACCTGCACCTACTCTGCAAGGCCAGTCAAATATCCTCTATCTGCTTAGAAATGGTTTGATGTATATACATTCAAAAATCAAATTGAACCCTAAAAATCTCGACCGCGTGACCATATAATTTATCTTTAATATAAAATTTGTGTCTCATTTTCATTCTCTCAACTAGCTCATTACATAAGTGGACTTACTGTATATAATGAAACTAACATAAACAATTTACATGAGTACAAAACTTTTGCATTTATATCAGGTTCACATCTCTAATTCATTCTTTCTCAATCTTGCATAACCTGACCTTCTTCTTTACTTTCTCCTTCATGTTCCAACATTTTATGGGGAGGGAAGTACTGAAAGTTTAGTACATTATCACCACTGACATAGACAACCCGAAAAATGTCATACTTCATATCGAGAGAAATGTGATCGAGATAGGGTAGTATTGCTCTTCGATGATCGGTGTTTAGAATCCATGAGTAGCAAGAATGGAGAGATTTCCATACATAAATACATGCTACCCTAGGCCTGCCTTGGCATTTCAAGCAAACTCCTGCGCTTACTCCTTCCATCTTTAGGAAATTAGATTTAAATAGAGCTAAGCATGCATAAGAGACGTCGGTTAGGTCATTGGCAGTGGGGATTGCTGCACTCATGGATATTATGTCATCGGTGGAAAATCTTGCAGCAGGGGAGCCGTCTTTTGATTCTCCAGCATATGCCTCGAAAAAGCTATGATCAATTAAGATAGCCATGCTTGATACATTTGTCAGCATTGATAGCTGGGGGACCAAAAAAGGAAAAAAAGGAATGAGGCACAAAATTAAATTCCCGACCAAGTAAAAATGGGTTGTTGACATGAGAGTAAGAGGGACAAAAAAAACATATCAACTTCTGCACAACCCACCCCCCTAAAAATATAATAATAACATATCTCATTTAGTAGCGAAAATACGTGTAAAGACTTCAAACCTATTGGGTAAAACAAGAAACCTTATACATATGAACTACCAATCAGTTAGGGGTCTAAATGCAATCGAGGCATTTTGAAAATAACAATCACAATGGCACTTGTGTTGGTACAGTAGTATTGATAAAAGGGATTCTTAGTTTTTTGGATTGTAAATTCCGGCCTTAATATGAGAAAACTTTAACCCAGTTACTATCAGGAGTTGTCTGAAGAGAACTCAAGTCTGAGTTTGGGCATATGAGCCCTGCACTATGCTGGGAAAAAAGAGAAAGGGGGGAGGGAGAGGGTAATAAGGTATTTAGTGGGTCACAATGTTTTGATATGCTTACAAATATGTACCCAAAGGTGTGGTCTATGCATACAAAAACCCCTCAATTTTGAGAAGTTTATCTGACTTTCATTTATAGTTCGTGGCTTAAGTTGGGAGTAACATGCAGTGTTGCTTTGGTTCAAATGACCATCTGAATTAGTGTAAAAAAATGGAAAAAGAAGAAACCAAGAAAAAAGAGACTATTTGAATTACTATTAGACTGCTTCCTCTTTTGTAATTGGGTTCATTAGACAATGTTTCCTTAAGCAGTGTTTATCAATCTGCACAGAATTATTACACAGCTCATCCTGATAATTAGACTGGATGTAACATTGAACTCTACAGAGAGAAAGCATGGCTATGGTGACAGTGATAAATTCTATTTGAGGTTTGATCCATACCAATACTTGGTGAGAGTTTGGAGTTTGGCAGAGATTCAGCTCTGTGATATTTTTTTAAAAATAATTTTACTGTCCAATGAATGCATTAAGAGGTTAGTAGTTCAACTTACAAGGGCTGCATTTAGTATCTCCTTCTTCTCATCAGATCTTTTCAGCCATGCTCCAAACCAAATGATCTGAACGGTAAATAGAAAGCAGGTTAGAATACACTATAATGCAATGTTTTAAAATCAGCAGACCAATGCTAACCTGCTCAGCATTGATTCAATTTCAAGTTGAATTATCGATCTAAACATGTACCAACAAATTGATCAGGTTAGTTCAAGTGAAAATCAATGCAGTTTAACTACAAATATTAATGTTAAAATAAGTGAACATGAGCAAATTTGAATGACTTGATAATTACCAACGATAGCACTCTGATAATACTCATAGGAACTGTGAACTTCAATGAATAAATAAATAAAAAAGAAAAAAAAAGAAAAGGAAAAAGACCAATTACTTTAAAATGTGTTGGGAATTTGTCCCAAATTCCTAAATTTGTCAAGTGTCATCTTCACAGAGTTCATATTTCTAAAGGAATTTCTCAGTGATCTTGTAGAAATTGAAGTTGTTAATTTGCTATTCCTCACCCAAATAGGATTTATGTCTGGAATTTTAAAACAAAGTGTTGGTTGTGACACTTTGAGCATACTTTGAGAAGAGAGAGGGACATCTTCCCCTCTTGGGAAGTGCATTTCAGAAAGAGTATTGTTACTGGGAATGACTCTTATAAAGGTTTCACTTTTGGGCCTCTTCCCTTTTTGTGCGTATGTGTAAGAAGTACTTATATTTGTAATCTTCACAAATTTAATGCAGTTTGGTAATTGGTATTGAGCCCATTTGTTGGGCGGATCATGTCAAAATCTTGTATTTTGTGCTGTACTCATTTGTATTAATTTTCTTCATTTTTACATGTCAATAACCTGGATCAATGCTTTTAATGAGTAATATTAGACTATTTGAGAATTCAAGACTCCACCTAAAATGAAGTTCCAAAGAGTATTTCAATGGACAGAAGAAATTTCCTTTTGTAAAATGGGTAACAATGTAAGCTACCTATTCATTTTTGGCCTTTTGGCATGCAAGAGCACAACAATTTATAAGTATAATAATTCTTCCATTTTTCTATAATTGAATTCAATTAAACCCAAAAGTAGAAAAGGCAATCTAATGAATCATAAAACAAAGAAAAAAAATGCAATAAAGTGCAGAAACTTAGTCTTACCATATTTCCATGGATGCTTCTGAATATAGAACTGTGAACACAACCAAGACTCTCAGTGTATAAAGAGAAGTGTTTGAGGGCATTGACGAGATCGTCGACGATGTACCACCGGTTGGTCGGAATATGAAAAAGCTTATATCCAAGTTTCTACCGTTAAATGGCAGAAAGCATGCCATCTTCTTTTCCTTCTAACTTCCTTTCTCTTTTCTTCTTTCTTTCTTGTTTCTCTCCCTGCAAATAAATCAAGAGAAGCAAGGAGAGATAATGGGCACTTGAAGCTTTGATAGGAAAGCTGATTTTCTCTTGGTTTAGTTGGGATCTAGAATATGAAAATAGAATTGTAGTCAGCCTTGGCAATTTGCCTGGTCTTCTTTGGCTTCTTCAACTTTTGAAAACGAGAGAGAAAAACTATACAAATGTTGGGAAGACTTGGACACAGACATGCAGTTGGTCTTGTGCTTTGTTTGTTTCTAGATGTTCATTATTAAAATAATAAGAACGTTCAAAAGGGTAGAAAAATAAAATTTGGTCATGGGTCCTATGAATTTTGATGTATTTATATACAAGCACAAAAGATTACCTTTTCTTTATAAATTATCATCTTTTTTTTTTCTGTTTAGTCCCCTAATCTTTCTTTCTTTTTCCAAAGGGGTCCATGCATGAGCAGAAAGTTTCTATAAAAGTATAAAGTATAAACAAGACTCAACAGTATTAGGGGGATCTAGGTGGGAAATGGCATTTGTGTAACTAATTTGTAGGACCCACACATGGATTCCATTTTCTGTGAGAAGGGTTGTCATTGAAGCAGTTTGCTGATCATTATTCATTTGTAAGTCATTAGATTTCCAAACCATTGTATAAGATTGATGCCCTCACATGAAAACAATAAAATTTGATGTGTTCTGGAGGCTCAAATATCTTTTTAGAAAATAAAATTTTAAATACCAGGTTATTTAGCTTAGATAATTAGGGTAATTTCTAAATTAAATTGAAACTCTTGAAGTTAATCAGCAAGCTTTGGTAACTAAGGGATAGCATGAGATGGAAAAGAACCATTATTTAAAAATCAAAAGTTTTGAGTTTGAATTTTACTTTTCACTATAGGATTCACAAGTTTACGGATGAAATATATATCTCAAGAACTAATCTAAGTTCAAACACCGACCGCAATAGACATGATTCCACTCTTTTGCCCTAAAAAGAAAACTTTAATTAGTGATATTAAAATGAATTTAGAAAATGCTCATATTTCCTACAAATTCAGGCAGGTCCACCCACGGTTGTATAACTCTTGATGACAAGTATTTCCTTGGTAACAGGTAACAACATTCTAGGTAATGAGTTATTTGCAATTTTACAGACATAAGGAGCATCTGTGCAAAAAAATATTTTTAGCAGGAGGGAAAAGGTATTTGAGGTGGGCGGTGTTTCTCTTGACTTTCATACTTCGACCCTCTTCCCCCATTCACTCCAGAGACGTGGAAAACTTATTAAGTTGGACCGAAAAAAAAAAAAAAAAAAAAAAAAGAGAAAGAAAATATAGTAAGGGCACTTCGAAGTGATTGATGCCAAATCGCCGGTAGGCCATTTGACACTGACAGAAATACACCTCACACAGAAAATTTAATAATAATAATAATAATAACAATAATAATAATAAAAAAGAAAAATTGCTGGTATTAGAGTTCTAGAAGGTTCTGATGGAGAAGAGAAACAGTTTCAAGTAGGGGCGGCCTATCGCTATTCCTAAACTTTCTTTGCATTGTACTCGGTTTAAATTTTCCAGAGGTCTATAAAAAATATAAAATATTTTGATGAAAATTCAATCGTGTTTTCCATTAGGAAACATTATTTTGAACAATTTCATAATTTTTTTTTTTCCAAATCTATTGTTTATGAAACATAGATTATAAATAATAAAAATATCTACTTAAGGCTTTGTTTGGTTCATGGATTTTATCAAAGAAAAAAAATAAAATACGAGAAATTGTACTTTTTCTTATTTGGTTGCAAAGGAAAATTGGTAAAAGAACGATAATTAAAATAATTTTAGGCTTGGTATGATATCATCTTTTCCTCTCTTTTTTTTTTTTTTCCTCCGCATTTTTTTTCCCATTCTTTTTTTTTTTTTTTTTTTTTTTCCATGGTAAAATTACGAACCAAATAGAGGGTAAATGATTTTGAAAAACCTTTATTCTACAAAGTTGTTTATTTACAGTATCTGTTTCATAAATGATAGATTTGGAGGAGGAAAACAATTTCTACAAAGTAGTTCAAAATGATGTTTTCTAATAGACAATGCAACAAATTTTCATGAAAACCTTTAATATTTTTTATAAAACTATGAGAAACTTAAAGAAGTGGGATGCAAAGAAAGTTGAAGGGTGACAATAACCGCCCCTTTCGAGTGTCGTCTGGCTGTCTGGCTGCACATCGGGTTGAACCAATCCCAAGCCCACTTGCTCAGCCTGAAGTTTTGTATAAGGTCAATAATTATTGGGCTAGGCAGAAACCGAGCCAAGGTTTGCAGCCCCAAGTCGAATTCGGGGCCGAGTTGGGACAAATGCTGGGGCGATTAAAGCCCAAGCTGAGTCTACATGGAGTCCTCAGTCTAGTAAAAAATGTACACTTGACACACTGGTCTGGTTGAATCACTGCCACTGTAATCACTTCATTGAGGCTCCTCCCTCTCTTGGTTAAAAAAAAAATGCCCAGTATGCTTCTGCAAAAATGATTTGAACACCGATGCATATATACAATTTTGAAAAACTCATAAACTACTGGACGTATTCATGCCAACAACAGAGCATGCCCAAAGTAATTTGACACTAACACCTGAATGTAATTGCTAGCTGCAGCATAACTAAATTTCAAGTCAACTTGCACATTGATTTCATTGTAATCCAGCTTTTCAGAAATTTCGATATACACGCATATTTATCAATTGTAACTCTAATATTTCAGTGACACTAATGGGGAATAATGTTTCTTTAGAAATAAATATGGAAAAGAAAGGAGGATGAGAACACAAATTTCCCCAGCATGATAATCCGGACTCCCTCCTAAATCATATATAGCATGTTTTTAAATCATCTTTGTCTATGCTATTCTTCGTGAAGTGTTTCAACTCTTGAATCAGAGCAGCTGAACCTATTAGATAATTTGACTTCAACACCTAATATGTTTGTCCCATGGAAATGGGTAAGAAACAATTGAGTACATTTCTGGCCTTAAATCATGTCTAACTCATGAGTTAACCTGCAACACAGCATTCAAAAAAATATTCATGAACTTTGCAATATTCTTTTCCAACTGTAATGGTCAAATACAGGTCTCTCATCTAGGAATACATGAGAGAGAGAAAGAGAGTAATAACGTGAAATGTGAAAACTAAAAGCACCACCTTACCTCATCACAAATCTACTGGGATTCTCAGCCCATCATGTGCAAGCTGAACAGGAATTCCTTCCCTAAGGGCAAACAATGAGAAAGCTAGAAACATCACTTTGTTTTATCTATAAGATATTTTCACAAATACAAAAATGCTGCATGAAATCTTGATACCACAACTCCATATGCAGCATTTTGAAATATATAAATAGAATTTTAAGTCAACAACCAAGTCATGTCAATATTGACTAAAATAAATTTAGGCCAAACACTGTGACCACTTGCAGATATTGTTAGTTTTGTACCTTTTAGACCATTCCAATAGAATCTCATTGTCCTTGTGGTGATCAAACTCGTGAGTCATTCCAATCAAAAGAGCTCGCTTTGGACATATCTTCTTCACAGCTTCAAGAGACTGGAAAGATACAACTTGTAACATGAGCAGCATGCGATTAATAAATATTAAATTTTCAATCTACTTTGTATGAAGTAGAACTAACCTGAGGGAGGCAAAAATGAACGTTATGGGATCCCTTCTGCATAAGTTGGAAAAGGAACAGGACAAGCAGAATAAGAACAATATCAAATCCTGGAAACTATGAGAATATACATAAAGAGAAGATGAAAAGGAAAAACATGTATTAACAAAGATTAAAAATGGTAGTAGAGAATACAGATGAGTTACTGAACCAATTGGTGAAGGTAGCTTGAAAGTATAATGAGAGAAGTCTATGCATAAAGGAACTACGACCACAAATGGTCCTGTCATGCTTGATAATTAATTATAAAAAAAAAAAAACGAAAAAGAAAGAAAGAAAAAAGAAGTGAACGGTATAATTAATAAATTAGGCTAGCTTTCTTGGCCATAGATTCATAGTCCACACAAGATGTAGCAAACTGGCAAAAGAAAGGTATTTCGCAGCCCAATGCCCTCTCACGTATGTTACATGAACACAGGTACCAGTACCGCAGTACGTATGTTACATGGACACAGGTACCGGTGCCAAGTACCATGTGACTTTTCAAGAAAGAAGTAATTCTCATATACAAAAGTGACCTATTACCAGCATACAAATAGAGGACTAACCCTTTACATTAGGAAACTAACTCTAATATGACTAAAAGACTAAACGACCCTTACTAATAAATTCTTTTACGATAATTATATCTCACATCACCAAGGCAACTGCTAAAATTTTATCAAAGGGGATATAGAAAACTCCAACTAATATAATTAAAAAAATGTTGAAGAAAATTTATGACCTTTTGGGAAGGTCTGTGGCTTTCCTTAGGGAACTAGGCCAGTGATATTGGGAGTTTTGCTTAGGTCCTTGGGTCAGTGATCTCAGGAGCTTTGCTTAGGGCTCTAGGTCAATGACATCGGGAGTTTTGCTTAGGGTCCTAGGTCAGCAATATCAGGAGCTTTGCTTAAGGCCCTAGGTCAACGATATCAAGGGCTGGCTTACCAGCCAAAAATGGTGCCATGGCCTTACAGAAATTCATCGGGCTTGTCTTGTTCCTTCCACTTCTTTTGCTTCTCTCTCTCTCTCTCTCTCTCTCTCTCCCTTTCAATGTGAAAGGATCGAAACCTTCTTTCAAGAAAATATATCCACCAAAATGGAAAGGTGGACAGTGTAATCACAAAAGAAAAAAGATTGTCAATTGAGCCCACAATTCTTTTAAGCTGAAAGAGTAAACAACCACTTGAAATTAAAATGCGCTAAATGAAGTCCAACAGTTTAAGACAAGCCCAAAGACCATTAGATGGGTCTATAAACCAAAACAAAGATAGACACCTCCACATGGTCCAAAAACACTCAGAAAAGGAACCCTTCTAAATTAGCCTTACGAACAAGGGTATTTTATGTAACTTGGCAATAACTACATTACTCTGTCCATAAATAGTCACTAACAATGGAGTGAAGGCGGACACTTCTAAGAGATACTACAGCACACAGAAAGTCAAATCTGCATGAGAGGGCTTAATTCTCCAATTTGAAGTAAGCACCCCATCTTTCACAGCCAAGTACGTTAAAAGCCCAAAGTGAAAGGAACATAATTTAACAGATCCCAAAGTTTAAAAAGCATGTAGGTTAGCTGTCGTCTTCAACAAATCAACTGTTAATCTATCTCACATGTACAAGCAGATTCAAGAGAGTTAAATCCCATTTTTTTAAAATCAAATTATATTAATTCTATACATGATTGTTATACAAATTTCTGGCATGCACCATGGGACACTCTTCCTCTCATCTCTCGAGTCAACAACACTATCAATAACAAAGGTTGCATCCAAGAGAACTGCGGTGCCTCCTTCCAGCAAGTTCTCAGGCACTTACGCCAAATATTTTAACTCCTAAAGTGTTCATCATTAGTTGTACTCAACAAATTGTTGTATTCTTACACATGAAAATCAAAGCAACGTAAAAATAAAAAACTATAGTCCCTTCTCCTTCAACCTATGTCATTACAAGAACAAAGTAAAAAAAGGCATTTTTTTGTTGTCAGAAGGGCAAAAAAGGCATTAATTTCAATTACTATTCTCTTCAAAGACAAAGCAAAGGCCAGAGAACCAAGTCAATAGAGGTAATTGAACTATTTTCATTATTATTCTTCATTTTCTTTCAAATAGTGAGAGACAAAAGCTTGATGAGAGAGGAAAAAGGGAGGGAAAGGAGAAGAAAATAAAACAACAACAGGACAGTAGAAAATGTACAGAATTATGCGCACGTTGTCTTCATTTGTCCTCTTCTTTTGTTTTGTTTCCTTTCCCATCTTTCTTTCTTTTTAGTTTTTTTTGTCTCCATCAAAAGATTTTCAAAAATATTAATTAAGAACAAAAGTGCATACAGAAAGGGAAAAAAGAGAGTAGGAGATGGAATATACTAAAAAAGGTCTGAGAAAATTGAAGTAAGTTATTTCTAAAAGTATATTCTTTGACATTCATTGTCAGAAGGTTTTTTGATAAAAAAGAACCAAAACATATTCTTACTATTTGACTGACCTTATATAGTGTGTCCAAGATAAGAAGATCCACCTGTCCAGCTCCGGTTTTTGAAATAACTGCAAAGCCAAAATTTCTTATCAAACCCAAAACAGAAGACACATCTTCACAAATGGAATCTCCTATGACTTGGAAGCTGCTTAGCAATGACACAAAATATCAAGATTTCAGCCATAGACATAGTGACATAGAATACTCAATCATCTTCAAATGTATGATTAAATTATTACTCCACTTACAGTTCTACCAGCTATAATGATGTTGAATAGAGAGTTACTCCTAAACAATATTATGCTTACCAAGAGAAGAAACGAGAAGAGTTTGAATAGTTCAACTTGCAATCATTATACTAAGAGCACAAAACTTAGTTCTGCTCGCCCAGGACACAACACACGAGACATAAATCAAAAGTATTGATGTTAACTCAAAACATATGTGTAAAAGGACTGGATGCTTGTAGGTCCATCATACTCAATGATTTATTTACATTTATAGAGAAAATTACTTGTCTCTATTCTACTCTCATCTTTTTTGGGGACCATTGACAAATTTTCTGTAAATCAAAGCCCTCTTCTCTTTTATTTTCTGGTTGAAATAATCCATAATACTACTGGGACCTAAAAAAAAAACCACAGCAATAAAATCTCACATGGTATTTGTGCTTTGTAATTCCATTAAGGAGCTGTAGAAGCAAGCAATATTTGCTTTAGCCTTAACAAGGACAAGGGAACTGGTGACCAATTTAATCCATTTTAAAGACGTGAGCAACTTTGCTAACGCCTCCTGATCTTTTAGATAAATTGAATTTCTCAATTAAATGGGAGGAAAATTTATAAAGAGATAAATTTTTGTAGAGCCTAAATAAAAAGTAGTGATCTTTTATGGGGTACAACAATTAAGAGTTTACACAGACATATCTTCTTTTGTTTTTGTTTTTTGTTTTGTTAAGACACAGATATATCTTGGAAATACTACCTTCACTTATAAGTAAATATAGCTATGATTATGTATACGAGGATATGGTAGTACAGATATATTTTTGTACAACTATAAATGAATCACATTAATGTTCAGGCCACAGAGAGAGAGAGAGAGAGAGAGAGAGAGAGAGAGAGAGAGAGAGAGAGCTGAAATCTAAGGGGAAGTCCGCTGTGAATCTAGCAGATTATAATAGTTTAAATAGCATGGCAAGAAAAGTAGGATTATAAGTCAGTCATGCTGATTATATCCGTATTCAACTCCTCAAAAATTGTGGGGAGACTAAGTACTCCTAGGCACTGAGCAAGATGTCCTACAGGTTTGATCAGTATGTTAAAGGAGATTGTAACTGTGGATCAATTGATTCAATTTAATAGAGAGGTCAGTAACTACTTAATAGATCTAGTCAATAGATTCTCATTGCTAGAAGAGCGAGAAGAGTTGGTGAACCAATCATTTATCTACTTACATTTTGGCCCGGATATACGATCTACAACTACTGGTGTTTTCAGCATGGAGCAGGTTATTTCAAAGTCTTGAGTCGTGATTAGAGATCATTCAGGGTTGGCATAGTTGTATCTATAGGTCTCAAGCCAAGGCAGTTTGCAAACTAGAATATTTTTCCTTATGCATACACATTGTAAAGAGGTTAATGCAAAATTTTATTAGTTGATGGAAGCTCATCTGAAATGGCCTGTAGCAAGACAGGCATTTACGCTCTTATAAATTTCATCACCCATAAATTAAAATATGTCAATATAGTAGAGTTACATAATAATTTGAATTCCATGTGTTTGAGAGCTGGCAGTCTCCTGATACTACCTGTTTTCTCTTTCTTTACATGTGTACCCATTATGAAATTCAATTAGCTCCTTAATTATAATTTACACTGAATGGACTAAAACTGACACCCTGGCCATGAAACGATATGTTGCACTGATCCCATTACACTGACCTCACTTTCTAAGCTTTGGGGAGCTAGGGCATCAAGTGATGCATCTTGGTTTCGAAGTTGACCTGTTGTCACAACTGACGTTCATCAAGCCCAAGGTCAACCGACCTTTAATGGGCTTCCCAAACCTAGGGGTTGGTGCAGCCAAGCCCATCCAAAATCAATTTCACTTAGCAGGAGACGTCATCATTAAGTACAACTGTTGTTAACTCAACCATGATCAGGTTGTTACCCTGATCAAATGATTATAGCTAGCCCCTGGCTAGACGGTTATAGACTTATAGTTAACCATAGTTACCATAGGGTCTGGTAGGACTCTTTAGAGGCATGATTACCTCTATATTGGGTGGAGGGTGAGTCATTCCGAGGTAAGTATTCTTTCCTCCTTGACCTCACATAGACCACTCTCTAGACCTTACACCCTAGCTCGATATATTGACTCAAGCATTGGAGGGCACATGACCGCACCATCTTTGGCTGCTCTTCACCTTCATGTTCTGTTGACTTTCAAGTCTCAAGCCAATCTTAGTTCGTGCACCCAAACCTTGTTCTAGAAACCAGCTTTGAGACTAGATGCCAAGCCACCACCATCACCACAACCTCGATCTCTCACCTCCAGCTCCGTTGTACGCTCCATCAGCGTACCTATTACCTTACCTCTTGCCACCAGAAACCTTCAGTAAGTGTCAACCCATCAGCTGTCTGAAAATAGCCCCATACATACATGCGATGGAGAATTTTGTTGACATATGAAATAGCATCATATGACAATAATTTTCTATAGACATAAAAGAAAAAAAAATTCAAAGAAGGAAAAAAAAAATTCTAATAATATATATTGAGCATAAACAACCTTGGAAAAAAAAGAAAGTGGTGGCTAACTGGCTATGCAAATGTAGCTTAAGTGATGACACAAATGCGCTTACCACCATTATTGATTCCATAAACCTGGATGCTTACGGAATAAAGTTAAAGAAAAGATAATGCTTCTTCTTCTTAACTGAGAAACTGAAGAAGATAAGGAGAAGAAGAGAAAGGTAGAAGGAAGAGAATGAGGAGGTCTCCTCCCTCACAAGCAAAGAAGAAGAAGAACAAAGAAAATCCACACTGCACCACAAAAAAGAACAAACTAAGAAGGTAAATGATGCCCAGTTTTTTTTTCCTGCCTAGAGTGCTAGCTCTTCTCTTTATTAAGATGACCGCTTCATGGTCCACTGATCTATGGAACTAATAGTAGGAAGCTCATAAGACAGAGGCAATGTCATAAATCTCATGACATAAATTCATGATCTCCAAGGAACCCTTCTCCCTATTTACCCCATACGATCGTTATAGGATAGTTATCTTCAATTATAGGATTAAAATAACATTGGGAAGACAACATTCCCCAAACAAGGAAGCAATGGACTTGGTATCATCATCTATTATTGCATTGTAAGGTTGCTTTTGATCTTTAAGTGAGTGTGTTTTGGCCCAAAACGCACTTCAATAAGTTGAGAAGTCAGTGATTTTGTTTAGAGGATGGTGCCCCATGCTATTTTTTAGACCCTTTAGAAGAAGGGAATAGAGGAATTTTTGAGGGGGTGTTGTCTTTAGTAGAGCTAAAGTCAAAATTAGTTGGGAATCTCTTTGTTTGGGGAAAAAAAAATGAAAAATCAGTGTCCTATGGTAACTGGGATTTCTTCGCTAATTTTTTGTTTCACATTTGTTGTAATTTTTACTTGTACTTATGTAGTTGTTTCTTATTTTGTATACCTCTCGTGTATAGGGCTTTGACTACTTCAAATCTTCAATACAAATTACTTTATCAAAAAAAAAAAAAAACCTTTAATGGAAACCCAACCTAACGGCTCAAGAGATTGTGAATATGATATCGCCATCATGGTGCCTATAGCATCCATTTAACCAACGTGTCTAAGAGAATGATCAAAGTTTAGCTTGTGGGATCTAGAAGGGAGAAGATCCTTTCTTGGGAAAGAGAAAGACTCTAAGGACGGTGATCCAGGAGGACCACGAGGCAGTTTGGGTTGACTTTTCCCTAATGTACTGTTTTACAAAAATAAGTAAACTTTCTCATCCAATATCAAATTGAGGCAGAGCTTACACCATATGAAAGCTCTTGACAATGGCTTAAATCCATAAGTCAAACACTTACCTGAATTTGACCGCTTGATACTGTTTGATCTAGAGGGAATCTGAGGTCAGTCCAAAAGATCTTCTTCATAGATTTTTTATGTAGATTAAATATTTACTGATGGTGGGCCCAAACTATGTAATCAGGCCTACTATAAATAGTAAGTACCAATCTAACAAGGAGGATGATGTCCTAGTACAGTTAGGAGGTGAGAACTCTACCCTACGTCCCTAACCAACCCCCCCAAAAAAAACCCCCCAAAAAAGTCTTGGTCTAAGTAGGAGTTGGTCCAATTAGAAGTTGTTAAAGTTCCAGCTCTTACATTCATGCTTTCTATTATACTTAATTTTCTAAAATTTGAATTCAGTAAGATTAAAAGGAAAAATCTCTACTCCTAATTTCAGATAAGATGGAATGAAACCACCACAAACCAATCTCTATGTAATCTTTGAGACGGGCACAACCTTACAATCTCTAGGAACCAAGCCTAGAGAGAGGCAAGATTTCTCACTCTACCAAACAGAAATGGCTAAGCCGACATCCATAAAACCTAAATTTTCAGCTAACAAAACCAGGAAAAGAGGAACATAATCATTTCTCTAGGAAGTGTGCAAGTAAAGCTAGCAAATGAACAGGAAGGTCCAAACACAATAGGCCATAGGGCAGTAAGAAAACATATGATCCAGTCACTCCTTGTTTGCTTTGCATAATTCCAAAAAAAAAAGAAGGGGATCCAGCCTAAAATCTTCTTCTATCCTATAGAAGATCCTAACTATTCACACTCTTCAAGACTAGTCCTAGCTAAGGCTTCAATCTTTCGAGAAGCTTTGGAATTCCAATAAAAGTGATAAGAAAACTAGAAAAATCAACAGAAAAGGAAATGAGAGATTAAACCAAGGAACAATAAGAGAATTACCCAGACATCTCTGAGACCCAAAACCTCTCATAAGGATACCAGGGGTGGAGATAGATATCCTGAAGTGATAGGGGAAAAGAAAAGAGCCCCTTCAATTTCTGGTTAACTAAAATTGGGTTTAAAACTGACATGCCAAGACATACCCCAGGTAGACTACAAACAAAGAGAGGAGATGAAAGCACCTAAGAACAGAAGAGAAAGAAAGCAAAGGAAAAAAACTTTCCCCAAACATCACCCCAGAACTTCATTATAAAACCGGAACCCATGCCATCTCTGATATGAGAAAAAATGGAATGTAGAACCCAATGTGTATTAATAAACATATTGCTATTAGCAAGAAAAACTAATTAAAACTCACCATACTCTGTGGTTGAAAGAAATCGTGAAACATCAGATACATAAGCTATTCTACATTTTTCACCAAAAAGAAAACCCAAAGAAACATAATCTTCTCCATGCATCACCTACATTAAAAAATAAGCAGTAAGAAAATTAGGAAATCGACCAAAGAGTAATAAGTTTACATCATGAGATGGAGAGAAGAAAGTTACTGGCAAAGGAACAAATTGTAGGCCTGATGCAACAAACGGTTTCTCACAGTCGCTCTCAATTATAGTCCAGTCAAGCTGTGCTACCCGTCTCACTTCTTGTCCTTCTCTAAGTTTTTTCTGAACCAAGTATGGGAATTTCTCCCTAATGCTATTCAAAGGTGCAACAGAGAAAAAACATCAAAAGTGCAAGTTAGATTGCAATTGGTAGAATAATATATGTTGCATAGAATGCCAAAAATAAAACTGTACTACTTCATCCATAAAACATATGTGCGGCAGTCACATCCAGAATTTAAGTTCTATGGTGAGAAAACACACATAAGAAGACATTTACTTGTTTCCTACGCAACTTTGATTCTCAAATTATGAATAGCCATCCAAGATCCCCTAATGTTTATCACTCAAATAATTAAGTAAACTGGGAATCTAAGTAGACGAGTAATTTGACCGTATCAACTCTCAAAGTCTCAAGTAAAAACACAAATAAATAAATACAAAGGTAGGTTAAAAATAATAAAACAATGAAAAACAATAAAATAAAACATTAAAGATAATAAATATTAAAACTTCTCAAAAATTATTCTGACAAAAAATGGCCAAGTTACAGAGTTTTCCGAATTCTGTCCAAGTCTGATGGCCCCAAATATTGTGCACACACAACCAAAATTCCCATTGATTCAAAATTTTCAACCAGGCTTCCCAAGTGATTCCGAGTTTCTAAAACAGTGACTCTATGTGAACCAACAATCTTCCAGTTACACGAAACTGAATAAGCAACTCCAAAAATGTTTCTCAAGGCACTTGAAATTTAGAAGCACGAAGAAAATAGTTTTTCACCCCCCCCCCCCCCCCCCAAAAAAAAACAAAAAAACAAAAAAACAAAAGAAAGAAAAAAGAAAAAAAGAAGAAGAATTAAAGTTTGCTTGGGCACAGGAGTAGGACATGCGTGTATTTAGGAGGTCAATTAAAAAGTGCAAAAAATAAAATAAAAATCCAACCAATCAATGTGCGTGCATGTATTTGCTCAACTCAACAAAGCTTCAAAATTCAAACTACTTAGGATCAGCTACACGTATCCTTCTTCGCCATTCCACTCTGTTTAGGCCATGCAATTGATTAATCAAATTAGAAGTAGAGAAGGAGATGTTAATTCTAGCATGAAGAAAACTTTGAAGATAACTCTTCCATTAGACTCGAAAATTAAGATTGAAGTTATTCTATTACTTTATACAACAATTTATTGAAAAAATTAAAGTGCAATGCCTTTTTTCTTTCCCTTTATTATTAACTATCGATGGACAAAATCTATTTGACCTTCTTACTTTCTTGATTACTTGAACTTCTATCATTGAGCAGTCTGGCAATACAGAGTCATGTTTCTGTCAAAGAGAATGGTAAATCTTACAACCTTCTAATTATAAGCGCTTAACTCATGGTTCCAAAGAGAAAGTGGCTGATCATGGGCAAACAATAACTCAAAAAGGGGTCACCAAAAATTTAGCAAAAAAGAAGGGGTCCAAAGAACCACAACTGGTTCAAGAGGACCCCACTAAAGAAAGGTGGGAGAACCCAAGTTGGTCCGACCAATGATGATACAAGTGGGAATGTTCCTATAGCTAAGTGGAAAGCGCAACCTAATTAAGAGGAGACTTGTCCTCTCATCAAGAAAAGGGGATAAGCCTCCTTATCACAAAAGCTCCCATATTAAATCAAAATGAAAAAGGTCAACTGTCTTTTTATAAAAGGGAAAGAACTTCTCTTTTATCAAAAGGGCACTTGCACTGATCAATTAAAGGAGGTTCTCTTTGCTATGAGAAGACACTCTTGGATAGGGAGAGAAGGACCAAAAGAGAAAGGGATCAAAATGCCTCACATGGAGAACCATGATTGGCCCAAGATGTAGAAATTCAATCAAAAGGGTATTATTCTCATTGCTTCAGTGGATATAAAAATGCCTCCAAGGAGAATGCCAAGATTTTTTTTTTGATAAGGTAAATATGTATTGATGAACAAAAAGGGCTTAGCCCATGTACATAAGCCATATACAATGACTAACCACACAACTCTCTACATCTTAAAGCAGTCCACAAAATTAACAAAAGAAAGATTGCAAGTATTAGTGTGACTAGAATACCACAAAAATAAAGACTTAACAAAGGAAGATTTGAGGTCAATGAGAGACTTCTCAACCCCATCAAAAGTTCTAGCATTTCTTTCCCTCCAAATGCACCACAATATAGCATGCGGAACCATATACCAAATCACTTTTGCCTTTTTGCACCCCCCCCTTAAACCACCAACCCGCCAATAAGTCGTAGGTAGAGGAAGGAAGCACCCAATGGACTCTGAACATGTTAAATAAAAGCATCCATAGATTCCTAGCCACAAAACAATGAATGAATAAATGATCCATCGTTTCCGCATCTTGTTTACAAAGAACACATCTATTCGGCATGTACCACCCTTTTCTAGCAAGATTATCCAAAGTCAAATACTTATTACTTCCCACCAACCAACAAAAAAAGGCAACTTTAGTAGGAACCGAGGAAATCCATGTGACTTTAACTGAAAGAAAAATATTCCCTAAAGGTCTTAAACAATTGTAGAAAGATTTTACGGAGAATAACCCTTTAGAGTCCTTGCACCAAACCAAGGAATCATTCTCACCCTCCAAAATCTTACTCTTGTAAAGAATTTGAAAAAAAGCCAACACTTTTCCAATTCCCAATCATTAAAGTGATGAATAAAAAGAACATCCCAATGATGAGTACCAACTTCCCCTACCAAGCAATCCTTAATCAAAACTTCCTTATTAGAAGCAATAGAGTATAAAGAAGGAAACTCCAACATAAGAGGCGAATTGGAACACCACAAGTCTTTCCAAAATTTTACCCTACTACCATCACCAACTTTAAACCCAATCTCTTTGATGAAGTCATCGAAACCTTGCATAATCGCTTTCCATAGACCCACACCATGAGAACCATTAACACCATTAGACCACCAACCCTCTTTAGAAATGCCATACTTCCAAATAATAACATCCCGCCATAGACCTTGGACTCCCCTACCAAATCTCCAAAGCCATTTACCCATGAGAGCTTGATTGGTACAAACAATGGATCTAACCCCTAAACCACCCATATGTTTTTGAAGGCAAATGGTGCTCCAATCAACAAGATGATATTTCCGCTCACCTCCTACACCATTCCATAAAAAGTCCCTTTGAAGTTTTTCAATCCTAAAAGCCACAGACTTGGGAATTTTATGAATGGACATGAAATAAATGGGGATCGAAGATAACACACTATGGATGAGTGTTAACTTACCACCTTTAGAAAGATACATTTTTTTCCATCCACCAAGCCTTCTTTCAATTTTCTCAATGATGGGGTCCCAAACTTTAGGATCTTTGAAGCGAGCCCCCAAAGGAAGACTAAGGTAAGTCACCGGTAATTTCCCAACTTTACAACTCAAAATAGTAGCAAGATTATCTACATTAGCAACATTACCCACCAGAATTAGATCGGATTTTCCAAGGTTAACTTTGAGTCCTGACACTGCTTCAAAAGAAAGAAGAATAACCCTCAAATTTGACATACGTTCCTCTTCCAAACCACAAAAGATTAAAGCATCATCAGCGAAAAGTAAGTGAGAGGCCTTGCCCAACCCAAACCAACCATCACCCACTACAAAACCATCCAATAAATTTGCATCCACGGCTTTGGCAATATAATAACTCAATACTTCCATAACCAAAATGAATAAAAATGGAGAGAGAGGATCCCCTTGGTGGACCCCTCTAGAGCTATGGAAAAAACCATAGGGAGTCCCATTCACCAAAACCGAATAAGAAGGGGTAGATATGCACCAAGTGATCCACTTACGCCATTTCATCCCAAAACCCATCCTCCCAAGTAAATAAATGAGAAAATGCCAATTGACATGGTCATATGCCTTCTCCAAATCAATCTTAGCCAAAATACCTGGGTTCCCATTTTTTAGTCTAGAATCCACACACTCATTTGCCACAAGAGCCACATCTACAATTTGTCTACCACTAATAAAAACAAATTGTGAAGGAGAAATGAGTTTCCCAATAACTTTAGAAAGTCTCAAAGCTAACATCTTAGCTAGAATTTTGTAGACACCAATCAAAGAAATGGGGCAAAAATCACGTACATCCACCATTTCCCCCTTCTTGGGAATGAGAACAATAAAAGTAGCATTAAGACTACTTTCAATCTTTGCTCTAGCAAAAAATTCTTCAAATACTTTCATTAAATCATCTTTTATAACCCTCCAACATTTCTGAAAAAAAGCAATAGAAATACCATCCAGGCCCAGGGCTTTATCACCACACAAAGAATTAAGAGCTTCTAAAACCTCCGCTTCATTAAATTCTCTATCCAACTAATTGGCTTCCTTAAGATCAAGGGAATTAAAAGGTATGTCATCGGTAAGAGGTCTCCAATCTTCCTTGAAAAGATTCTCATAAAAGTCAACAATTTCTTTGGAGAAGATTTCCTCGTCATCCACAAGAGACCCATTCACCAATAATTTCCCAATATAATTACCCCTTTTATGAGCATTAGCCACTCTATAAAAGAACTTGGTATTTTTATCACCTTCCTTAAGCCATGAAACTCTAGATTTTTGGCGCCAACTAATCTCTTCCAAATGGGTTAGTCTAGCAAATTCCGCTTTAGTCTCCATCCTACTAGCTTTCTCTTCAACCAACAATTCCAATCGCCCTTCCTTCTCATCATAAAAATGAATAGTATCCAAAGCCCTTTCTTTGGATTCTCTAATATTACCGAACACTTCCTTGTTCCATACTTTCCAGCTTTCCTTCAAGGCTTCCAACTTCTTAGTGAACACAAAGCTAGGAGAACCAAAAAAAGAATAATAACCCCACCAATCATTCACTAGATCAAGAAAACCTTCCTCCTCAAGCCACATATTCTCAAACCGGAAAAGACCTCTAGCTGTTCTCATACCTTCACTATCAAATAGTAATGGAATGTGATTGGATAATGGTATAGGAAGGGCAGATTGTGTTATTATAGGGAAATGCTCTTCCCATGAAGGCGAAAAGAGAAATCTATCCAACCTAGAAAGACTAGGGATGTCACGATTATTTGACCAAGTGAACCAACCCCTATTAATAGGAGGGTCAATTAATTCATTAGACTCCACAAACTCCAAAAATAATCTCATACGCGAAGAGAGATGCTCACCACCTTTTTTCTCATTAGGAAAACATACAACATTGAAATCTCCCACCACACACCATGGGAGAGCCCACTTAGAATAGAAACTTTCCAATTCTAGCCAGCAAGATGGTCTAAGTTGATCGTCATTTGGGCCATATACCCCTGTAAAAAATCCATTGGAAACCGTCGTCCATATTCTTAAAAACACAAGAAGCAGAAAACACACCAATGCCTTCATCAATCTTAGAAAGAACCCTGCTATCCCACATAATTAGCACTCCCCCAGACATGCCTTGGGCACCTAGCTCCACCCAATTCACATAATTGCCCGCCCATAAATCTCTAATAATATGTCTATCTATGACTTCAATTTTTGTTTCTTGAAATACCCCAACATCCCCCCTCCATTTCTTTAAGGCATAATTAATTCTCTTCCTTCTCTCCCTACTATTTAAACCTCTGACATTCCAACAAATAATGCGTAGCTTCATGAAGAAACTAAATCGCGTATTAAATTCAACCCACCAGCCTCCGACACAGCTTCAGGACCTTCTTTGCTCTCATAATTTATAGACCATTCCAGCTTTTTTCAATTCCCTTTTCCACCTCTCAATCGGGTTAATCAACTTCCTCCTCAGAGATAAGGATCTTCTCGACCTCCAAATTTTTTCAATAGAAGAGAACAGTGAAACCACCTCTTCTTCATGACTGTCATAAGAGGTACCTAGAACCTACTTAGGCCTTTTACTTTAGATTTCACCCATTATGAAATTTCCATATAACTCGTAACCCCATATTCGAGTAGAAGACACTTGTCTGCCCTTTCTCTGTTAAAGGCGTCATACTCAAGTTCAAGAAAATTAATTGGGAGGCATACAATAGGTTCTGGAAGATCAATACCTGAAAAATTTATGTTCTTGCATTTGAAATCACTAGAGGATTCGACAATTCTCATATCACAGTCAGACTGATCTTCTTCAGTAGTCAAACTTCGACTATCGTAGTTAACTCCACCTCCATTAACCTGAGCGTCAGACTCACTTACCACTACCATTGGTAAAAAACCTCCAGATTGAGCCCTTTCCACTTCGCGAAGCTCATTATTGCCATCGCCATCTCCGTCACTAGCGCCATCTAGCTCCGAGTCCCTTCGACCTCCCCTAGGTTCTGACTGAAGGGAAATAGAAGATGGATCAACGCCCTTAGGGAGTCTGAAATCTAGCCCAATACGCCCGACAATTCTTTTGACACCAGATGAAGATGGATCAGCATATAAGAGAGGCGTTTGGGCTGCCAGCCATCCTGTCTAACACACTGACCCAAGCCTAAGATCCCATCCACATGCTCTTCATGTGAGGGACAACCCTTCTTTTTCCCAATGCTGTCACGTGCGTCACCACCACCCCCCACCTTATCCTTCAGCTTATAAGAATACAAACCCCTCTCACCTACCACTGTACGACCATCCAATACCCTTTTGCCAGTTGCCATGTGCCCTCTCAGTACAGTTAATCTCCACTCTCCTCCACCGCGTGTGGTTGCCCACTTGTCTTCTACCTTGCGCTTGAAGATCGATTACCTAGAGCCTGCTGTCATTCCTTTCACGAACTCCAGCGATCATCTGGTTTCCCTCGATCCATCCCTGTGATCAATTATGTAGCTTCCTAACACGGTTTGTGCTGGAATCAATTGTGGTTGAATTTCTTCAACTACCTGCACTCTGTAACAAACATTAAGCACAGAAACGTCGACGAAATAGGAGATTGTGCATGTGTTTTTAACTAGCACACGAGCTCTATCCCATCTCTTTTCCTAATCTGGTTCCATACCTATGTAGCCACCTCAAAAATCACCAATCGTTTTGAATAAAACCAGACACCAAGTATGAATCAGTAAACCCATAATCTGAATCCATCTCTTGTCGTCGCCTTTCATTACACCTGTGCATCCCACCTTGAAACCCCATCGATCAAAGTGGATACGTACATCCCCTTTAACACGCAAACCTTCATTTAGAACTCGAGAGGCTTCCACTTCAGAAGGAAGGCAAAATAAAAGTAAATCATCGCAAAGATGATGGACTTTGACACCAATTGAAATACCTTATACTTTGGTAGCCCATTTCTCAATTTCCAGAATCGAGCCACATTCTCCATAGAATCGACCCACTATGCATGATTTTAAAAAATCTGTTATGCTCCTCACCTCTAGATCACGCATTTGGAAAATCACCCTATTACCCACCACCTTCACTTCGCAAGCTCCCGATAGCAACGACAAAGGTAATTTAGCCTTGTGTAAGTAGGAGAGAAGGGATTTGAGAAGTAGCGGTTGCACCTCTTAGCGAAGACTGACAAAATCGAAGCATTCGTTCAGCGAAATCAACAATGCTCTCCATCCATACGTATCCATACCTTCAGGGAAGATAACTATACTCTTGTTATGGTTGAATAGAAATTCAGAAACGAACAAGGCTTTGCCTCTGTGATTAGATCTGATCCCACCACTTCCCTAAATACTCCCATTCCTTTCTAGTAGAGTTTCGCTCTAGACCCATTATAGAGTATACCATCCACAAAGTCGATAAATTTTTTTACAAAGATTCTTTCTAGGAAGACATTTATGGAAAAACCACTACCCCTTTCATTGATTCTTAAAAATCTTCCCTTGTTTTTGTCGACCACTGAAAACTCGAAGGTTTTCCCTTCAATCTGGAAAACCTTACCCATTTCTATGTCAATCACCAGATCTACATCGCTGCGGAGAAATGACGAGCAGACCTTCGAAAAACAGCAGGAAGAAAAGCACACGATAGCAGCCTAAAAACAGCTTAACGTGCGCCAAGAGCTTCTCATACCCCTCTAGAATGCCAAGATTTTGCCAAGGTAAAAGATTGGGGGTACAATCAAGGGAAGTAAATACGCTTTTGTTGCCCAATAACAGAGGGCTGGTATACTATATTTTAAAGTTTTTTAAAAAAAAAAAAAAAAAAAAATCTCTATAGCATTCTTCTTCGTAAAGGCTTGTAAAGGGAGGTATGCCTACCTAGAATAATGCAACAAACCATAAACAGGTAACAAAAAGTAGTTTGCTTTTATTTCACAATCTTTTCAATCCGAGGTGATTACTCCCAAAAGGAGAGGTGTAATTCACAGGTTTGAATTTCCACTTGTGCAGAAGTAGAGTTGAATTAAAATCATAAACCCCAATAGCAATGGACCCTTAGAAGCAGGAACCTTCCACTAAGGGTGCCGATCCTACTTCGGAACCATGATTCCGTGCTTTTCAATGAGAATCTTGTAAGAACTATGATTTTCTCTCGAAAGAATCTCACTTCTAGCTAAGATGGAACCTCATGGGGGAGGGGGTTAGGTAGGACCATGACCTCTAAAATTTTAGATATCGTTTATTATACAAAGGTAATCTTTTAATGAATAAATTTACTGACTTTTTTGCACGATTTTATTCTCATTCCTAACCTAAATATTAGGAGGAAATCATATTAGTAGTCTTAGTTTAAAACACAATAGTTTGCTAAAAAAAGGTTGCAACATATGATGCTCTCACTCTTTATCTACATTAGTATAGCTTCTCATAAGCACTCATTCTTTGCACAAATTTCTTTCTTAAATTCCTCTATAATTTACTGAGTTAAAAATAAATAAATAAAAATGTTTAGTGGAATTCTCTCTACAATTTTACCCACATCATAATGTTTGGTAACATAGCACACATATATATGCATCGCAAACGCTTCCAACACACCCCAAACCTTTGACTCTTACATGTGTCCCCACCCCCACTCTCACCAGTCTCCACTCCCGCTTCATGCCTCTAAGGCACCAATGGGCAATATGTGGTGATTAAGTAGTAGCAAATAAAATATTGACATCACTGGTATATCTTGATCATGGAAAACAATATTATTGCATGTATTACAGCTATATCTTGATAATGGAAAAGGATAACTTATAAATGGTCGACAGGTTTGTTGAATAAACAGTACACACATTCCCTCCAAAAAGATTCAAAAAGTACCTCTCCATTGCATATTGAGTGAGGTAAACAGGAGTGGGACTGATATCATTTGTGGAACTATATGGTTGAACAGTACGTATATCATCCAATCCAAGAACTGCATCAGCATGCTCATGAGTCAAAATTATCTGCAGTTGATACAACCATTAGTTCCTATTACTCTCAGCAGCATGGGGTTTCAGTTATCAAGCAAAGTGAGAAATGCTATTAACTCGAGCACAGGTATGAATAGTAAATGAAAAACCACAACAGGATACAATATTCTTAAAATAATGTTGAATAATTTCCTGCAGGTTTGCATCAGTTGATCACCAGGAAATTATCCTAATTCCTTCAAAGTATTGGAAGCATCTATGACAATTGAACAATGTATCTAATTTCAGACACACTCATATTCATCTAAGTTAATTCAATTATAACTATTTAACTCTTAAAGATTTTTTATTAATATTCTTTGCATTGCCCACATAAGGTAAATTAAAGATAGAGATTGCCACTCTAAAGCATGTGATGACACCTCTAATACGGCCAGGTCCATAAATTTGGTCAAACGATAGTAGTTGTGACTTGTGATCAACAATCATTTTACCCAAACAGTATAAATGTATAATCCTTTGCAAAGACACCTTAAAATTTAAAAGCTTATTTATTTCAGCCATTATTTCACAAAACTGCATATAGTCACCTAACTGGTCATGGCTGCTATGCAATCATCTAGTGTTTGTGAGCTCTTCCTCCTTTTTTTCTTTAATTTTTTTTTTTTTAAAATGAAGTAAATTTTAAGATCAGGAAAAAAAAAAAAAAAAAAAAAAAAAAAAAAAGCAAAAGCTCCTGTATATACTGGGGAGTATACAGGGGGAAAAAAAAATCCTAAAGGGGTAACCGATTACAAAAAATTATCTAGCTCCCCCCACACAAAAAGAAAGTCAAAAACTTGTCTCTTCAAAGTCTGCCTAGATGCCTCCTTGTCAGTAAAGATCCTATCATTCCTTTCTTTCCACAACGAACAAAAGATGGCATGTAGTACCAACTTCGAAATCGCCATGCCAGCCTTAATAAGGGTTTAACACTGCCAAGAATCCATCACCTGAATAGCCTTCCTCCACATCACCTAGTTAATCCCGAATAAAACCAGACATGAGCCCCACACCTCTCTAGCCACAACACGGTGAATAAACAAATGATCTACAGTCTCCAACTCTGTTTTGCATAGAACGCACCAGTTAGGGAACTGAAAACCTTTTTCTGCAGATTTTCTTTTTCTTTTTTTTTCTTTTTTTTTTTTTTTTTGATAAGGGTTTTTTTTTTTTTCCTTTTTTTTTGGTGTCTGTGTCTTGCTCCTATCTGTTGAACCCTCTTTTCTCTAGATTTCTCATTAAGGAATTTCTACCAGCACTAAATGAGCAGAGCCCTCAAAAGCATCTCTTGTCATGTGGCTTGAGTATTTTATTGGCAAACTCCATATATTGAAAAATACAAGGCTGAGTAGGTTAACTATCCACATAATTTCTCTATTTCCCACGAATCCATTTCTGCAGTTCAAAAGACTAATGTGACAGATGTAGTCTCCTAGAAGAATGACATCATCCTTATAGCTAACTTCTCCAAGGACATTCAAAGGATTCTTCAGTTCAAAGCAATTGCATCTTCAAGTGAAGCTGTTTATTTTGATGAATTGGATTGTAAGCTGAAGCTCTAGAAAGTAAAATTCAAAGCCCTCCCTGCCTGAATCAACTTAGAAAACCTATCATCAAAAATAAATAATAATAATAATAATAGCAAATAAAATAGAAGGCCACCTCTATCCCACTGGACTCCAAATTTTGACACCTAAGAGGCTAAGAATATCTCACATTCTCACCCCAACCAGCAAACCTTGAATAAGCAAAGATAAAGGCATTTTACCACAAAGGCACCTAATTTGTCTAAAGCCCATCTTCCTTAATCCCAGCCAATGTCACCTGACCTTGCACTGTGCATAATTTCTGTCATTCTTTCCAAGAAATCCAATTCACAATCCTGAGGGTCCTTAGCAAGGCTGGGAGACCATACATATCAATGCTCAGATCTGGGTAAGTAGTTGTTAACCAAGTAGTATTATCTGCAGCAATGCTACAAAGATCCAAATACGCTACCAAAGACAGGTTGATCCGTTGCATATGATTTGTGAGAAAGAAAAATCAATCTTGAAATTTATTTAACTTTTCAAATTGTCAAATAATTTCCATAAACCAATGACAGAACTCACATTGCCCTTCCCTGGCCATTGTCTTTTTTATAATCATAAGTAGTATCACTGTGAATGAGTTCTCTGATTTGTTAATAGAAAAGAGAAAATGTGGAAGGGCAATTGCTTAGTGAATACATCATGTTAGAGACAATGTAGTTTATTTACATATCCGTATCTCAACTTCTGCCAAAATCAATGATATGATGGTTTCAGAATAATGACGACAAGATTTCTTTGATCTGTCAATTATAAATATATGAACAAAAAGTACATAAAGATGTACGTCAACTCACAGAATCCACCCGAGGAATCTTATACCGCGTGAACCACCTAAGTACTTGCTCCCTAAATGACTTTCCAACATCAATCAATATATAGCTGTGTTCACCATCTCTCTGGCAATAATCAATAAGAAGAGACTGTATTACCCCTGTAAATTCACGAACCATTAGTCTCCAACCCACAATTTTATAGCTACATGAGGTGAATAAAACAAAACCCAAATGGAAATGAGAACTTCCAAATTCAAAATTTTACGATCAAGTCTTATTCTCCACAACTTCAAAATCATTTAACTAAATACCAAATAAGTTCCCTAGTGTTTCACTGGGAATTATCTTGCAAACCTTGAAAAAGACGTATACCATACATTGGATCAGTCTCTGCTTCAATCACATATCATCTATGGTTGCCCAATGAAATTGTGCAAATACGACATTGCCGAAAAACCCATAAAAGAACTCAAAATATATCCAAAAAACACAATGCATTACAACAAATACATATACTGAGTTGCTAGCATTGCCCCCCATATCCCCAATAACATACTAAACAGAGCCAAAACATAAAGCAATTCGAATAACAACTACATTTCAAGATCCACGCAGAAATTGCATTAAAAACACGCCATCGAAACCCATTATAAAAAAAAATAAAAATTTAAAAAATTTTAAAAAAAACCTATTAGAAATTTAAAGCTGATCCAATGACCTGTAATTAGGGTTACGCTCCGGCGGGACTGACAATGCCTGGAAGCAGACTTTGCAGGGAGGATTGGACGGCTGAATCAGGCACATCGCGTTGGGGACGGCGCTGGAACAACCGGTTCCCAGAAAGATCAGAGACGACCGGTGCTCACCGGTCGCCGGAAAGTCAGAGCAATCTCCATTGTCGGCGAGATTGTCGGTATCCATTTTCCGATGCTTTGTTTGTTTGTGTGTGCGTGTGTGAGAAGACGAAGGAAGTGGCAGAAGAGGTTGAGACTCAAGAGTCAAAAACAGAAGCTTTGGCGTAGAAAAAACGGGAGGGAATACATGAGGGTAATTGTTTATGGCGGGGTCTCGCCCGCGAAAGGTGGCGGTTTATGCGGTTGTGCATTTACACACGCATCGGGCATCTCGTGAGATTAGTACAACTCGGAGCATTATTTTGGTTGGGTTTGGTAAGTTGGAAAGAGGGTGAGAATAGAATGGTTATTCTATGGTTATTCCATACATTTTTAATTTATTTTGGAATGTTTGATTGTCCATAGGAAATGGAACTAACATTTTTGTGTATTTCTGCTGAAGAATGAATAATCATTCATCTCCTCACATAGAAACCATTTGCATTTCATTTTCATTCTTATTTAGTGAAATATTTTCAAAAGTCAAACAATGTCGTTTTTAATACCCAAAAAATAATAATAATGGTTTTTAACTTAGTGACTTCATCATAATATTTAGATAAGGTTTGGGTTACACACTAGGAAGCATGATACTTCGAAAATGATGTCATGGCTGTGTCGGACACGTATCGGACACGGACACGGTTTTGACATGGCTTCGACACGTGTCCTGGCATGCTCCGTACGTGTCGAGAAAATAAAAAAAATAAATTAATTTCGGACACGGGAGGGACACGTGAGGGACACGGGAAGGGACACGGCGGGATAAAAAATATAAATTTAAATTGTTTTAAAAGAGGTAATTTTAGTTGTTTTTAACAATTGAGGGGTGATTTTGCAAAAGCCCAAAATTTCTTTTTGTTATGTGATTTTTGTTTTAAACTCTATCTTTCAATTGAAAAATAAAACTATAAAACTATAATGCTATATATATATATATATTTATTTATTGCCGTATCCCCACCGTGTCGTGTCTTGGGTTTTTTAGAAATTGCCGTATCGGAGTGTCCATGTCGTGTCGTAACCGTGTCGCGTGTCTGTGTCCGTCTCTGTGCTTCTTAGGTTACACACCAAATTACTTTTTTTAAAAAAAATTTATTTTTGCCAAACGATAAGATAATATACACACTTATACAAATACTTATATGAAATCGAAACCAAGACTTTCGCAAAGCCCACATCCACATTGGGGTATGATATGCCATTAGACTCAAAGACCATTGGCAAATCAAATTACTTTACTAAAATATATTTACCAAATTCTAAAAGAAAAAAAAATCAATTGATACCGAGGGCCATATGAGAAGGGCATTTCTATGTGGATTTCTTGGCCATTGAGGGCCATAAGATTAATTGTAATTTTCAAATTTTGAACACACCTCTCATGCAAATTTTTTTTTTCTTTTTTTTTTTTGCGGATCTGATTGGTGTTTGTACTCTCGGACCTTAGATTGTTTTGGTTCAGTTTCCTGAATGAACACCCTTTTCACCTCCCCCCCCCAAAAAAAAAACAAAAAAGATAAAAAAACAAAATTACTAATAAGATAAAAAAAATATTTTACTATTTCTTTTTTGGGTGCAATTGGAGGGTTTTGTACCCTCCAATTTATCTGACTCCTATACTTTACATCACCGTTCTTCACCACTATATTAGCTCAGTGACTTAATTATTTTACTCTTTTAATTAGTCCTACATAATAATTGAAGTCTTGACTGTATGGATTACTTTCTAATACTTCGTATAAAAATAGCAGTAAGGCACATAGAATTTGTGTAATAACGTAAATAATTAAATATCCCACTTTAATGCGGAGAGAATCATAGGTATTAGATAGTTGATATGATATAAATTAATAATAAAATCTGTTGCCTTATAACCTTCCATAAATATATGATTAATTTTAATATTCATATTATTATCTAAAATGATCATACGACAATCATTTAAAATATTATAAATATTATATAAAGATTTTTAATATATTTTCTTTTAGCTAACAAAAGACCATTCAAAGAGCAATAGACTCTATTTTACTAACCGTTCCATCATTATCGACCAACATTGATTGCATGATAATTGGTCGACCACAATTATCTCTAATTATTGATCCTGCTGCTCCGGCCTTTTTTTTTTTTTTTTTTTGGTTAATTACATTTTGTACCATCAACTTTAGGGGTACCTTCAATTTAATCCACAAACTTGACATTGACTTAATTTAGTGACAATTTTTAACTTTGTGTTTCAATGTGGAGTAGGGGGTAAAAGACGTTTGGATTTTTGACAGAGGACTCACAAGGCGCACACGAGTTGCTGATGTGGATCTAATGTGGCATCTACCTGTGTTATAGTCTACTATAAGTTGTTATAGTCGACTATAACATTTGACAGAGGGTTTACACACCTTGCACATGCTGTTGATGTGGATCCGATGTGGCATCTGCCTGTGTTATAATCGACTATAACATTTGGTGAAACATCACCTTAACTCTCTGTCTGTTTTAGTCAACTATTACATGTTATAGTCGACTATAACATGTGGGAACTGAACATAATGGCTAGTTTTTTGAACCACCTTTTGAGCATTAAATGCATTCAAACAATTCTTTTCTGATATTAAATGCATTCAACATAAACATTGTCAAGGTTATAAATGCAAGCATTCAACATAAACATTGCCAAGGTTTAGGTTTCTCATTAATTTAGATCAAAATAAAACATCACTTAAACTAAAATTTATCTTAATTTCATGAGAAGAGAGTGGGATCTACACATTGATGATGTCATCAAGATGGCTATGGATCTCACCCTTTTGGAAAAAAGTAGGATAAGAGTTAGAGCATATATAGAATTAATGCACGTGACATTACTCCATTAATAAATGCATTAAAGCCAACAAATAAACTATTAAGATAGAGAGAACAACTACAGAACAAGCTATTTATCTAAAAACTCTCGTCGACACATTAAAGAATTTAGGAGTCACCAAAACATAGTCATTTGTCACATAAATAACACATTATTCATCATATGATGGTACTCATAATCTAAACTATTAGAATAAGACCTAGAGGCTTTAGTTTCACATTTCAATATCAATATTCTAATTTTAATAATATAAAAACTTAAAATATCCTTTTTTAAAAAAAATTATTTATAATATCATATTAATTTGAATTTAAATTTACAAACCCACCATCCAATGATTCTCTTAAAAAAATAATTAAGGAATTATGGATATGCACATGCACCACTTGCACCATTCCTACTACAATTTCAAAATACTATTCCTAGTGTTTCATATTTTTTTTATTATAAATAATTAAGCAAAATAGTAACATTATATTAAGGTGATCTCAAAATCACTAAGTACGAAAAAATATTTAACTGTTACAACATTCATTGTACCTTAGAAACCATTGAATATATAAAAGGTCAATGATAGATTATTTTTCACATAGGAGAACTAATTACTTTCTTATTTACCATGCGATGGTTTGGTCCCAGTCCTTTCAATTGAGTTGTGTCATTCCAATTTAATTTTAATTTAATTTTATTTTTTGATAAGCAAAAAAAGGTTTGATAAGCAAAAAAAAGTAAAATAGAAACAACCTAATATCTGATGAGAGCCAATGACAAAAAATGCCTACATGGGTCATTGAGAGGAACTGCACTTTCTTAAGTTAGTTAAGTTATAACACCAATCAATGGGAAATATAAACCTTGGCAATGTTTATGTTGAATGCGTATATTTATAACTTTGGCAATGTTTATGTTGAATGCATTTAATACTGGGAAATAACCGTTTGAATGCATTCAATGCTCAAAAAGTGGTTTAAAAAACTAGCCATTATGTTCAGTTTCTGCATGTTATAGTCAACTATACCATGTAATAGTCAACTAAAACAGACAGAAAGTTAAAGTGATGTTTCACTAAATATTATAGTCGACTATAACAACTTATAGTCTCACTCTCTTCTCATAAAGTTAAGATAAATTTTAGTTTAAGTGATGTTTCACTTTGATCTAAATTAATGGGAAATATAACCCTTGGCAATGTTTATGTTGAATGCTTGCATTTATAACCTTGGCAATGTTTATGTTGAATACATTTAATATTTGAATAGAATCGTTTGAATGCATTTAATGTTCAAAAGGTGGTTCAAAAAACTAGTCATTATGTTCAGTTCCCGCATGTTATAGTCGACTATTACATGTAATAGTCGACTAAAATAGACAGAGAGTTAAAGTGACGTTACTAAATGTTATAGTCGACTATAACAACTTATAGTCGACTATAACAACTTATAGTCGACTATAACACAGGTAGATGCTACATCGGATCCACATTAGCAACACGTGCAAGGCGTGTAAGCCCTTCGTCAAATGTTATAGTCGATCATAACACAAGTAAATGCCACATTAGATCCACATGAGCAACACGTGTGCGTTGTGTGAGCCTTCCGTAAAAAATCCAAACGTCTATTATCCCCTATCCCACATTGAAACACAAAGTTAAAAGTTGTTACCAAATTAAGTCAATGTCAAGTTTGCGGACTAAATTGAAACTACCCCTGAAGTTGATGGTACAAAAAAGGTAATTAATCCTTTTATTTTTAATTGTTCCATTAAAATTTAATTTAAACAAATTACAAGGAGGAATCTTACAAATAAACTTTCATTTTTCTTTTTCTTCGTATCCTTATTCGTCTAATGATTAGAGGAATTAGAACTACAGGGATCATTGTGTGCACAATGACATAAATAATTAAATATCTCACTATAATGCAGAAAGAATTATGGGTACTGGGTAGTTGATATGAATTCAAATTAACATAAAATATTATTATTTATTATTTATTAAATTTTATAATTAGAATCAATTAATGAAACTATTTTAAAAATAAAATTATAAGCACACTAATCCCTTTTGTATAATAGTATAAATGTAGATATGTTGAATAAAATATTAAGCGCCACATTGAGTGCTTTTCTTTACTATTTCTCATACTTTGTGGGTAGGAGTCACGAAGCCAGACCAATTTTTCATATACCATATGTACTTTATTTATAGAAAAATGCAAATCTTCTTGCCTTTTTTTTTTTTACCTCTCGACCCTTATTCATAATAATTTTTGTTAAATTATGTTCTTCGAGGAATAATTTTGAAGTCACTTGTATTGTAGACTTATAGCATCATAAAGCAAGCATGAAATTAGTTGGAGGGTTGTTTCGATTGACTTTTGTTTTTTCTTTTTTGGTCAAACAAAAGATATCCATGCCATTAAAACCTAGATTAATCCCTATAATACATAAACCGCCTAAATGTAGACTTTATATATAAAACTATACCCATAAATCCCCTAAACCACATGGCTGATTAATTTCCTTTCATTGGCCTCTTCTTTTTAGACATAACTTGAGGGGATCGAACCCATCACCTATCCTAATCCTACTTTTTTTCTCATCCTCCCTCACTGCTTTCATTGGCTTAGAAATGGCCCAAATTGCGTTGTAGGAAGGGGGATGCTAGTGTGTAGTTCACTTCTTGCTTATGGGTTCTTTCCATTTGCTTTATTCACAGCCAATTGAGTTGGCATATAATCATGTTAGTGGAAACAAAAACATTGCTAGAATATGCCGAAAAACTGGTTCAAGTTGAATTGATGCCCTAAACTAGATTTGAGTGGTGTGAGAAGAATCTTCCTACAATAAAAATCTGTTGCCAAGGAGGTTGTCTAATTGACATGTTGCAAGGAGAGAGACATAACATGGAGTTTTGGAGCAAACAAATTGGCAATAGGATCATCCATGTAAATTTTGAAGTCACATAATCTCAATAGCCCTGATAACTACACATCCTAACTACAATAATAAAAAGATCAAAATTCAAAGAAATATCTTCCCTTTTTGAAAACCAACGTTTCGTTGTAGCACACGCATTTTTTGAAATTATAAATGGTGTTATTGGCCTATTTGACTATCCAAATAGATTCCATTATAATTTACGTAATACTTAAGAAACATTCATATTTTTTAATAAGACCATTTAAAATGTTAAGGATGTGAACATAATTGGTGTAACAAGATTTATTTTTATTTTTTAATGTGGTGGTGATTGCCATTTTCTTAAATGGTCTCATTTTGTTTTATTAACAATTAAAGGTGTCTAGCTAGGCTTTACTCCCACCGAAATTTTAATTCAAAATATTCCTCTAATAGTTTGTGTGAGATGCTTTATCCGCACATGAATAATGATAGTTACAAAAAATTGAAATGATAGCCTTTGAAAAAAAAAAGAAAAAAAAAAAACGGCGATCTCATTTAAAATTTAAATAGATGAATTTCAACAAATGCCATGTAAAATACAATTGATTCATTTGGACAATAAAAAAATAAATATTTTTTTAATTTTAAAATTTTCTTTTTGGTAAAAATATTTTTTTTAATAACTTAATGGGGAATTGACGGATTTCATCCTATTTAAAGGTTAGTAACTTTAGTATAAGAAATATAGAAATTTTAGGGTGCGTTTGGTTTACAGAATGGGAATCTTATGCTTGGGAAGCCTGGAATGGGAATGTTAGCATTCCATATTCCCTCGTTTGGTTCACTAGTTTGCTTGGGTCAGGAAATTTATTCCAAAGTGTGAAATTCCAACACTACCCATCACTTTTTTACACCCAGTACCCACCCAGCAAACACCCCTACACCACTAGTCATCTCCGGTGAAATCCACAACCAACCTCTTCTTTTATCTATTTTTTCTCCATCTCTATCTTTTTACATGATAAAACCCAATAATTGCCATTAATACCTTATCAAAATTTGATTTAAAAACGCCCCAATTTTAGATCTGTAAGAGAAGAGAGAGGAGGAGAGAATGTAACATCGGCATAGGAGAGCTGATAGACAAAATCGGTAGAGGGGAGGAAACGCTGTAGCAGGTGAGTGGAGAAATGGGATCGGCACAATCTCAAACATGCAGAAATGGCTCCATACTGTTAGAAAATAATAGATCGATAAATTTGCCAAGTTCATAAGCATACATAAAAATTAAAACAATTCTTACGTACCTGAAGACTCCATTGATGCGCAATCCAGAACTTTGAACCACCAATCCAGTAGTACAGCAATGGTCTTCCACCCTATCCACACAAACACTTTCTGTCTTTCAATAGGGTAAGACTATACTGAATAGAGCTAATAGGTGTGTGTGAGGGTGGGGACCAATGCCCTATTTATAGAAGGATGGAATAAGATAAGCTTCCCATCATGACTTATCCAACAAGAAAGCTATTTCTTGTTTACCAAGAAATCCTTTTCTTATCCATCAAAAAATCCTTATCTTGTCTATTAAGAAAGTCGATTTCTTATCCACCAAGAAAGGCATCTACACGATCCTATTCATATCTCAATACACGTGATCACACGTGACTAAGGTGCACTATAACCCATATGAACTTTATTAATCACAACCTTTATTGGGAATCCGATACATCACGTTATCAATTTCTCATCAATCCGGATTTTACAAAATAATAATTTTAATTTAATCAATGGCAGCCCACATGAATTTAAATAAAATTCTTACATTCTCCCACTTGGGCAACATTGATTGAAAAAAAAAACACAAAATAATTTTCCGGATTGGATAACTTTAGTGGCCATAGAAATTGAAAAGTGAATAACACCTTAGTATCATGATTCGGTCAAACAAGATCACTAATATCGAATCATAGAAGTAAATACACCCCTGTATAGCGTATGACCATTTTATGGTTACAAATATTAGGATACTTATCCACATGAATCGCCAACAAATATGGATCGTGTAGTATGGAAGATAGCATACTGAATGTGATTAAATTTATGCTATATCCAATTCGGTCCTCCTTTATGTTTCTAGCATGAAGCTAACTTTATGGTTTGTATAGTAATAACCTTATGCTTCATGAAAGCCCTTAAGACGGGGTTTGAATGTCTTAAGTTAATCGCACTCATAGGTGAAAAACTTGATACCGTATGAGTTACTTAAAGAGACTACACTCATAGGTGAAAAACTTTATACCGTATGAGTTACTTAAAGCAAAATTGAATGCTTTAAGTCTGATATTGTATGCCTTTAATAGAAACCTGCCATAAAGAAACAAATATATACAAAATACATGGCAGAAAATAATCATAGCATTATGAGTTTTCATGTGAAAATAAATTTTATAACAGCTACACCCGATAACTGTATGAGTTGCCTATGTATCTTAAGTGGGATCAAGTTAAAACATTGCTCGTTTTACATGAAACAACTCCCACTAACTTTTACATAAAAACTCCCACTAGCCAAAAATATCAAAAGACTCAACTATCCCCATGTTAGTGACATGATTCTTGAACATCAGTATATGTAATCCTCCAGTAAGTGGATCTATCAACATTGCCTCAGTTCCAATGTGTTCAATCACAATTTCCTTATTGCGTACTTTATCCCTAGCAAGCAAATACTTAGTTTTCATACGTTTTGGAACTAGATGACCTTTTATTATTCTTGAAATAGAAAATAACAAAATTATTATCATAAAATATCTTTAAAGGTCTCACAATAGAATCCACTACCTGAAATCAAGAAATAAAATTCTTAAGCCAAATAGCCTATGTTGTAGCCTCATAACATGCTGTAAATTCTGCTTACATGGTTGAAGAAGATACGGTAGTCTACATAATGTTCTTCTAAGAAATTGAAGATATACTTTGATGTGGATTTCAAATTATACCAACATCCACCAAAATCTGTATCTGTATAACTTATCACCTCAAGATTCTCACCATTGTTGTAGGTAAACATAAAATCCTTGATTCTTTGTAAATATTGCATAACTTTCTTTGCAGCTTACCAATGTAGCTCATTAGGATTAGCTTGAAACCTACCAAGTACGTTAGTAGCAAAAGCTATATCTGGGTGAGTACAGACTTGAGCATACATCAAACTCCCAAATGCTGAATCATAAGGTTTGTCATTCATAAGTTCTTTCTCCATATCAGTCTTTGAGCACTGATCTTTAGTAAGTTTATCTCCTTTTATATTAATTGGGTACCTCATCAAGAGAACAATTTAACATATTAAACCTCTTAAGCATACGGTCAATATACGCTTTTGAGATAATCCTACAACACCACGATGTATATCTTTATTAATCTTAATTCCAAGAATATACAATATTTCCCCAAGATCTTTCATCTTGAAATGCTTGGATAAAAGAGATTAGCTGCTTAAAGTAAACTAATACCGCTACTGGCCAATAGAATGTCTTTAATATAAAGAATGAGAAAAATGAATTTACTTCCACTGACCCTGAGGTATATATACTGATCAATAGTATTATCAACAAAATCATATGACCTCACTATCTCATACCTTTGTCTTGATGCTTATTTCAGACCATAAAAAGATCTTTTCAATTTACACACCAAATGCTCCTAATATGAGGATCACCATTTGTGAAAGTGGTTTAACATCCATTTGATGCAATTTCAAATCAAAATGTGCTATAAGTGCGATAATGATCCTAAAATCTATAACCTTTAGGCCTTTCAGGAAAATCAATGAAATAACAACTAATGGTTCTAGGATTGAACTTCTTTTCTTGTGTATTGTAAAACCTAGTTTAACCCTATATCCCCAAACACAAGGTGATTCACACTAGGCTTCCTACCAGGCTATCAGTCAAAATTTTAAAAAATATCTTAAGTACAGATTTACTAGGAACCATATTGAAGATGTAAATAGTCATTTTAAGAACTTTTCCCCACAATGACTCTACCAAGACTAAATTGTAAATTATACTTCTTACCCTGTACTTTAAGGTACAATTACACCTTTCAGCAACACAATTCTGTTATGGTATTTTAGGCATAGTGTACTATGCACAGTAGTACCACATTAAAGAAATAACAACCAAAATCTCTCTATTTACTATAGTATTCACCACCACGATCAAATCTCATAACTTTAATATTTCTCTCCAATTACTTCTCAATTTTAGCTGTGAAGACTTTAAAGACATCAAGGGCATTGGATTTATCTTGAATTAAAAATACATAACCATAACGAGAAAAGTCATTAATGAAAGTGATGAAGGAACGATGAATATTTAAGGTTGAAGTTGGAAAAGGACCACAAATATTTACATAGTTAATTTTAAGAGCTTATGAATATGAGTGGAACCTTTCTTCCTAGATTTTATGAATTTTCCTTTTTATACAATCAATACTAACACCAAAATCTCCAAAATCTAATTGATTAAAAATACCTTCTTTAGTTTATTAGTCTTTCAATCATTTTCTTCAAATGTGACCTAATTGATTATCCCAAAACATAGAATCAATGTATAGCTCATCAATCAAACAACCATCTCCAACTTCACAAGAATTATTAAACACACTAAACCATTTTCATTAAATGTGAAGGAAAATCCAAATATAACAAATTTAGAAACAGAAACTAAATCAAACGAAAAAAAAAAACAGACTCTCATCGAATTCTAAAGTCTCCTTTAATCTTGACTTCAAACTTCATGTGCCAATCCCTATGAACACATTTACCTCATCTTTGGTTAGTACCTTCTTGGTAATGAACCCTTTTATTTTCTTCTCAAGCCAAGCCTTAAACCTACGACATTCCATCCTTATGTGCCCAAACTTCTTGTAGTGATAACACTTAATCTTTCTTTTATTAATTCCTGACCTTGAGGTGCATTAGGATTAGGAGCAGGCTTTTTATTATTTCCATAATTCCCACTGGTTTCTTATATGGGTTAGAACGCCTATTTCCTTGTCGTCAATGTACATGATTAGCACTCTCACCTTTTTCACGGTGAAGTTTTTCCTATTTTTTGCACACAGACATAATTGAATTCATAAAGGCTCCACTTCTCCTATGGGGATTGTAGGTTATATGAAGGAAAAGAATTGAGTCCCAACTGAGCAAGGAAGGAATTTAATATGGGTACTTCTAAGGATTTCAATCTAGAAGTTAGGTCAACCATTTGCAAGATATACTTATGCACATTCCCATAACCATCATATTTAAGATTAGTCAAAATGCTCATTAGGTTTTCTATTTCAGCCTTATCAGATTCTAGAAACTTTTGTTCTATTGCATCTAAGAATTGTTTCGAAATTTTGCAATCAAGAATTCCATCATAAATGGTGTCGGACATGCGTCTTTTCATAATTAAAAGACACATACGATTAGCCTTTTCCCTTTTTATTTTTTATTTTTATTTTTTTATATTTCAATTTCACATCCACAGAATTATCATCTGTGGGCTTTGGAGGTACATCCTCTCTCAAGGCTAAGTTAAGACCCATAAGTCCCAGAACAATTTCTAAGTCTTGCTTCTATTTTTTAAAATTGGTTCTGTTCAAAGTCACAATGGAGGATAGTTGGCTAGTAACAACTGAAGTGTTCAAAACTGTAAGTCTTAAATAAAATGCTATGCATGTTTAAACAATTGTACTGAATTATTAAAGGCATAACTTTATGCTCTAATTTCTTTATGAGCTCTTATGGGGGTAGAAGTCACTCTATTGTAACCTCTCCTTTGGGTGGAGATCACAATAGGCATAATCCGCCCAACTGTATCACATTGCTAACCAATGAGAAGCATACGGATTTTCAAAAGATTTATCACCATTGGGCAGAAGAACCTTTATCAATCTATACATTTTCAGTGATTACAATGTGCCATCATTTGGATTTAAACAAGCAATAATTTCCTTTGGGTCAACCATCACTTGTTAGAACCTAAATAATGCAGCTGCAATCCAAAAATACTAAAGACCAAGAAAACCCTACGATCTTCATGAATGGACCGCTTTGGCGGCTACCCACCCAATCAACCAATAGGATCCCCTTAGTACGGGATTGCCATATAGTCCATTAACAAGTTCCAATATAAATCATCTGGATATTTAAATCATGGGACATAATTATTATTACACATGCGTATTGATACTTGAATAACATATGAGCATGATAATGTAAGAAAATAACATACTACCTCATATTGAAAAAACTCAATAAAGAGAGCAAATAAAAAACCATATATGAAAAATCTCAAGTTTCATGCTAATTTGCCCTCTTTTTTTTCTTTTTTTTTTTGTTTGAAAATGGTCAAGTTCATGCGGAAATCACCATTAACCTTGGTCGAGGTCTTTACTTCCACACAGTGATTAAATACCATGTTAAACAATATAAAACCATTCTAAAACATCCGAAACATGAACTAGTATCAAAATTATTGAGTTTAGTGATTGAATTCTCTATGAATTTGTAGTGTGAGTTCCCACGGTTTTCAAGGCCATCTTGAAGTGTATTTCATAAACTACAATAAATACTTTACCAAATATTTGTGGCTATACAGATTCAACACTATTGCTTAAGCTAAAAAGAGCATCTAGTGTCTATACTTCAAACATAAAATATGGGTTATTTAGAGACTATATTTCAATAAGTGGGACATGTACGGTAAAATTACCAATATAGTGGCTGAGGTTGGAAAATTTGGTATTTTATATAAAATAAAATTCTGAAAATTACATTAATGATGCAAACAAAATTTCTTAACAAATTCTTAATTGTAAAATGTGTAGTTCTACGCTTTTCAAAGCCAATGAAAGAATATATGGCATCTGACTTCTTATTCTATAACTCCATAACAAATGTATTGAATAAAACATACATGGTTGGAAATATAATCATATAAGAATCAAGGCTCGTATAGGATTTAGGCAAGATAGAAATTGAATGGCATTTAATGCGGTCTACAAAATTTTGGTTCCTCACGGTTTGATATTCTATGCAATTAAAATTATAAATATTAAACTACATAATCGCAGCCTATGAACTTAAAGCAAATTGGCTTTGATACCAACTTGTTAGAATATAATAGATTGATAAATTTGCCAAGTTCATAAGCATGCATAAAAATTAAAACAATTCTTACGTACTTGAAGACTCCATTGATGTGCAATCAAGAACTTTGAACCACCAATCCAGTAGTACAGCAATGGTCTTCCACCCTATCCACACAAATACTCTATGTCTTTCAATGGGGCAAGACTATACTGAATAGAGCTAATAGGTGTGTGTGAGGGTGGGGACCAATGCTCTATTTATAGAAGGATGGAATAGGATAAGCTTCCTATCATGACTTATTCAACAAGAAAGCTATTTCTTGTTTACCAAGAAATTTTTTTCTTATCCATCAAAAAATCCTTATCTTGTCTATTAAGAAAGTCGATTTCTTATCCACCAAGAAGGGCATTTACACATTCCTATCCATATCTCAATACACGTGATCACATGTGATTAAGGTGCATCATAACCTATATAAACTTTATTAATCACTAACCTTTATTGGAAATCTGGTACATCATGTTATCAATTTCTCATCAATCCAGGTTTTATAAAATAATAATTTTAATTTAATGAATGGGAGCCCACATGAATTTAAATAAAATTCTTACCCATACTGCTGCTGCTGCTTCTTCTTCTTCTTTGAGCCACCAGCGTAGGTCCCCGACTCTATTCTTCGATTGTTGCTTCTTCTCCTCCTTCTTTGTCGGCGTCGTTGTCTTTGGCTCTTTCCACCATCGGTGAGGTTTGCTTTACCAACTATCTGCAAAAGGAAGCAAATGTCGGGGATTACAGGGGAATTGGATAGACTATAGCTTTGTTGTTTGTAAATTACAAGGGCACGCTTGCCATTTTTTTCATGAAGAAATCATGCCCGGGAATGACAAATGAAACCCACCCCTCCTCAGGTTTTCGGATGCCCAGCGACGGTGGGAATCTCAGCCTAGCGGGCGTCGAGGATTGCCGGGGAAGAGACGCACCCAAACAGCCGAATCGGGAATCCAAACCCATTCCCAGGCAAGGGCTAACGAACTCTGCCACCGGAGGGAGACGGAACGAGATACAGTAAGAGTGAAGCTCTTGGTCCTCTTGGAGCGCGGGCGCCGATTGAAGGTTCAGTTGCCCAGGCATGGAAATTCCTCAAAATTTTTTATATATATTTTATTTTATTTAAATTAATAGCAATTGTTGCCTTGTAATAAGAGAGAAAACCTAGCTAGACCTAAGAAAATTTTAGCATTTCTTTCAATTTCATATATGCATATGTACACTTATACATTTCTTCATGGCATTGAGGTTGAATATAGTGGAGAAGAGCTTACTTGTGAACTCAGAAGCCATTTTCTCACACCCATTAGCTGCCTTTTACTCGTCACTCTCACCAAGAAACCCTAACTCTAGTTCTCCGTCAAACCCTGATTTCAGTTCTCAAAGTGTGGAAAAATATGATTTTGATGGCAGTGAGAGTGGGTATAACAGATTTAGACAGATGGGTTCTGAGGAGTCCAGGGTTTTGAATTACTTTGCAAGTCCCAATAGTGGTGACTGTAAAAATGATCAAAGAATCCCTAATTTTGATGAATTTGATGAAAATGAAGAGTCTGGCAATTCAGAAGAAGGTGATGATGATGATGATGATGATGGAGACAATGAATTTATGGTTTTGAATTCATTAAATAGGAACCATGAACAAAGAGAAGATTTGAGGAGGATTGAGAGAGATGAAGATGAATTTAGGCACCCTTTGGTGAAAGAAATATGTAGGTTAATTGAACTTCGGTCAGTGTGGAACCTGAAGCTTGAAGGGGAATTGAGGCACTTACTAAGAGGTCTCAAGCCTCGGCAAATTTGTGCTGTTTTGCGCTCTCAGGCTGATGAGCGGGTTGCATTGAGATTCTTCTATTGGGCTGACCGGCAATGGCGGTACCGGCATGATCCTATTGTGTACTATGCAATGCTTGAGGTCCTTGGTAAAACTAAGTTGTGTCAGGGTGCTAAGCGGGTTCTTCGACTCATGGCCCGGAGGGGAATTGAGCGTCAGCCAGAAGCTTTTGGTTATGTGATGGTGTCTTATAGTCGAGCAGGCAAGTTGAGGAATGCGATGCGAGTTTTGACTATGATGCAAAAAGCAGGCGTTGAACCTGATTTGTCGATATGTAACACTGCGATTCATGTTTTGGTGATGGGGAATAGTTTGGAGAAGGCATTGAGGTTCTTGGAGCGGATGCAACTTGTTGAAATTACACCTAATGTTGTCACTTATAACTGTTTGATCAAGGGCTATTGTGATAGGCATCGGGTTGAAGATGCCATGGAGCTGATCGCTAATATGCCTTTGAAGGGATGCTCCCCAGATAAAGTTAGTTACTATACTGTAATTGGTTTTCTTTGTAAGGAGTGCAGGGTCAAAGAAGTGAGGGAGTTAGTGGAGAAGATGGTGAAGGATAGTAATTTGTTACCAGACCAGGTTACTTATAATACTCTTGTCCATATGCTGTCCAAGCATGGTCATGCAGATGAGGCACTTGAATTTTTAAAGGAAGCAGAAGAGAGAGGATTTCGGGCCGACAAGGTTGTTTATAGTGCAGTAGTTCACTCATTGTGTATGGAGGGAAGGATAGACAAGGCAAAAGAAATTGTGAATGAAATGTTCTCAAAGGGTTGTGATCCTGATGTAGTAACTTATACTGCAGTTGTCAATGGGTTCTGTCAGGTAGGGAAGGTGGATCAAGCTAAAAAGATGCTCCAGCAAATGAACAAGCATGGTTGCAGGCCAAACACTGTATCATATACAGCCTTGTTAAATGGGCTTTGTCGGAGTGGCAACTCCTTAGAAGCAAGAGAGATGATGAACATGAGTGAGGAAGAGTGGTGGACCCCAAATGCCATCACATATAGTGTTGTGATGCATGGACTTCGAAGGGAAGGGAAATTGCCTGAGGCCTGTGATGTGGTAAGGGAGATGATTAAAAAGGCTTTTTTTCCAACCCCAGTTGAAATCAACTTACTGCTCCAGTCTCTCTGTCGAGAGGGTAAAACAGACAAGGCCAAAAAGTTCATGGAGGAGTGTTTGAACGAGGGTTGTGCTGTCAATGTGGTAAACTTTACTACCGTAATTCACGGATTTTGTCAAAAGGATGACTTGGAAGCTGCACTGTCATTGCTTGATGACATGTATCTGAGTAACAAACACCCCGACGCTGTCACATATAATACCGTAATTGATGCATTGGGAAAGAAAGGTAGAATAGAAGAGGCAACTGAACTCATAATGAAAATGCTGAGGAGGGGTTTGGTTCCTACTCCTGTTACATACCGGACAGTCATCCACCGGTACTGTCAGATGGGTAAGGTGGAAAATTTGTTGATGTTATTGGAGAAGATGCTTTCAAGGCAAGAGTGCAGGACAGCATATAATCAAGTTATTGAAAAGCTTTGTAGCTTTGGTAACCTCGAAGAGGCTTATAAACTATTGGGCAAGGTATTGAGAACAGCTTCAAGAATTGATGCTAATACTTGCCATCTGCTTATGGAGAGTTATTTGAGGTCAAGGGATCCCTCTGTCAGCATATAAAGTAGCTTGCCGAATGTTTAATCGGAATTTGATCCCCAATTTGAAGTTATGTGAAAAAGTGAGCAAAAGACTGATGTTAGAAGGAAAATCAGCAGAGGCAGATAAGCTCATGTTACGGTTTGTCGAGCGTGGACACATTTCATCTTAGTGTCGAGAACATTTGCAAAGCCAGAGAGGGTCATTCTGTCACGGATTCTAATATTTTTCTTTCTAGGGCTTCAATCACAGTAAGACCTTATTGTTTTTTTCTTCTCTGTTTTCTGTCTTATTTTTTGTATGTTTACCTTCCCTGCTGCACTATTTAAAGAATCTTTCGGTTACTCTATTAGTTTTAATTTCTCTTTGTGTATCATATTAATAGTGGTAGTATTCTTCAACCGCGTCTTCGAAAGGTGATATGTTTTCTGGCATTCAATTTTTGGGTCTAAGTTGAACAGTGACTTTGTGGTTTGCTAATAAAAATATTATTTCTATCTTCAAACATATGACGTTAACCATTGATTTTGTTAATGTGCTTTCTTCTAGGGGCTAGCTAACACTGTCTTTCACCTCTATCAATGCTCAACCCTTTGCAACTGACTATGTATCTTTATTATTTGTTACTTAAGTCACTTAGTGCGACTAATTTTTTCTTGCTATGTCTCTGCTTTGGTGTTTACTGTATGTAGATGTGGCCAGTCACCAGTGGTTAGTCTCAAGAGGGCAAATGAACTAAATATGTGGATTAGCTAAGAAGTCGTTGGTTGTCAATTCAGGATTTTTTTTTTTTGGGGAGGGGGGGGGGGGGTGAAATTTATTTGTTGTTCTTGTGTGCTCTTAATGTGGTAAACCTTACTGAAATTTATGGATTTTGTTAGAACTATGACTTGGAAGCTGCTCTGTCATTGCTTGATGACATGTGTCTGAGAAATAAACACCCTGACAAGGTCATGTATACAACAGTAATCCATGCATTTGGAACGAAGGTAGAAGGAAGAGGCAATTGAACTTGCAATGGATTTTTCCTTGATTCTAGTCGGTCATAATTGATATAAATTGTTAAAACTATATTATTAATTTTTTTTGGAAGTCTTTTGATGAGGTTGAATCATAGTAGCTTGGGAAATAGTTAATTATATTTGCTTGATTTTCTAGATGCTGTAATCTGTTGTAAGATGCAGGTTGTTTCAGTGAATTAGTGTTGCATGTCCTAATTGACCTTCTTTTGGCTAGATATACAGTTGTTTCTATTGAAATATGTTTGGTGAGGCTAACTGGGTTGACAATGTCACAAAGTAGCAGTATTCTCCACCTCAAGTTTTTGCAATTGGAGAATCAATAACTTGGTATACTGGGAGTAATGTGACAGGTTGGTGATCTAGATGTCTAAGGGGTGTTTTTTACTCATCAAGGGACCAGTCTCCTATTTAAAGATGTTTGGAATGTCCTCGGTATTGATTCATGTCACAAAATTTTGAGATCTGCTTCTATATTGGCTATCTGCACACTAAAATATCAGTGCAAACATCACAACCTGGATATATTCTGGGATACCACTTTGCCTTTGTGCTGTGGGTCCTGTAGCAATGCTATAAGAATTATAGGAAATTGGGCTTTTGGCTGCCTTTGAAGGGATGGAATGGCAACAAGTGTGAAGGGTGCAGAGCTTCAGGAAGGATTCGTATTAGATTGGTGCAGCTGGTTAAGGCTATCAAGACCTTGTACATTCCTTACCCCACCATGAGACATTTACCCTTATTTGTATAGGAGAGCTTCTAGGTTCCACATTTTAAGAAGCGCATGACCAGATCATGGAAGCATCGAAGTTACCCAGCCATGATACATGACATAAGAGGCTGAGCACAAAAATGGAATTTCCTTCCTGGGTGAGGCTTACATCTAGAAAGAATTATTTTCAATCATTTCTCTTTCATTAGTTTAGAACAATTAATCTTACCTAAGATATCATTTGTTTAGCATTTTGGAAGTTACAGTTTGAGAGAAATTCAATGCTAAACAAACAGCATGAAAAATATTTCTTCTTTTCCACATTACAAACCATGTTAGAAACTTTGTGAACAATGAATGCATAGAATTTGGAATGAATTCATTTTTGGTTGTGTTTTACATAGAATTTGGAATGAATTCATTTTATTTTTTCTGGTTTACAACGGAGTCTATTTCCTTTGCACATACAGGATCACTTCTTAGGGTGATGGCTCCATTGTTGGTGGCTATGTTACATGGACTCAGGTACGGGTATGTCCATGTGTCGGACTCATCCGCTTTCCAAAGATTTTTCATATTTTGAAGTGTCCGGTAGGAGTACCCATATATACTCATGTCACAAGTGTCCGACACGGGTATTTCACATATTTTGAAGTGTCCATGTAACATAGGTTGGTGTTGTACTGGTGTGTAGGTTTCCTCTTTCGTGCTTTGTGAATCAATATGCAATCATTCCATTTCCATGGGAGGACCAAATTTGTCCTTGGTCTATGTGGGGTTTTGCACTACATGGTTCATTTCCTTGGCTGCTGCTTTTACTGTCAGTGAGTAAAGAGATTGGCTGCTGTGGATGCATAAGAATGTTTCCCTTACATGGTCCTCAATGTTCTACACATGCCTTGGAAAAGTGCTTTTCATGGAGTTCTTGAAGGTTTAGAGTCCTTTCCTAAAATCTTACATGCAAGATTTGAACGGCACGGTTAATTTACATGAGGTAGCAATAACATTTATTTTTCTAATCTTGCAAAGTAAGTTGATACTACGGAATCAAATTTTTGCATCACATTGTAATCCTGGAGACTTTTTAAGCATGAGTCTCAATTACCAAAATTATGCCCACACCAATCAGTCACTAGCATTACACCATCTCCATCAACCTCCACCATCACTACCCTAAAAACCTCCATTAATGCCCATGATAGCACCACCACCATAATACCTCTATCACCCATCATCTGTCACATGTACATATAACAGATGCTGCATTTGCTCAACTTTGGCCAACCATTTGAATTTTTCCCCTTTCATGTAAGTGGTGGTATATTTTTGCAACCATGGTGAATTGATTGCAACAGAGGATTATAGCCTCTTGGGTTAGAAGTTGTCACATATGACAATATTACACATGTACATATAAAATTTTAAAATAAGATCCAACACAGTAGAGACGAACCTTAATGGAAGCTTAGTTTATCAAACTGTAATAAAACTATCTCCAATGGTAAAACCACATGCAATGAAATCCCAATGGTTATCATATCAAAGCTATAAGATGAAACTTCACAAAGAAATATATAATAAAAAAAATATTTTACAATAAAAAAACAAATCTGTTAATGGTGCAATGCATACCTGATAGTTTTTGGGGAAGGTGAGAGAAAGGAATATTGGGGAAGGATTTGGTTAATGATATTCAAACGTCCAATATATAGACATGCGTGCATTTCTTAGGAATGGGAAGGAATTTGAAGCATTTGTAACAGATGTTGCATTTTTTTTTTCTTCTAGTATAATGAGAAGGGATCAAACCCCGAATCTAACCTAATCTTACCCTTTACCCAACCCTTCCTTACCACTAGACCAGCCCTAATGATCACTTGAGAGATGTTGCATTTGGCTACTGGCTATACATGATTTGGGGGTTTCTTTAGATTAATTTCTCATTAAACATGAAGAGTTACTCAGTTAGAAGCATGAAGAGTTACTCATCAGTTACATATGATGTCACTCTTCATGTTTAATGTGAAAATAAAAGGGTTACTCACGTGAATTGTAAGCATCTGTAATTCTTCATCTTTATTGAAAAAATAAAGATGAATTCAATGAGTAGTTAAATGAGTAATTGCATGGGCCTTTTTAGTTTCTGATGAAAAATGAAGAGGTACGGAATTAATGCATTTTATGGGCAATACCATGTGGAGGAGAGAGAGATATATTAAACTTAGACATATGACGTGGCTTCATAAAAAAAATTATGATACAACATGGCGGGATACGGATATAAATAAATATGTATTTATATTTTATATACATATATAATTGATAGTTCTATTATACATATAAAAAAAGAAATAAAATATATGGGATATAAAAGATATAATTATAAAATACGCAAGACATCCGTAACTCCATAAAAACAAAGACTTATAAGTTTTAGAGGGAATTACGTACAGATTGGTCCGGTTATGGGCAAACAGTTATGGTAAAATACAAACGATTACTAACTTACTAGTAAATGACTACTAACTACTCGAACCATGGTGCTTGGTTATTGCACTATTTTTTAAAAGATTTGAGAATGCCTCTCCTAGCACCAGATGGTTTTAGGTGAAATGGTTAGCACTCGGTCCTGTTAAGGTTCACGTGTTAGTTGTCTCACATTAGAAGAATAGAATAAAGAAAGGGACTTAATGTATAAGTAATGGGTTCACCACTAATAGGCTTAAGTCTTTTGTGTGGGTACAAGTTCCAGACTTATATATTGGGCTTGTCATGGTGGATTTTGTATTCCTCTATCTCTTCAACAGGTTCTACGATTAGTATCAAAGCAAGGTCATGGCTTAGACTGTAGGGATGCATATTTAGGGTCAGCATTATGCTAGTTACAACTACTCTTACACTGGTGCCTAGTTGTTACGCTATTTTTAAAAATATTTGAGGGCACCTCTCCTGAGATCAGCTGGTTTTAGGTGAAATGGTTAGCACTCGGTTTTACATCAATGAAAGCATTTAACTTCAAGCATGGTTTCATAATTTCCACATAAAACATCAGGAAAAAAAATAAATAAAGAAAAAATAAATAAATAAATCATCATCATCATCACCATCATCAATTGTCTTTCAATGATCAAACTACACAAAAGACTCTTCCTGCAATGTCATAGATGTATCTTGCACGTATTGCCGATATTGGTAGAGTGTCAAGTCGTGTCTTGATCACATGAAAAAAAAAAGAATTAAAAATTACAGACACTTTCCATACTTGTCTGACACGTGAAGTAGGCATATTGAGCAGATATCTTGTGTGATACGTGTCGGATATTGCATTTCAAATTATTTTTTTTATAAATATTTTTGGGAGTGGCAGGTGATTTCTATTAAACATTTGATAGACATAACAATAATTATAATTTGGCTTGCAAAACGCACCATTTGATTTGAAAGAATATCTCAATAATTTGATGTATACACATTCTCATTCTCATCAATAAACAAAAATATTTAGTCTGTGTAAAGAGTTCAGTTCCTATAAGATGAAAAACAATAGTCCCAATTGATACTTGAGAATTTGGAAAATTAACAATGTAACTAATTCAATAGATGTATTTAGAAATTCAAAAAATTTGAACCAAGCAATTTGCTCCATAAATATTTAAAATTTGAAAATTTTAATTTATTTAAAAATAATTCTCATTCACAAATATATTTTTAAGAAATAAATTCATGCAATATGATTTCTCTTAAAAAAAATAAAATAAGAGTAGATGCTTTTATCAAAAAATATAAATCCAACTGATACGTACAAATTAGTCCCAAATTCCAACCTCTTTTGTGTCGAGAAATTGATGGAAAAAGGTGACGTCATCAGGATGGTCCCACCGCAAGGAGCGCCACCACTCTTGGCTTCCTCTGATTTGCCTGAGGGCGGCAGGTGGAGGTTGTCCGTTTCCTATAGAAAGCGGTAGCCTCTGCAAGTTTCGACACCTAACCACTCCAATAGTGTGTAAAGAATCACAAACCATTACACCCTTGTAAATACCCTTGTAAATGCTCTTCAAATTGGGCAAACGAGACAATTCCAGCTGTCTTAATCTCGGGAGTTCAATTATGGTTGTATCATCTTCATCTTCTCCTCCTTTTTCTGTTGCTATTATCTCCTCCGTTCCTCTACAACAGTCAACTTGGATAACTTCAAGGTTTCGCAGGTGCTGCAACAGCCCTGGTGAGAATACTTGCTTCAAACTATGACATTCTGCGACATTCAAGATCTTCAAGCATCTAAGGGTATCTGGTGGCACAACTCCCTTACACAGCATCCTTAAATCTGGTAGAAATGAAAGTTCCAATTTCTCTAGGGTGGATAGGTTGTTCTGATCTCCGGCCGATACAATACATTTTATCCGGTTGCAGCTTCTGATCGTGCATTCTATTAAATTTGACACGTTTAATAAGATCATTGATAACTGAGTTATATCATGACAATTTTCCACGTGTAAGGAAGAAGTGTTGGATGGGAGCAAAACAGGGCTCCCTCTCACAAGAAGATGCCCTCCAGAAACTTTTATGCGCTTCCTCCCCAGTTCTGTTGAAACCACACCCTCCATCGACCCTATAGAAATATTGAAACCCTGTAGCTGGGCCCAGTGTTCGGATTCTGTATACCTATCCAAGACTTCTGAGTTACAAAACTCAACTTCAAGAATTGCCAAATTCTTTAATTTTATTAGATCCTCTATGTATGCTCTGCCCTCCTGAAATGGAGCATCTGAACCCCACTCAATACCCCTCATTAGTAGTTCCTTTACATGTCTGAACATGTGTTCTGCTGGAAAACACTTTACACCAGTATGCGAGATGTTCAAGCGTCTGAGATTGGACAACATATCCATCCCTTGTGGCAATTCTTTAAGTTTGACAGTATATGAGAGGTCCAGAACCCTTAAGCAACTCAAATTCTTTAGTGAAGGCACTTTTTTTAAGTTCCTACAATTGCCTAGCAACAATGTAGATAGATTCTGCAGAGAAAAAAGCGACTCTGGCAGTTCTTCAATACCAATGTATGATAGGTTGAGAACTTTGAGATTCTGCATGTCGAGGAAGAAAGAATCTGAGAATTTATTTAAGAGAGGGTTACCTTGCAGAAACAGAGTAGAGAGCTTGTAACACTTTGGCTGGCCCGAAAGACATTTCAAATTGTTTTTCATTAGTGAGACCCGTTCAACATCTTCTGGCCATTCTTCTTCACTGGGTGGGATGGTCAATTGCAGCCCAGCTTTAATAAAAAAACGAGGATCTGTTTTTGTTATGCCAATGGCCATGTCTCTAATCAAATCATGCATCTTTACACATTCAACTCTTTTGTATCGACTTACAAAACTCTCCAAGAGGCAACAATCTTTTAGTTCATTAACTAAACTTTTGCCTTTTAGCATGTAGGCTTGTGTCTTTTTCACATCACCCATTAGCCCCTCCCAAATCCAATGCTCAATTAACTCTTCTATTTCAATTTCATGATCCTCGGGGTACAATGCACAATATAATAAACAAGCTTGTGCCGTGTCATCTCTTAATCTTCTATAGCTAAATTCCAAACGTGCAAAGACCTCGTCTTCCATGCCGTTCCTTCTCATACACGAGTCTCTTAGTTCAGTCAATGCGTACTTCCATTCCTCCACATCATTTACATTTCTCAAAGCTCGTCCAACTGTAACAATTGCAAGTGGAAGACCAGCACATTCTTCTGCCACTTCCTTCGCAATCGTTTCTATATCTGAGGAAAGTAACACATCATTGCCAACTTTATCTTTAAACAAATCCCATGCGTCCTTCTTGTTAAGGACCTTTACTTCTACAACTCTCTGTGTCTCCATGCCTCGGCAAACCTCCCGTTTTCGGGTAGTTAAAACCAACTTGCAACCGTTGTCTTTGTTGGGGCTTGGAATTCCAACATGATCAAGCCTAAATGCTTTCCAAAGATCATCTAGGATAAGCACAAACCTCTTCCTTTGTCGTAAGGCTTCCAAAATTCTGGCCGCTCTTCTCTGTACATCCTTCTCTTCCAAGATACCTAGGTCCAGTGCTTGTGCAATGTTGTCTTGTAAATTATTTAGATTTAACTCTTCTGAAACAGTGATCCATATGACTTTATCAAAACGCGTGGTCTCCTTCAATAGTCGATTATTGATTTCTTTCATGATGGTGGTCTTGCCAACCCCTCCCATGCCGCAAACACCAATCCTTTCAGTTTCGTCATCCATCAAGTATCCCCAAATCTCCTCTAAGCTTCTTTCAGCCGTTGTTTTACCCACTATTGTATCTGTAGCTAACATTATTCCCTTCTCCGGAATTAAATGAGCCAATGAATCATCTGAAAATCGGCCCTTCTCTAAGAGTGCATCTACCACCTCAAGCTTCTTATAAATACGCTTTCCCAACCTCAGCCGCAAGCAGTAGTTTGGAAAGCACCCATTCAAGCGTTTTGTTTCACTTCCAATTTCTCTTTGTAAGCTGGATACTTCATTCTTCACATTATTAACGTTCTTTAACCATAATGAGACCTCGAAAGTGGGCTTTTTTCTTTGCAACTCGGCCATGTCCAGTTTCCTCTGATTGTCATTGGCTCGGGCAGTGAGGTCATCCATTTTGCTCTCCAGTTTCTCCATGTGTGACTCAGGTCTTTTTAGATACTTCATTGTTCGAAGAAGTGGTCCACTTTGGCAATTTGGTGCGCACAAGCAACTCATGATGCCAGTGATTGCACTAACAGTCTCCATATGTGCTATTTCTACACAAAGAAAATGAATAGTAAAAGTCAAGTGGACGGTTGACGAATGACGAGGTTGATTTGATACTGTTGAAGAGTTGAAGTGTAATCGAGTGTGAGGTGCATGTGGGTCAGTATGTGTCTGACGAGTGACGACCCAAACAATTAGGTAACTCCCTCTCTTTTTTTTTTTTTTTTTTTTTCTTTTTCTTTTTCTTTTTTTGATGACGGTAAAACCATCCCATAATAAAGTCTTATAGATCCACCAATGGAATTTAAACTATCAAAAAAACTAACGTAACAATCCACCACCATGGTCCCTCACTTAAATCTGTCCTTACGGGGAATCGAACCTGTAACCATACGTTTAATCATATAATCACAAGTTTGTCCTTACTAACTATGCAACCCAAGCAACTAGGTACTTGGGTTGGTAATACTCTAAAAGAGAATTAGGTTTTTTTTATCTATTTATTGACTTATTTATTTTTTGGTGATATGGTATTTAGACCTTCAGCGTGACCGATTCTCTAGACACGGATATGCCAGCAATTGCCTAAACCACATAGATTAATAACCAAAATAAACCCTAGTTAAGTACCCAGGCTCGTAATAGAGTTGCGGAGTAGTATTTATTTTTGGCCATTTTTTTGGCCAATAAGGTAGGCCTTTCACTAGACTTGGAACAAAGGTAAGACCATTATCCACTTTATAACAGTTAATGTTCAAACGCGACATGTGGCTAACTAAAGAGAGTGAAAAGTTAAACTTAATACCTTTTTATTTTTTAAGACGTAAGTCTCGAAAACCATTTATTGATCCCTTACTATTCTAACAGATCGAGAACTAGTTGAGCTTTATGGTAATCTTGAGCTTCGTTTCTTTTTCTGTCCTTTCTTGAAACTGTATTGAGCTATAAAGGAATTCTTTTTTATTCTTGTTGAAGCGTTGGATCATCAAAGGGTGTTGCAATGTAGCTTCCCCAAAAATTTAATATGGAAATTCATTAACAGCCTATTTGGTTGTTCAATTTGAAATTCAACAATTTAAAAAATTTTACATAGAGTTGAAAACATAAATCCATTACCTTGAATTAGAATATTTCAAATGTTAGAGTAATCACTATAGTTGATGTTGTAAAATCAATTTTAAAAAATTCATGAAATGCCATTATGTTGAATTTCTACTTTTATTTATGATAATAATCATCATTTTCTTGAATTTGTTAATTAAATATGATGGAATGTGCCTTTAATACTATGTAAATTTTTATGAATTTTTAATTTAAAATTGGACAGAAAAACAGGTCCCAAGAATGTAGTATTAAAAGGATAGCAGCGCAAGGTAAATAAGCCCTAACCCAGGCAGTTAGCCTAGTGATTAATGCTCTCCCCCTGTGGGTAAAGAGATTTTGGGTTCGAGCAAATAGAAACGCATTGTTCATCTCACCTCACTCTTAAAGACTTGAACAATGGAAGGCTTATTTCTTCTTTGGTTTGGGCATGTGAGTGCTTTGTTTATTTTATGTTTGTCTCAGTGGGTTATTTTGTACAAGAACGAACAAAGAAACAAACAAAACAAAACAAAAAGAACTATTGCTCCTTCAAGTGGAATCTATCAGACTATGGGACACATAGATCACAACCAGTGCAAATGTAGATCTTGAAAAAGATCAACCTAATATTAGTGGGTCCTAAAAGATTAATACCGCTTAAACAATGGTTCCTAATTAATATTAGTGAAAAAAAAAAAAAAACAAACCAAACCCTTACAGAGTAATGTTTCAGCTAAAATTTTCAAGGGGAATTTTGTGCACCCAAAAATAAAAAATAAAAAATCTGTTAAAAAATATTCCTGGATTAAGTTACCCCTTCTATACTGATCGACTTGCCCTTAATATACTCTCCAAATTTAGGATATATTTTGTGTGTATTGTCCAATTTGTCATATGACGATCAGAGGAGTTCTCTCCCCAGATTTGAAAAAAATAATAAAAAGTATTATAAAGACAACATGTATTGGATCTTACCTTAATGGTCAAATGTACAGCTAAACCAAATTGTTGGCAACTCGAGTGAAAATTCAGTGGGGTTGAAAGTTGAAACTTTATGCAAGGCAAAACCAGAACCCAGAATGGATAGCTTGCGAAGTGGGACTATTTGAGCTGAAAAAGTGATTTGCAATGAGTAAAAATAGTGCCTGTCTCTCCACAAAAGTTCTGTAGCCTTAATGGCTTAATAGATATTTTATAGGCCCAAGGCATTTTGGGTATTTCATAATCATTAAGAATATATTTATAGTTTAAATAATAGGGTAAATTATAAAAAATCTCCAAATTTTTAGCCCTATTTCACATAACCCCTGAAGAAAAAATAGATCCAATGTCCTTTATGTTTTGGGTGAAAAAATCGAGTAGAAATTGGATGAAAAAACGCTAAGGGATGGGTGAATAATGAGCACATGAGAGAGATATAATGCTTTTAGTGGTTTTTCATTCAATTTCTACTCGATTTTATACATCGAAACCTAGTAAAGGGGAGACATTGCATCAATTTTTTTCCTTAGGGAGTTATGTGAAATAAGGCAAAACATTAGGAGGGTTTCTTGTAATTTACCGAGTTAATTACTCTTTAGGGTACAAAGTTTAAATTGCGTCAATTTAGTATCCGAATTATTAGTTGAGTTGCAAGGGGCTTGCTGTAAAAATTTTCCGTATTATCCCTACTTTGCCCTTTTTATGGGTTTGAAAACCCTATTTTACCTCTATCAACATCTAATAAACCTTTATATTTTGACCAAATCTGACTAACTCTTATTTTCTTTCTCTCTCTATATTACCCCTATCAACATATAATATACCTTTATATTTTGCATTTACAAAACCACAAATCTCAAGACAAAGTAATTCAGATCTGGTCAAATATAAAGATTTATTAGATGAATTTTGGGATAAAATAGGGTTTTCAAACCCATAAAAAGGGCAAAGTAGGGATAATACAGAAAATTCTGACAGCAGGTCCCAAAATGCAATCAAACTAATAATTCGGGTACTAAATTGACGTAATTTAAATTCTGGACTCTAAAGTGAAACTTCACCCAAACTTTGGACCCTAAGGAGCAATTTACCCTAATTTAGCCTAAATAATAACAATGGTAAATTAATTACAAGAAAATGTTTTGGTCCTTTCTCACATAACCTCCTAAATAAAAAATTGATTCACTGTCCCCTCGGCTAGGATTTGGATGAAAAATCAATTAAAAATTAGGTGAAAAAACACTACCCTTTCACATGCATAATATTCACCTATTCTTATAGTGTTTTTTCATCAAATTTCTACTTGATTTTTCACCTGAAATCTAGCCGAGGGGTATTAAATCAAATTTTTCTTTAGGGGGTTATGTGAGAAAAGAGCCAAAAACATTAAGGGGTTTTTTGTAATTTACGCTATTGACAACAACAATAATAAGAATAACACATTACAGCAGGGAAAATCTAAGGGGAAAAACACTCTTAAGATCTAAAAGATGATGCATGGAATGTACATAGATAATATTCAAGAAACAAAAAGCATTACAAGCAAAGCCTAGGATCTAATATAATTATTAGTGATTTTGGCACTAATTTATTTATTTATTAGGCTTAAACCCTGAAAGAATTTCAGAAAAAACAAACAAATAAACAAATGGACAACCCAATTAGAGCAGCTTAGGAGAGTCAAGAGAGAAGACTTTAGATAAAAGGGGAGAGCCAAATTTAAAATAATTAAGAAGGGAAGTAATATACCTTGAAAGGTTTCCCACAAAACCTCCTATTAGATCCTAAAAGGCACAGAAGTGAGGCCAGGAAGATGCAAACACCAGAGTCTAGAAAACCTCCTTGCTAATTGGTGATCCTTTGTTGGAAGAGTACCAAATCTGAAGCAAAAGAATTATTGAAGCTTATAGGTATCCAATGCAGAATAGGAAGTGTTTGAAAGGATTTCTCTGGGGTCCAAGATGCATTAAAAGGTGCTGATAAAAGACTTGACTATGCAAAAGGCAGGGTACGTAAAGCAAACGATATGATTATTTTGGGACAATTAACTATATATTCACCTTTTGGGACCTTTTGGGAGTAATTTCAAGGAGGATGTTTTGACAAGTTTGTACTGATTTATAGCCAAGTTAGTAATCAATTTGTTACAAGTCAATAAGTCAGGAATCCTTCTTAGGAATTACTCCAGAAAGGATGAATTTATAGATAATTATCCCGATCATTTTCTTAAGACCCATTCCGTGGTCTGAAGATAAATTAATACCGAGGAATTTGAATGTATTTTAGGTGCCTGAGCACCCATTCATAATTTAATTGAAAATATTGAAAAAGTTCGAATCACCATTATAATTAGTATTAGAACATCAATCTTAAAAATTCATAAAAAGTAATTATTTGCATGAAATTTTCACTGTGGAAAATAGTGAGACTTGAACTATCTTTTGTTTGGTAAAAGGCTTCAAAACTATTCGGTCCGGTTCAGTATTATTTATGATGATGTACATTATTCTTTTAGATTCTTTTTCATTCAACACAATAGATTTGTTATCTTAATATTGTTGTGTAGAATTTATCAAATTATTTAATATACATTTGGATGCCCAATGGATTCTTGTAAAATGCGTCATTAACCCAAAAAGGTAAAAAAAAAAAAAAAAAGCCCTGATAATCAAAGGATATCTACCATTGATACTTTTTTTTTCTTGGTAGAATCCGGGAATCTACCATTGATACTTAAATTTCAAGAATTTGACTATTATTATAAATTTAGTTTTAATGAAAATTTAAAAAGACAAAAAAGAATAATTAGAATAATTTTGACTTGATATAATTTTATATTTTTCTTTTATCATTAATTTTTTTACGCTTCCCTTTTTTTTTTTTTTTTTTTTTTTTTTTTTTTTTTTTTTCTGGGTAGAATCTGGGAAACAAAAAATAGGGGGTTTAAAAAAAAAAAGAGGATTGTCAATTTGTGATGCATTGTTGGCACAACCAGTACTGCCCTCAAGGCCTCAATCAATTTCTCGGAAAGCCCTAAATTGGGCCACATTAAAAACCATAGGTCTTGCTAGGGATCCAGCGACGATTTTTTTGAAAATGATTAAATTGCATGATTGTCTTGAATAGTGAATGAATTATTGATGAGAGCGAAAACAAAATCCAAAGAAAGTTGCAAATTTCGTATGAGCCATTGGGCTTGGGGTTGTTGGTGCTTCACCCAACAAATTTTAATTAGCAGATTGGGTTGAATTTTAAAATGTCAATCCAAAATTAAATTGGAATGGGCTTAGGTATCTGTTTTAGGTAATCCGTTGAACTCGAGAACCTGAATTCATGTATTTATCCTAGAAGTAAGAGTATGAAAACATATTCGGAAATTTAAAATATATATATATATATAGGATGATGATCAGGTAAGCACGTGCTAATATAACTTATATCAAAACCTGTATTGGGAGTTGTACATTGTGCATTAGTGGGATGTGAGGTGCATTGAATCAATGCAAGGGGTACAACCCCCAATGCATAGTGCTGATGTAACTTATATCAACACGTGCTGATGGGATCACCTCTCTCTCTCTCTCTCTATATATATATATATATGATCGAGCTCAACCCGTCTACTTTGCCCAAGAATTAATTTTGAATTGTGACTGAGTTCATCAAATTGGGGAACCTTAGTTTATAAGCCCAAGGCATTTTGGGTATTTCATAATCATTAAGAATATATTCATAGTTTAAATATTAACAATGGTAAATTATAAGAGACCCCCAATGTTCTATTCCTTCCTCACATAACCTCCTAAAAAAAATTGATGCAATGTCTCCTCGGTTTAGGTTTCAGATGAAAAATCGATTGAAAATTAGGTGAAAAAACACTACCTTTTCATATGCACAATATTCACATATTCTTATAGTGTTTTTTCATCTAATTTCTACTTGATTTTCACCCTGAATCTAGTGATATTGCATCAAATTTTTGTCTAGCGGGGTTATGTGAGAAAAGGGCCAAAAACACACTTAAGATCTAAAAGATGATGCATGGAATGCATGTAGATAATATTCAAGAAACAAAGAAGCATTACAAGCAAAGCCTAGGATCTAATATAATTTTTAGTGACTATGGCACTAATTTATTTGTTTATTTATTAGGCTTGAACCCTGAAAGAACTACAAAGAAAACAAACAAATAAACAAATAGACAACCCAATCAGAGCAGCTTGGGAGAGTCAAGAGAGGACTTGAGATAAAAGAGGAGAGCCAAATCTACAATAATTAAGAAGAGAAGGTAATATACCTGGAAAGGTTTCCCACAAAACCTCCTATTAGATCCAAAAAGCACAAAAGCGAGGCTAGGAAGATGTAAACACCTAGAAAAACCTCCCTGCTAATTGGTGATCCTTTGTTGGAAGAGAACCGAAATCTGGAGCAAAATAATTATTGAAGCAAAGGAATCCAATGTAGAAAAGGAAGTGTTTGAAAGGACTTCACTGGGGGTGGTCACGGGTTAGTGGGTGCGGGTTTGGGGTTCATCCGCCATCCACCCACGTTTCGGTGGGTGAACCAAATTCGCATTCACTTCCGCCCACACAAGCGGACGGTTTTGACCCACGTAGCACATTGGGTTGTGGGTGGGTTGCAGGTAGGTCTACGGGTTGAGATTTTAGTTGGATCTTGCTGGTTTTTTTTTCCCCCCCCTTAATTTGGCCATACCATTTTATATCTTAAAAACACAAACAAAAAAGAAAGAAAAAGGATAAATAATTCAAGACATAGTTGATTATATATATATATGTAGAGAGAGAGAGAGAGAGAGAGAGAGAGAGGGAGAAAGAGTACTAACAGTAAAATAAAAATTATAAAACATATATTGATTCTTAAAAAAGAAATAAAAATCAAGAATCAATGATACACCGTCACATGTAACATGTATAATTTAATAAGTATGAAAATATTTGGGCGGATGGGTTTTGAATCGGTTTTTTTCTTTCAAAACCGCAAACCACCCACGAAACCGCAAAAAAATAAACTCCTAAACCACTACCCACCCACCCCATCGGTTGAATCCACCCAATACCTTCGGATAGAGTCGTATTGGGCGGTTTTCGCGGGTCGAGCGGATCCGTGAGCACCCCTAGGATATTCCACCACTTTTTAATAGTACGGAGATAAGCATATTATCACGGCATGTATTGCCAATGAACATCTTTGTGAAAATTAATTAAAAGAAAAAGAAAAGTGCAAAAACATATTCTAAAGGGAATTTTTATTCAAATGTCACGTTTCTTGGCATGACAATATATAAGACGAAATCCTGAAAACAATAATAAAGCTACAATTTTTATTTAATGTAGTGACTTGCCCTTAACATACTCTCCAAATTTAAGATAGATTTTATGTGTATTGTCCAATTTGTCAATTAAATGATAATCAGTGTATAGTTCTTTCCCCACACTCCCACATTTGAACAAATCATAAAAATAATATTAAGAAAACAGGAATTGGATCTTACCTTAATGGTCGATGTACAGCAAAACCAAAGTTGGCTAGTTGAGTGAAAATCTCGTTGTATCACTGCGGCTACTTGTTAATCTTCTCTTAAAAATCTTGTTGCGACAACATCTCCTAGCTAGTCCCTACCAAATAATAAATTTTTGAAATTTATTATACACATATATACACACACTAGACGTCACTAGTAGTGCATTGAAATTTGTTGTGAAAAAAAAATTTAAGGAATTTATATGATATTATGACTTTTGTTGAAAAAAAAAAAAAAATAATCCTGAAACACTAATAAAGCTATGACTTGCAATAATCGATGCTAAATATCGTTTCATACCTCCAATCTTGTCTTTATATTTTCGACTCTATAAAGTACAATTACATAAAATTGTATAGGATAAATTGAATTTTAAGGAAAAAGGAAAAAGGAAAAAGACAACATTTCATTTAATTGGGGTCAACAGAAAACCTCCCTCATGTTCAAAATGAAGCAATCGCAATGTTCCCCCATGATAGGAATGCACAGGAAGAACGAACCAGGAGACAATGACTTTGGAATGCCAGGGCAGGGGAAGCAAACTCATTTAGATAGGCGCAGAGCTAGGGGTCCTGCTGATTTTCACCACAAGCGGGCTCCTGAGGGAAGCAATGAAAGCCAGCTCCCAAAAGGGATAGGGATCCCTGGGGACTTCCCCTTACTTTCTGTACATGCATATTTCTTTCATTTCCCTCGGGGAGGGGGTTAGTCTTGGACACATAAAAAGCCATTATTATACATATGCTATTAGGTACCCCAAAAATTATAGTTATTCCTAATTTTGTATCAGCTACACTTCAAAACTTTTACGTGTGACTTGTATTTGGCCAAATCAATTATTGGATTAAATTTGATTCATATATATATTGGTCATGCATGCTAAAAATCAAATCGATCTATGATTAAGAGATGTTTCATTCAAAATGTCAATAAATGAGTGATTGTTATTAATTAAAAAATGCATGTTTTGGATCAAATAGTAATCAATATCAAATCAATTTGATTTTTGACATGAAACGCCTATATGAGAAGGCTATCTAATCTAATGATTGGATTCATAAAATATAAATCACTAAGGAGAGTTTTGGAGTACACCTGATATCAGGTAAGGATTATATATATATATATATATTGGGAGGGATCCGTTTACACCTGGTGTAAAACTTTTTAATCTTATATTCCTCAATAACTTTTTGTAGGATCGATATTTAACAAAACCAACCGTTAGCTTGGATACTGCTCTCATAGAGATCATGCACACCAAATTTCACATTAATTGGAGATTAGTAACTATTCCATCGACAAAACGGCCTAAATTATAATTTTATTTGTAAAAAGAAAAAGTGAATTTATAAATGAGATGCATATAAGTATTTCATCAGTGTGGATTTATAAATAAGATGCTTGAGCCAATTATGTGGATTTACGGCATTAATTATTTTTTACTTGGACTTAAACCTTTATAAGTTAGTAAATTTGAACTTCTCCCCAAATGCCCTATACGTTGGATACTCGAGTGAAAGTTCAACGGGGTTCAAACCTTATGCAAAGAAACACTTGAATCCATAATGGATTTTTATTTTTTATTCCATTTTCTTTTATTTGTTTTTATTTATTTATTTTTTTCTGCGATTGAACCGAATGGATAGCTTGCGAAGTAGGACTGTTTAATCTGAAAAGGGTTTGCAATGTGTAACAATAGGGGAAAATTACCTTTTAGTGCCAGCTTTATCTCCACAAAAGTTCTGTAGCCATAATGGCTCTTTTGGGAAATACCAATCATTGAGAAGTGGTCACCATTCACCTCCCCAATAATAATAATAATAATGATGATGATACTTCATCCATTCTTATTTTATTGGCTTCTATTCTTTTTTTTTTATTTGAATGTTTTAAAATTATTGCCCCATTTAAAAAGTCAACAAATTTTCTTTTTTTTTACTAAAATATCCTTCCTCGAAGATATATATATTTTTTCAATGTTTTGAACACTTGAAGGAAAAATTGAAATGTTAAAACATCTATGTTGATATGTGAAGCAATAAATAAAGTTTTCATTAAAAAAAAAACGTGTTTCTTCAAAAAAGACAATTAATTAGAAAAGAAGGGAGGAGTAATAATACATTACAACAGAGAAAATTAGAGGGGGGCAAGACTCTAAGTTCTAAAAGATAACTCGTGGCATGGAAGTAGATTACATTCAAGAAACAAAGATTCATTACAAGCAAAGCAAGCAAGGATCTAATGTCATTATTAGTGATTTTGGCACTGATTTATTTATTTAGGCTTGAACACTAAATGAATTTCCCTTGGCTAAAAAAAGAAAAGAACACAATCAATTTAGAAAAAACAAATAAATAAACACATGGTAACAACCCAATCATAGCAGCTTGGGAGAGTCCATAGAGGACTTGGGACTAGACTTGTCAACGGGTTGGATTCAGACCATATTAAGGTATATCCAAATTCGACCCGATAAAAAATAACTTCGATCTGATCCGATCTAATGGTCCGACAGATCAATAAAACATAAATCTATATCTAAATTTGTTATTTTCGAATGTCCAATCTGAAAATCTAATTTGATCCGATCCGATAATCTTATAAAATGTATTGCTTTGCTAACAAAAAAATTGACATGAATTTTAGGGAAAAAATAGAAATTTAAAAATAAAAATAAAAAATTGGAATCATAAGAAATATATTTTTAATTTGAGAATAACTTCCAACATTTTTACTATATAATGTTCCTAAGAACTATAGAATATGTGATAAACTAACAATTAATAAAATATATAATCTAATATATTATTTAATTTATCGGATCGGATTATCCATATTTGATTTGTTAACTAATGGATTATCGAATTCGAATTATTAACATATTAGCAGATCACAATTCTCTCATATCATAATTTTTGGCTCAGATTCAGATCGAATTCGGATCAAAATCCAATCTATTGACAGATCTACTTGAGACAAAAGAGAAAACCAAAGCTACAATAATATTTAAGAAGGGAAGGTGATATACCTTGAAAGATTTCCCACAAATCCTCCTTTTAGATCCTAAAAGAAGCACAGAAGTGAGGCCAAGAAGTACAAAACACCAGAAAACTCCCGTGCTAATTGCTGATCCTTTGTTGGAAGAGGTCCAAAATCTGGAGCAAAAGAATTATTGAAGGCTTTCCTCCGTATCATAGGTGAATGGTTGAGAATGAGTTTCAAGAAGGATAAGTGTTTGAAAGGACGCTACTGTTGTGGTCAAGATGCATGCACTGAAAGGTACTGCCAAAAGATTTGACAGTGGAATTTTCCTCCGTATCAAAGTGGAATTTTCCCAATGAAGATTGCAAAAGGTATGATACTATAAGATCAAGTTTAATTTAAAATGAGAGTATAAAAAAAGATTGGAATCATCACTATAATTGATATTATAAGATCAAGTATTAGAAATTCATGTGCATGTCATTATTTTAAATTTCCATTCTCTTCATTTTTTTTTCTTCAATACGATAGATTTGTGTCTTAAATATATTACATAACATTTATTAGATTATTTAATTTCAATTTGAACACTCAAACAAATCATTATATAATGCCTCACAAACCAAAAAGGTAAAATTAAAAGAAAAAACAACAGCGACAGCAACAACAAATTATAGCAATAGGATGGATTCCATAATATTTTGTGTGAACCTATTATGTAGTTTTGTTCATGTTGAAATGAATGACATTTTAATCTAATGATATCTACCTAAAGAACTTAGATTCCAAGAATTTGACTATTATTATAAATAATTTGTTTCTACACAGAGTTGTGAATGGGGCTTAGATTCCAAGAATTTGACTATTATTAAATAATTTGTTTCTACGTAGAATTGTGAATTTGTGAATTGGATGTTCGCGAAATAGTTCTAAGTTCCCATTATATTAGGTTATTCTTGTGTGTATTAATTTATTAAATTCAATTTAACCTGGCCCAGCTGACCAAGCAAGGGGCCGCAATTGTTTGACAATTAAGCCATAACTGTTGTTTTTTGGGCACAGTTGTAAATCTCCTTTGGAAATTCATTCACATGGAATCTAACAAAAATAAATAAATAAATAATAGAAAAAAAGACAAAAAGAAAAGAGGGGGAGTATTACAGATTGGCTTGGCTGGGGCCTTGGGGTAAATAACTGCACACTAATATAATTAACTAGTAACTACAAATAATTAAGTAGTGACCCGTGTGATGCGTAGCAATAAAATTAAACAAAAAAATATCTAAATAATTTAAGAAAATAAAGGTAGGAAAAGATAATTTAGATATCTAAATAATTTAAGAATATAATTAACTAGTAAGAAAAGATAATTTAACTAATATAATTAACTAGTAACTAGTAACTAAGTAACTAGTAACTAGTAACTAGTAAGAAAAGATAATTTAGCTAATATAATTAACTAGTAAGAAAAGATAATTTAAGAAAAGATAATTTAACTAATATAATTAACTAGTAACTACAAATAATTAAGTAGTGACCTGTGTGATGCGTAGCAATAAAATTAAACAAAAAAATATCTAAATAATTTAAGAAAATAAAGGTAGGAAAAGATAATTTAAAAAAAAAAAAAAACTTTTCAGCAAAAACATAAAAAAAAAAGAAAAAAAAAGCAAATATATAAATACAGATTCTTCTCTATAGATAAATAAATGATTGTGTTCAAATCATTAAAAAAAAAGAAGGAACAAACAAACAAACAATCAAATATATTACACGATCAAATCAAATTTTTTAAAAAGAAAATTCAGTGGACTATAACAAATTGATCTCAAAGCCTTATATATAGACAAAGAGATATGAAGTTACCATTTCCATATTCAATAGCATCTCTACCAAAAAATAAATCAAATTTGGAAAGGAAGATAACTTACCTGCAGTCATGTAAGCCCGCAAGATGGAGATGGGGATAATGTTATGTCAAGGGTTATAGGTAGGGGTGAATTTTTTTTATTATCATTTATAAGTGTTAAGTTTCCAACTTAAAAACCTAAGCTTGTAGGTGGAGAGCCCAAACAAATATATGAAGACATGTTAAACTTGATATTTAATCAATGTCGGATGTGGGATTTCCCAACACTCTCCCTCACGTGCAGACCTAACAAGATTCAAATGACCTGTTGCGTAGACAATAAAGACGGGTTTATGAGCGAAACAGGCCGAGGAATGATATGCTCTGATACCATGTTAAAGTTTCAATTTAAAAGCTTAAGCTTGTAAGTGAAGGCCCAAACAGATATATGAAGACATGTTAAACTTGATATTTAATCAATGTGGGATGTGGGACTTCCCAACAATAAGGAAAATAATTTAATTTTTAGGGATTCATTGAAATTATTTTCATTTAGAAAGGTCAATGTTTTTTTATAAGGAATGTAATTTGATTTTTAAATTATGATTTGAACTCATCATTTCAGCCAATTTATGAGGCCATATCACCTTAATAGTAGGGTCAGAATGAACGAGAGAGCAGAATGAATGTGAGAAGAGTATTTAGGTGGGAAGAATAAATAGGTATGCCACATCATTAAACTGGATTTTATATTATAATATAGATATAGATATAGATTACTACCAACATAATTAAGAATGACTAAAAAATTATTAGTCAATTATATTGACTTGTAATTATTTGTTTGTAACTGGACCATTCTGTAGTTTGGATTGTGGATTGTGATGCATGCTTGGCAATTGGCACGACCACTACAGCCCTCAATTTCTCAGAGAGGCCTAAATTGTGCCACGTTAAAAACAATTGGTCTTGCTAGGGATCTAGCAACGGTTTTTTGAAAACGATTGAATTGCATGATTGTCTTGAATAGTGAATGAACTATTGCTGTGAGAGAGAGAGAGAGAGAGAACAAGATCTAAAGAAAATTGCAAATTTCGTATGAGCCATTGGACTTGGGGTTGTTGGTGACTTGGTGTTTCACCCGATAAGAAAATGTAGTAGTTGGTATTGGCTTCCTTTGTTTTCCACCTATCAATTCTCTTGCCTAACATATTTGATATGTAAGTCTTCACTTAGTTATATTTTGGCATGATTTGTTGATTATGTAATTATGCTCTCAGCTTCTATCATTCTTGTTGTTTAGACAAGGATATTATGCTGGGAATCGAACAAGAGGGAAAAATACAAAGGCGGAATATAAAAATTTTTCCTACGATTCCCAATCCCATGAATCTAACTATGCATAACACAAAATCAAACCCTAAATACAAAGAGGGTTAGAACACTTACAGAATTTTTGTCTTCTCCTTTTTGCTCCAAGCTTTGATTCCGGACAGCGGTGAATGAGCAGCCCAAGTGTGTTGCCTCCAACGGTATCCACACCTAGCTAGAGCTTCAAGTCATTTCCTTCTTTCCCATGTTGTTGCTAGAGTAGGAGAAGAGAGGAGAGAGAGAGGGAGGCTGGAAATTTTTGGCCAGCCCTTGGGGAGCCTCCAAAGTCATGATGTCACACATCATAGTGTGACTTAAATAGTCCACACTAAAGGGGCCGGCCCTAGGGGGGAAACCCTTTTAGGGTTTTGTGCAATTTCCCTAAATTGCACAATAACCCCTATTGTTTATATCAAATACAAACATGACCTCAAAGAACTATTCTTTATGCACTCATACCCTTTCTCTCATAGACTTTAAAAGCTCATCTTGCATGATCAGTGTGTGACCCATTGGGTTCACATCATCAAGTAGTAGGAATAGCACGAGGTGTGCACAATGGAACTCTTTCCATTTAGGGTCTAATTGGAACTCCTTCCAATTCCCTAATTGATTATAACTCACTTATATCAATTAGGGCTTCTACTAACCATGAGTAACACCTAGCATATGGCTCATGGTGTGGTCCTTAATGAGGTGAATAGTCATTTACAAAGAACCCTTCTGTTATAGTTTATGGGTTCCAATTGCATCCTTCCTTCAACACAATGTCTCCAATTGAACTAATAGGACATGGAAGTCTGTCAAGTCCCTAGTTCAATTACTTTATACTCATTCATAGATATCAACTCATTGATGAACTCATGAAACTCTTTTCATATTCATCCTACCATGGCCATGGATTTAATGAGTTATATTATGAATGCTATATGAGACATTCTCTCTCTTTTTCCTAAGAGTGATGGATCCCTTGTTGATCACTCACATGCCTTCATACATATAGCAGTAGGGCCAATGAACACCTTTGCAGACCCCTGAATAGGATCTGCACTTAGTGTTATCAAACTTCTAAAGCTACATGCATAAGGCAACTATGGTGTCTCAGGTCTAAGGATTACTTGTACCACTATAACAATGAGAAACTGATTGACAGGCAGGATAAAACTCCATTCAGTTTATCTCATATCTTTGGTCACATTCAGTGTACCTATTCTCGCAATAGGCACCCACTTGTTGGTTGTAGTGTCTCCACACAAATAGCTTGAGACTAGCTATCCTCCTATAGAGTCAGCCTAACAAGTGCTAGTCCTATGGTTCATTACTGTCCATCATAGTGAACCTTCAACTAGGAATGCTTTAGGAGTTTAGTACAGAGATATATCTATAGTCTCAAAATTACAACTCTTTGTAATTCCATATTCTCAACTCTAACTCCATGGACATATTATGTAAATATAAATGATGCATATAAACATAATAGAATAAGCCCTTTTATTAAATCAATAATAAATGTGACATACATAAATGAAATCAAATGATTGTTCCTAATCCCTAAACAATCATCTCTATGATTGGCTCTAGGGCATAATCCTAACATATTATTCATGTGTATGCATATAGGTATATAAGCGTCTAACCCAAAATAAATTATAGAAATTAGCCACCAAAGTGATGAGGTTGAATAAATGAAATATGGGAAATAGTGAATTAAATTTGCTAGATGCATGTCGTTAACTTCTGTGAGATTCATATTGCTTCTGTGAATCACATTCTTTTGGCCACACAAACCGTTATTGCCATTAAAATATGTTTGGTGAGGCCACCTCCTTGTTTTTGTGATCGATGTGGGTCCTGTTGTAAAACTATAAAAATTAGGAGTATAATTTTCAATAGGTGGGTAAGAATAAAGGGGTTATTCCGGTCATATTTAAAAACAAAAATGAAAATTCAAGTTTTATGGGAAGCTGGTGAGCTTATATGGAATAACAGAGGAAGGGCGTTTGGCTATTTTTTCAGGGATGGAATGACAACAAGTGTAAGGGCAGCGCTTAGAGGGCTTCAGCGAGGAATCGTTTTAGATTGGCTCAGGTGCTTCCGTGCTTAACAATTTTGTTGTGGTGGTTAATGTGAGAAATTATTCTAAGCCCTTCACTGGAAATGGAACCAGAAGTTTCTGCTGGCTGGAAGGCATTAGAGAACTTCTCAACAAATATTCAGCTTTACTATTGGTAAACAAGCTCTGCAAAGATGGGGATAGATTTGATTTTGAAGCAACTCTCAGGCTGCGTTTGGTTTGAGGCAATGGAATGGAGAGAGAATGAAATGGGGGCGGGAATGGAATGAAAATGGGAATGGAATGGGAATAGTTATTCCATCCCAATGTCTGGTAAAAAGTAGGAATGGAATGGAAAAAAATAGGTGGAACCCCCTTTTAATGATTTTTATTCATTGAAAGGTGGGAATGACCATTCCTCTTGATTTGAGAGGGAATAAACCCCAAAAAGGAATGGACATTCCATTCTCCTAGACTACCAAACACTCACCTGTTTTGGGGGAATGGAATCACCATTCTATTAATTCCCTCCCTCATTCCCTCATAACAAACGTAACCTCATTGTTTATCTTTTTAACTAGGTGTCTAGCCGTGCATTGCAGTTGAGGAAATAAAAAAGTCTTGTGCCAAATTATGATAACAAAGGCTGATTTGTTGTTTTCTACTACACATTAAGGCCATGTTTGTTTTTTTGGAATGAAATGTATGAGAATGAAATCTGATTCCATGTTTGAAATAATTTGGAATAGAAAGAAATTTGAAATGATTGTCTAAACATATTATTTGATTTCATTCCTATTTAAATTATCTCATCCAAACGCATTATTTAGAATGAATTAGAATATGATTTCATTCCAACTAAACAAACATGGCGTAAAGGCATCTCACAGGTAAAATGAACCAACAAGATCTCGGAAAAAAGAGGAAGAAATAAGGACGAATTAGGAGTAATGGCATGACAAGATGGTGGGGCTTTGACTTCCTTTTCCTTTTACATTTAAAAGATAAATGTGTATTTTATGTTGAAAGGCACCATATGGAAGCTTCTAATCAATCTCTCTGCTTCACGGCCAACTGACACACTGCCAATGATTCTAGCAGAAGAACAAGATTCAATTAGCAGCAAGGTGAAGGGAAATTATTTACTTCTAATTCCCCTCCTGGACCAGGCTCGCGTCTAGAAAGAATTATTTTCAATCATCTCTCTGCCATCAGTCTAGAACAACAAATCTTACCTAAGATATCATTTGTCTAGCATTTTGAAAGTTAGTTCGTGTGCTTTTCGAGAGGAAAAATTGATGCTAAACAAGCAGCACATAAATTAACAAGATGTAGCAGCACATAAATTAACTCAAATCGTCACACCCCAAAACTCAAGACACAAATTTTGAAGAGCACATGAATTATAAGGTACGTACGATCTATGTTCATTCAGAGTTTGAGATCAAGTAACTCCATGGCTCTGTCACACCCCATTTTTGCACCACCTTACTAGGGCTCATCATTTCATGCATGTTTTTGTTTTGTTTTTGAGTCTACTCACTTGCATTAGTTTTCTAGAGTCACAAGGACAATGGATATGAATTTTGGTTCAAATTGGAGTTGATCTTGAGGGATAATAAGAGCTTTTGTGACTTGAGGGGCATAATCGTCTTTTAAGTCCCAAACTTTTCATTTGACCTTGGAATGATCTCCAAATTGTCAATTGGAGTTCATATGGATGCATATGAGGTATTTCTAGGGTCAATTTTGTACCGGTTGTCATCTTAAGTCCCGTGGCCCTGATGATGAGTTTAGTGTGGTTATTTACGGATTATCCTTGAAGAATTAGTGCGAATCACAGCATGAGATTTTTGGTTAAAATGAAAAGAAAATTATTTTATTAAATTAGCCATTTTTATCATGACACTAACACGTGTACGTATGTGATGAGTGTGTGTACGCACATACGATACATGTGCATGCGTGTTAGCGGTCAGTCTCCCAATTTTTATAAAAGACAATTTCCTTTTCCTATTCAGATTAGAAGTCTTTTATCATTATAAAATACCTTTTGATTATTCCAAGGAAACCTAGTCCAGGAAAGAAAGGGAAACTCCAGATTTCAGCTATAAATACTCTCTTAATGTCTTTAAACAAGGGGGAGGAGAAGAGGGTTTGGAGGGAGTGAAATTCGTCATAATTTAGCAGCAGATTTTCTGAAAACCAGCAGTCGTATTTTAATCATAACTTTTTCATCCGAAGTCAGAATTTGATGAAATTGGTCTTGTTAGAAAGATAATTCAATTCTATACAACTTTGTATTTCACAAGCTTTGTCCAAATCCAACGTTTTCATACCCAAAAACGCGATTGAAGTTGCTGCTGCTGCAAAGTGACGAAAATCACTTTTCTTTTCTCTTGTTCTCTTTTTGTTTTCTATTTCTTTTCAAAGTTGAGTGAGTTTTGATCTCTTTGCTGTGATACCACTTTGACAAAGAGGAGGATTCGTGTTGGTTTGATTCACTCTAAAGACCTGAGGAGCCACGAACAATTACAAACACAAAGGAAGGCCCTTCCTAAGAGGAGGATTCGTGTTGGTTTGATTCACTCTAAAGACCTGAGGAGCCACGAACAATTACAAACACAAAGGAAGGCCCTTCATAAGGTATTCTCCTTCTCTATTCAAGCTTAAACTAGGTTTTCATATGGGTTAGGCTTATTGCATGTTAAAGGTAACTTTTTTATCATGTATTAACACTCTAGCTAGTTAATATACATGGAATATCTATTGTTTATCTACTGTTTAGCATGCTTTAGGGCTGTCCTTTAGGTTTTTAATGCATAGTTATGATTCTTGTGCTCCTGTTTGTCCTTGTGCTAGGATTAGTGTCATTGCATGTTAGAGTTAGGATTTTCATCATGTTATATTGCTTTAGTTAGTTAATATGCATGATTTAATTTCTGTTTAGTTTGGTTTTAGCATGATTAAAGTATGTTTTGTATGTTTTTAAGCATATTTGTGAGTTTAGGGTTTTAGAGTCATTGTTTCGTGTTTGTTTTCATATAGCATGATAAAGTAGACTTTTTTATTTGGTTTTTCTTCGTGTTTGCTGTATATGTTTTTCATATGGAGTAAACATGATAGTTTTGCATGCATGTTAGTATGTTTTAGGGTTTTTATGCATGATATGGTTCTAGGAATATGTTAGGACTTATTATTGTTCGCTGTGTTGCTGTTAGCATGCTTAGTGGATGATTTTTAGGCCATAATACTATTCTGTCCAGATTTGCATGTTAGTGTTTTTGCATGGTTTTGAGCACTTGTAAGGGTGCAAATAGGTGTGGTATTTGTCCCATGGCAAATAGGGCTGCTTATGTCTGAAATGGCTAAATGCTTGGAGCTAATTGCGCTCAGGTAAGTGGGTGTGAAGGTGCCCCAATTCATCTTTCTTCTTAACTCATTCTCTTCTCCCTATTTAGGGTTAATTTTTAATATGATCCTATGGTTTAATTAGAGGTTTCCTTAACCAACAAAATTCTGGTTTTTATTAAAATTTCCATTTTGTGGATTTCTTTCCTAAAATCAAACTTTCTATCATATTCAACTCTTTTGATCAAATAAGGAAACCTAGGGTTTTTACCATAGGTTTGTATTAGGATTTAACCTTAGTTCTAATCGAACTACGTGGACTTTGATCCATGTATTTCGTTGCATGGTACGTAGGCGCTCTTCGTGAGGCTCAAGTCCGTTCTAGGATCCAAGCATCCTAGGTTTATTTATGTTTTCTTTTCTTCTTTTTATTTTCTGTTTTTATTTGCTTATTATGCATGGATGGATGAATGAAATATATGATATGCATGCAATTCTTGTGATGATATACTTGCTGATTTTTGTATGGAAAGACTTTAATTTAGCCCAAATGAACTGAGAGACCGAAAGGGTGACATGGGTGCCTAAAAGCTTTGCCTAGAACCTTCCCATGTCATAACTTAGCCTCCGAATCCCCGATTTCTTTGGTTTTCAAAAGATTGGTTTTTGCCTTTCCTTTTTTATGGAGTCATTCAAATTGTTTTCCTAAAACAAACTATTTTTAGGGTTTTCTTGTTTCCTTTAAAAAATAAGGTGGCGACTCCTTTCCTTTTTCTTTTTCAAACCCACTTTCTTTTCAATCCCTCGTGGGCCCAATTTCCGGGGTTCACAGGCTCCTTATAATGAAACAGCATGATTTCATTCACAAATCAAGTAGAAGAAATTGATATATCTCAAATGAACAATAAATGGTTTTTAATTGTCCACAAGAGAAGATGTTTATAATCATAACACTTCTTTACATTCATTCAATAGAACTCAAGCAATTTAAAAATATTAGACATTGAAAAGAAAATCAGCTACATCAACAACTGTCCAAGTTCTTAATACAAAAGAAACTCGAAACAATCAGTAGGAGGACATGTCCACATCTCCCTACAAAAAAATAGTCCAGGTAACTCTTCGATTTTTCTTCTTCCCTGGAATAGATTACGAAGTGAAAATGAGGAATGAGCTCACGACTTAGCAAGTAAAGAATCCACTACCCTAAAAATGATTTAAAAGACCAAATTATTACTGGCCAGATTATAGCTATATATCCATTCTTAATTAGGTCCAAAGTGTTGGAAAATTATGTGTTACTTTTATAATTCTGTCAAAACAGTAAGCATATAAATCACAAATAAAATGAAATAAATTCTGGAAAATAACAAACTTATTGTACTCATAAGATGATTGAAACAAAAACGAATTGATCAAGACTAACATTTGACGCTACGTCCTTAAGACAGATTTCGCCCCTCATTTGGTACTTTGAGTTTCTCAGACATCTGTCTCCTAAGATACAATGATCTGCCACACAAAAGAAACACTGCAATTTGTGCGTCTGGTGAGTCACTGTGTTTATACTCTCTCTCTAATATGACGACTCAAAAATGATGCGAAAATTAATCTGTTGATTAGTATCTAATTGAGTGCTCTAAGTGACTCTCCAGAACAGTCAAGAGACACATTGATCAGGTGTGTGTCTATTCTGAGGAAACAAACAGATACAACTTAACGGTAATTAATTTGAATTAGCAAATTTTGGATATTAACAATAACTCCTATTAGGGGACTGTTTTTAACAAAAAAAACCCACCATAAGATTTTTAACTCCAAAACCCCCTTTTTAAAAGATTCTTTAAACAAAAGGAAATTTTTTGTTAAAAATACCTGTTTTAACCTTTTTATACTTAGGGGTTATGTTTCAAACCAATTTCATTTATGTAAAAGAAGAAGAAGGGAGGGGCGGAGGGAAAGAGAGAGAGAGGGAGAGGGAGAGTAGCGACTGATGAAGAGGGGAATAGCGCCGGATGATGAGAGTAGTCAGCGATGCTCGCGTAGCTGTGGAGATCTGGAAGAAGAAGAAAAACCAGTATCTTAAAAAAAAAAAGAAAAAAAAAAGGAACCAGATCTGAAAAACTAGATCTGAAAAATGAGATCTTCTTCTCTAATGGCAACTGACCTTCTCTGACTACTGCCCCGCTATAGCTGTCTTCTTCTTCTTATCATCTCTAAACTCAATATCTGTATATTTTTTATTTTATTTTATTATTTTTTTACAACTTTAGTTTGCGAGGATGGGGGTTTCAATTTGTTTGAGCATTTTGTATTCTTTGTTGGGGTGTTTTCTTTCATGAACCCCAACATTTTGACTTGCTTCGTAATTTTTTTTCTTGATTCCACTTAATATTCTATAAATGAAGTTCATTGTTAAATGTGTTATTCTTTGGTTGTGTTGTCATAAAACAATTTTAATATTTGTTATACATAATAGTAAACCATTACTGATATATTTTTACTATTACGATGGTTAGTGTTAGTAATACCAGAAATTTCATTCCAGCATTGTCAATAGTAAGTTGTTACTGTTGTAAGATATCACTCCAACATGGTCAACAGAAAGTTGTTACTGTTGTGAATTCTCATTCCAGTATGGTCAACAGTAAGTTGTTACTATTTTGAATTAACGACCATATATCAACAAATTATATGTGAATGTCAAAACATCAATATGTAAGTTGTTACAATAGTAACAGTTTAAGAACAAAATGGTAAAGTGTTACTTTTTTAAATACAAATGAAAAAAAAAAAAAAAGAAAAAGAGAGAGAGAGAAAAGAGATCAATGGTTGAGTTTTGTTGGAGGTCGCCAATGGGAACCATAGTTGCTGATAGGAACCATAGTTGCTGGAATAACATTTGCAACTTGATCGGCGTGATGAACCATGGGAGGCAGTGGAACCATGGGAGAGAGGGAGAGAACGTGGGAAAAAAATGGCACTATTGTAATTATGTTCAAATTGAAAAGTAAGGGCATTTTTGTTCGTACAGGGTTAAAAGGGGTTTTGACAAAAGTGTTTCTTTCTTAGGGCCTATTGGAAAAGAATTCTTATACTTAGGGGCTATCACCAAAATTCCCTAAAAAATAACACACATGGGTTGGTCTTCTTGACCTGATCCAACCTGGCTCGGTGCGGGCGGGCGGGCACGTGTTTTTGGGTTCAAATCTAATGCTGGCTAGGTCCTCCCGCCTCACTAAACACAATGATCATGCGGGCTTGATCAATTAATGATTATGATTAAGTGCACATAATCATCATATTTAGTTATGCCTATATAATCTTCTATCAAAAAAGAAAAGAAAGAAGCCATGCCTATATAATCAATGATTATGACTTGAATATTGAATTGCAGCTAAATTTTCATCTGTGACATTAGGCATGTGATCATTTTCGTGTGTGTGTGTGTGTGTGTGTATATATATATATATATATACTAGATATAACACGTGCGTTGCACGTGAATATTCTTAAATACATAAATATCTTATTCATAAAAGATAAAGTTTAAAATTCAAAAGTACATTTTTTATTATTTATTTATTTATTTATTTTTTATAATCAAAATTGTCAACAAAAGATTAAAAACTCTTTAGATATACATTCATAATTTTTTTTCTTCATAAAACGGAATATTTAAAGAGTTTATATTCATATATATTATCATGCAACTTAATAGTTGCTTTAGGAAAAAGAATTTGAATAAGAATCTAACTTTAATTTGTTAAGAATTTGAGTTAAAATCTAACTTTCATTTGCTACCAAATGATAAGAATGTTTATTATGTGTTTCAATTAAAGGAAGGGTAGATATGTATTTTTATTTAAAAAAAAATAAGGGTATATAAAGTTTTTTTTGAGATTCAGCCTTTTATAGGTAATATATATATATATACACACACACTAACTATAACACACGTGCGTTCAATTTGCTTAAAGAAAAGTTTTTTTAGAAAAATCAACATAAAAATAGTTTATTTGTAAAATGTCTCTAGCATAAAATTGTGTTATATTTTGGTCTTTGAATCAAAAGTTTTTCTTTTCAAGAGACTTTTGTAGGTAGTATAGATATACGAATTATAGTTTTCGTTTCCTTAGAATTCTTATTAAGGTATATGTTTTATATTGCTATATTTCCTATATATGCAGAAGGGTAGTTGTGTATTTAAAAATTAAAATAAGGTATATTAGTTAATCAAAAGTTTTTCTCACATTCATCTTTTTATATCTATATATATATATATATATATATATATTTATATCTATTATAAATTGGTCATAGGGATACCTGCCGGCTAATCTAAGTGTACATGTGATATATATATATATCTATTATAAATTGGTCATAGGGATACCTGCCGGCTAATCTAAGTGTACATGTGATTCTAGAGACTTTCAACTCATGGATCGAAATGGCCTAATCTATTTCTCTTGGGGCTTGAACCCCACGGATAATCTTGATATGACTCGCACATTAATAGGTAATATTTAAAAGCATAACAATAACTATAACCATCACGCTGTGAAAAAACTGAAAATTTTAAAATGTTCACTTCATGGCTATCCTAGTCCTGCCTTAATTACCATGACTGACCCATGCAAATTTGGTATGTGTGTGGCTCAAATTCATTAAACGGGTCGAAATTAATTAAATATGGTACGGAAAAATCTAATTTGCAGCCAGACAAATCGCTAAGCTTTGAATTTGGAGTAATTTTCTTGCAACCACGGCCTAAATTATTTGACACTTTGAGAAGTGTAAACAATCTATACATATTGCACATAGCAAATAAATCACGGGTCTAAGAGTTACCTCTTGCGGAAAAGACCCGAGAAGGACCGTCGCTTGTCGTTACGAACCCACGGGTTGTTGTACGCTATCTAAATGCTGTGAACACGAACCAATCCTTCGTGTACGCTCTACCATCGCTGTGTAAGGCGTAGGGATCGCTACTAGAGTCCTCCCTTTGTTCCACGCTTCCAAATCCATAAGGCCATGGTGATGCCTTAGAGAGAATATTAGAGAGAGAGAGGGGAGAGTGGCTGTACAGAATGATAGAAGGTGCATAAAGAGGCCAACCCTAATTTGTAGAGAAAGCCACCTTAAATAGTTTCCTATAAGTCCTAAACCTAATAGGACTAGGGTTCCACACACAATAGAAACCCACTCAATAGGAAACACTCATAAGGTCCACTACTCGCATGTGGGCGGACCACAGGTATAGGTCACGTACCCAACCCAAATATTAACATCTCCTACTCGTCCATATAGGATGAGTTAACTCCAAAATGTCTCTTAATCTCCCAATACTCATCTCCTCATATAGGAAATGTAGCGTGCGACCTCACGAGAAAAATGTACAAACATAGAAGCGAAAATGTTAAGTCATCACCAAACTAACAAGAACGCATCACTCGAAGGCATCGCGTATATGCCCCAGACAATCCATAAAACACTGGATCAAGCACTCTTTAATCCCTCATAAATATAAAAGTAGTGCTGCATCCCACATATATGCAATGTACCCATATCCCATATCATCACAAATACAACATAGACACTGGCCAACTAATGAGTCACAAAGCATGGTGTAATATCAAATCGTCTTCCCTAAACCCTCCTGCCTAATCCAATTCAACTCAACCGCTTTCCTAGACATGCCCCCATAAGACCAAATTATTTCCTGGCCTTTGGAAAACACGCTAAAGTAGCGTCATCAAGTATCCTTTTTATGACATAGTCTCAGGTAAAAAAAGGCACAAAAACGGATCAAAGTGATCCATGTGGCTCACACAATGATGAAGCAGGGATTCATTCATCACTCCTACTATCGGTCGCTATAGAGCACATACAGTATGAAATGTATGCTATGGCGTTAACTCATGAAAATGAGCATGTCACTAGAAGAAGAAGCAAAAGAACGCCATACGAATCTTAGTCCAGTCGCTACTCAAGCGCCTAACCTGAGTTTTCCAGCCCAGTCGCTCTCTCAGCGCCTATCTGAAATCTCACATTCGGCTAACAAACGGGCTACATAGAGTTTGTGGAAAAATCTCCATGATCGATCTAATAGAGATCTCACCTTAGCTCAATCTAAGGCAACATATAATATGGCAATTGTATATCTTGCTCGCCAACTAGGCGCCAAAGATATAAATGTCTCATCTTGCTCACTAACTCAGCGCCAAGGTGAATCACCCGTGTGAGTGGGTCGATTCAAGCCCAGTGACATTATAAAGATGTGTACACAAATGACATAAACATTCTATAAAACATAAAGAATGAATATCAATACTAGAATAATAATGTCAATCACAAATTAAATGTCTGAGCATATAAAATCCTACAATGTTCCATTCTCCTCACATGAGAAGGGAAAACATGTCTGGCAATTGACTTAATCATAGGATCAGCTACCATACTGCTAGTGGAGACATGCCTCAAGACCACTTCCCTTTGCGCAACCATGTTTAATTCAAACAAAGTACAATCAAATATCTCTGTGTTTGGTTCTACGACAATACTAGGGATCATTCGCACACTCTAGGATTGATACACAATCAAAATTACAAGCTCCTCATAAGCTATAAAACCTAGACGTTGCAAAGATCACTTTTACCAAACAACATCCTGAACAACCGTTGAGCAAGCTATATTCTCCGACTCCATCGGGACAAGGCAATGTGAGTCTGCTTCTTCCATAAAAAGAAGCACCTTCACCTCCAAGGATAAACATATAATCTGAGGTGGACTCATGCACATCTCAATAAATAGCCTAATCTCCATCGCTGTAACCAACCTCTTAGTCCTAAGATAGGTATCGAAGAAACTTAATTGCTGCTATCCAAAGAAGTGGTTCAAGGAAACTCTGATGATGACTAATAATACTAAATACATGCATATTTGGACGCATACACAGCATTGCATACTACAAACTTCCTATTATAGCTGTATATGGCATTGTGGACATGTGATTCTTTTCCTCATTAGTTTTAGAAAACTAGTTTAGGATTAAGGTGCAGCCTTTTACTATTAGAGTGTCAATGGGTTTAATGTTATATATGCGAAAACATTCAAGAATCTTCCTAATGTAAGTATCTAAAGACAAACCAAGAAGCTTCTTAGAAAAATCTCTAGCAATCTTAACTCCAAGCACACAATTTTCTTTACCCATGTCCTTCATCTCAAAATAGAGGACAACCACTTCTTAGTGGTGACAATAGTCTCTATATCATTCCCAGCTATAAGGATGTCAGCAACATACGAAGGAAAAAATAAGGATATTTCCACTGGACCACTCAAGATACATGCAATGTGTTCAATTATCACAAAACCCACAATAGTAATGGAATCATGAAACCTCAAATGCCATTGCCTAGACGATTGTTTAAGATCGTAGACGGAATAATGAGCAAGCACTCTTTGTGCTCTTATCCTTTGACCTCAAAAACCCACTAGTTGATCAATATGGATCAAAACCCATTGGTTGATCTAACGTAGATCTCTACGTCTAGTTCTCCATTGAGAAATATCATCTTAACATCCATCTAGAAAAGTCCAAAATCCAATTATGCGACAACAACTAGGAATAGGCAAATAGAGGCAAATCTCACAATTTGGGAGAATGTCTCTATATAGTCTATACCCACACATTAGGCATTAACCTTTTGCCATGAGGCGCGCCTTATATTTGTTAATTGAATTATCTACTATTGTAGAAGATCAACTAACTCCTAAACTCTATTCCTATCCATCGAGCTCAACTCATCCTACGTAGGTATCATCCACTTATTTCCAGTATAAGAAGAAAGCGCTTTTCTATATAAAGCTAGCTCATTATCTTATCTATAAGCATATAAAAAGGCATCCCCTTCAATCTCAAAATAATGATGGAGAAAGTTTCAATATTTGCTCTTGTGCACTTGAGAATCTTAGTGATCTTAGTGGTCCTGCAAAACACTTTCTTGCAAAACACCTTACGGGACACTCCCACTGGGTTGAAAACCACTCCCACTATCTTCAGCGACTACAGGATAAGGAACTAATTCCCCACCTCGCTCGAAGATGGTAAGATGTCTCCACATTCCTCTAACACATAGAAGTAAAGATTTTCACTAGTGTTGCTTATGCTAAGGAAATCATTCTCTAATGAAATCAATATTTCACAACTCTATTTAGTCATTCTTCCATCGGGAGGTTCATTATACATAAAATAACCTTTTGAGCTTTTAAAATATTTTATAAAACTGTTTTTATAGCTCTAGGGTTAGGCTTTTCATACTCATAGAGAGCGATGTAAACAAACCTTCTGACCCCAAATGGCATAAATGCCCCACAAATCGGGCTTTCGTATACCACCGCTGATAAAAGGTTGGAAAAACTAACTGACCAAGAAGGCACTTTAATAAAGATGTAGGCGGCAGTTAAAAAGAATATCCCATTAAAAGGATACAGGGAAGTTAACTTGCGCTATAATCAGTCTAGACATAACTAGAAATCTCTTATTACTACTCTCCGCTACACCATTATGTTGCAGAGTGTCAGAAATAGAGAGTTATCTGCGTATCATCTTTTCCTCACATAGTTCCTTGAACTAATCAGATAAGTACTCGCGTCCTTGATTAGTTTTAAGAGCTCTTTAGTTTCTATCTCTCTAATTCTCAACCTCTACTACAAAGCATTTAAAAGAATCCAAAGTTTCATAGCGGCGAGCGATTAGATGGACAAAATCATATCGCGCGTAGTTATTGATCAAAGTAAGGAAATAAGAAGCGCCAGAATGTGCCTTAACATACATAGGTTTGCAAATATCTAAGTGGACTAACTCTAGTAGTTAAGTAGCTCAAATTGCCTTACTAAAAGGCGTTCGACATGCTATACTAGCTAAACAAGACACAACCACAAGTAGGTCAACCTTAGCGAGTGGGCCTCAAAAGGCCTTCTCAAGCTAACTGGGTCATCCTATTATGTCTAAGTCTAGCATACCAAATAGAACCAATATTCTTATGGACATTAGCAACATAGGATAAGGGAAAACGAATCATACGGTTCAACTCTAAGGTGAAACATGTCCAAAAAATAAACAATACCATCATAAAATATCCAACCATCTACCTCTGAAATGAAGGAATATCCAAAATCAAAGAATGCTAAAACTAATACTAGATAATACTGATTATTAAGCACATAAAACTCATTGTGTAGAAGTAAGATGCGCCCTATGCGCAATTAGAGCTGAGACAAACCAACTCTAAGAACTTCTACTCTAATGTTATTGCCTATACACTTTATGGGCGCCAACTCAAAATGGCGATAATCTACTAGCCCTACTCCATCTCAAGATACATATTTAGCTGCACCTATATCTCAATCCACATAAGGATAGAATGGGCAACTAAATTATGATCACATGCACAAATGCAGAGAGAGTTCGGTGAAAAGGATACCTACTTTGGCTCAGTGCATTCACGAGTGAAGTGTTTCAACCTTTCACAGTTATAGCATATTATTTCGAATAACCCTTCTATCCTTGGTAACAGGGTAGTACACATACTCCCTTATTAGACTAACAAGCATGCTGCTTAACATAATAAAACGCGTGTGGGGAAATACACATTCCCCAATAAAATCAATAATCATGCTGCTTAGCATAGTAAAGCGCACGTTACGATCTTTCTTGCACCAAGAATAGTAGGCTTCAAAACAAAACTCACAAAGTCAAGGTAGTGTAGGGTCGTATACCCATCCACAGGTCAGATCACAAAATTGGTTAAAATATCCAGGAACACTTGCTCATTTAAAAGGTATTGATTTTCTAAGCCATATGTACGGTAGTCATCATCTTTTCATATTGCGCAGGATTGACATTTGTAGACACCCCATTTTGTCCCCATATTTTTATGAGTTCCCGATGATGAGGTCCGTAAAGTTTGCTGCCAATCCTAGGTTCCTTTTCTGATGAGTTGAGTGAGTGTATTGATTAGTACGTACAAATGGTTGTGTACGTGCGCGGACACACGATCATAGCCCTTAAAAGTGAGTAAAATGGAAGGGATTGGGATTGGGATGATGCGTACGCATGAATGGGATATGCGTACGCGTGACACCACTATGCGTACGCATAGTGTGGTTATGCGTACGCATGGCCCACTTTGCGTACGCGTAACTTGTGCGGATAATTCAGAATTATGCATATGCATTAGACAGCCATGCGTACGCACCGTTTGATCGCGCGTACGCGTGAAAATCTTTATTTTTCTTATTTTTCGGGATAATCTCCCCAAATCATGGGGAGGGGGTTCGCAGCCTACCTTTTAGGAACAAGAGGAGCAGCTAGAGAAGCTGCTAGGGTTCTAAAGATTAACCTAATCCTTCCCTATATATAGCTAAGTATAGGGTGTGGGAAAGGATGATCTTTTGGAGTTTTGGAGGCTAGGGAAACGAGAGAAAAAGAGAAAACTGAGAGAGAGAGAAAGAGAAAGAACCAGGAAGGATTGGCAGTGGACCTGAGGGGACAATCAATCTATATTTTGCAGTTGGTAAAATATTCCCCACTTGGCCTATTTAATTTATTTGCATATTGGAATGATTTGTTGATTATTCACATGTGTGTGAACCCCAGAAATTGGGCCCACGAGGGATTGAAAAGAAAGTGGGTTTGAAAAAGAAAAAGGAAAGGAGTCGCCACCTTATTTTTTAAAGGAAACAAGGAAAACCCTAAAAATAGTTTGTTTTAGGAAAACAATTTGAATGACTCCATAAAAAAGGAAAGGCAAAAACCAATCTTTTGAAAACCAAAGAAATCGGGGATTCGGAGGCTAAGTTATGACATGGGAAGGTTCTAGGCAAAGCCTATAGGCACCCATGTCACCCTTTCGGTCTCTCAGTTCATTTGGACTAAATTAAAGTCTTTCCATACAAAAATCAGCAAGTATATCATCACAAGAATTGCATGCATATCATATATTTCATTCATCCATCCATGCATAATAAGCAAATAAAAACAGAAAATAAAAAGAAGAAAAGAAAACATAAATAAACCTAGGATGCTTGGATCCTAGAACGGACTTGAGCCTCACGAAGAGCGCCTACGTACCATGCAACGAAATACATGGATCAAAGTCCACGTAGTTCGATTAGAACTAAGGTTAAATCCTAATACAAACCTATGGTAAAAACCCTAGGTTTCCTTATTTGATCAAAAGAGTTGAATTTGATAGAAAGTTTGATTTTAGGAAAGAAATCCACAAAATGGAAACTTTAATAAAAACCAGAATTTTGTTGGTTAAGGAAACCTCTAATTAAACCATAGGACTTGTATTAAAAATTAACCCTAGATAGGGAGAAGAGAATGAGTTAAGAAGAAAGGTGAATTGGGGCACCTTCACACCCACTTACCTGAGCGCAATTAGCTCTAAGCATTTAGCCATTTCAGACATAAGCAGCCCTATTTGCCATAGGACAAATACCACACCTATTTGCACCCTTACAAGTGCTCAAAACCATGCAAAAACACTAACATGCAAATCTGGACAGAATAGTATTATGACCTAAAAATCATCCACTAAGCATGCTAACAGCAACACAGCGAACAATAATAAGTCCTAACATATTCCTAGAACCATATCATGCATAAAAACCCTAAAACATACTAACATGCATGCAAAACTATCATGTTTACTCCATATGAAAAACATATACAGCAAACACGAAGAAAAACCAAATAAAAAAGTCTACTTTATCATGCTATATGAAAACAAACACGAAACAATGACTCTAAAACCCTAAACTCACAAATATGCTTAAAAACATACAAAACATACTTTAATCATGCTAAAACCAAACTAAACAGAAATTAAATCATGTATATTAACTAACTAAAGCAATATAACATGATGAAAATCCTAACTCTAACATGCAATGACACTAATCCTAACACAAGGACAATAGGAGCACACGAATCATAACTATGCATTAAAAACCTAAAGGACAGCCCTAAAGCATGCTAAACAGTAGATAAAAAATAGATATTCCATGTATATTAACTAGCTAGAGTGTTAATACATGATAAAAAAGTCACCTTTAACATGCAATAAGCCTAACCCATATGAGAACCTAGTTTAAGCTTGAATAGAGAAGGAGAATACCTTAGGAAGTGGCTCCCCTTGTGTTTGTAATTGTTCGTGGCTCCTCAGGTCTTTAGAGTGAATCAAACCAACACGAATCCTCCTCTTTGTCAAAGTGGTATCACAGCAAAGAGATCAAAACTCACTCAACTTTGAAAAGAAATAGAAAACAAAAAGAGAACAAGAGAAAAGAAAAAGTGATTCTCGTCACTTTGCAGCAGCAGCAACTTCAATCGCGTTTTTGGGTATGAAAATGTTGGATTTGGACAAAGCTTGTGAAATACAAAGTTGTAGAGAATTGAATTATCTTTCCAACAAGACCAATTTCATCAAATTCTGACTTCGGATGAAAAAGTTATGATTAAAATACGACTGCTGGTTTTCAGAAAATCTGCTGCTGAATTATGACGAATTTCACTCCCTCCAAACCCTCTTCTCCTCCCCCTTGTTTAAAGACATTAAGAGAGTATTTATAGCTGAAATCTGGAGTTTCCCTTTCCTTCCTGGACTAGGTTTCCTTGGAGAATAATCAAAAGGTATTTTATAATGATAAAAGACTTCTAATCTGAATAGGAAAAGGAAATTGTCTTTTATAAAAATTGGGAGACTGACCGCTAACACGCATGCACATGTATCGTATGTGCGTACACACACTCATCACATACGTACACGTGTTAGTGTCATGATAAAAATGGCTAATTTAATAAAATAATTTTCTTTTCATTTTAACCAAAAATCTCATGCTGTGATTCGCACTAATTCTTCAAGGATAATCCGTAAATAACCACACTAAACTCATCATCAGGGCCACGGGACTTAATACCTCATATGCATCCATATGAACTCCAATTAACAATTTGGAGATCATTCCAAGGTCAAATGAAAAGTTTGGGACTTAAAAGACGATTATGCCCCTCAAGTCACAAAAGCTCTTATTATCCCTCAAGATCAACTCCAATTTGAACCAAAATTCATATCCATTGTCCTTGTGACTCTAGAAAACTAATGCAAGTGACTAGACTCAAAAATCAAACAAAAACATGCATGAAATGATGAGCCCTAGTAAGGTGGTGCAAAAATGGGGTGTGACAATGTGTTTTAGGAATAGTTTTGATAATGATTTATGATCAAATATGCATGTTTAGTATTGTGGTCATGGGTTTAGGATTGGTTCAATTGTAGAGAAAATTGTAATTTAATTTTAGATCATGGTGCGCGCGCACATGAAGGTGTGCGCACGATTTGTTTGCTATGTGTACGCTTATAAATGCACGTACGCGTGTATATGAACGCGCACGCCCATATTGATTATGCGTACGCGTGAAAATAGGTTTAACCACTTGTTTTGCAGAGTAGTAAATCAGATGTGCGTACGCGGGTCGCTATGTGCGTACGCTTTGTCTTTTGATGCGTACGCGCGTTAATTTATGCGTGCGTTTGTTTTATAGTGCGTACGCACATTTGTTGCAGGGATGAAAAGTGGTACGCATACGCGTAATTCACAGCACGCGCATGCATAAGGTCCCATGCGCACGCACGGCCTAGTGTGCGTAAGCATGATTCCTTGGTTTCCTTCCTTTTTACTTTATTGTGTTATTTCTTTATTATATTTTTGTACTTGCTTTGCAGGATGCTTTATAGGATAGATATAACTTGTTTATTATTTGTTATTTTATTTTATTTTATTTCTTTATGTGTTCTTTTCATTTCTTTATTATTCTTTTTTTTATTTACTTTATTTAATTCTAGTGTTTGTTGCATAATGTACATAACTGCCATAACATGTGTGTATTTTAATTCTTTGCATGAATAGGGGTAATTTTAATTAAATTAGATAATTAAATATGATTAATAGACATAAAGTGGGGGCCGATCTACGGATCGGGCGCCATTGGGTGCCTAACACCTTCCTAATGGCGTACCCTAGCTCCGAACCTAATCTGGTTATGACGAGTTAGACCCTCGCAAGGGGTCAATTTGGTTCCCGGGTTTTCCTGGGTGGCGACTCCTCTCCGTGCTAGTCCTTTGAGGCTAGTGCGTATTCCCGAGCCATGCGTGTTCGCGGGGCGCGGCGCTCACAACATTATTATTTGCACATCTTTCTACTCGTTCAGAAAACCCAAATGAAAAGTATTATCCCTTCCCACACACCAAGATCGAAAAGTGTTGCTATTACTCATAATCATCTCCTGATAGTGTAGGTTAGGAGTATAATTTTCAATTGTTTTTCGAACAAATATACATATTAGGAGATACAAAATCTCAACTAATAACATCCACGGTATTATACTAACAAAATAATACAATAAATTGCTCCATAAAAATAAGCACATAGGTCCCCACATGGAACCAGATTGGTAAATTTTAGAGCCTATGCTAAGAAAATTCCACATACATAATGCGCGTCGCGAAACACATCCCTTTACATGGCTTCTTAAAATAGTACATGAAATAATACATTACATTCTCAAAAAGCATACTACAATGGATCTACTGCAATGAATAAACAAATGGGGATGCTGCACCACACATTATGCCTTACAGAATAATATTATACGCCAAAAGCAAAGAAAACACAAGCTCTTTTCAAATTTACCAAAAATCCATCCATTTAATCCTAAAACTAATATGCTAACACATTACAAGCAAAAATGTTTATTAAATGGATGGTTAGGCCACACTCAACCCCTATGAGAGCGTACCAATAAGTCTCATAAAGTGGATATATCATTGGCAGCAATCAAATTGCGCAACGCAATAAAATAATTAATTACACAAAATTAATTAATTAATTAATTACCACATGTAATTAGGTGATGCACAATAAATCCACGTCGCATAGCTCTCCCAATGACACATACCCACTCCCATATGGTCAAACAAAATTAACACAACCTCTGAAAATTTTTATTTTGCACAAACTAATTTTATTTTATTTTTCAATAAGGAAAAAACACATAAAAATTAAGTAAGTAAAAAATCCAGAGGTTGGTATGGGAGGTGCAGCAAGCCAGGGACGTAAACAAGCCCCAAAAATAATTCACAAATTTTCTAGGCCACCAAACACCCATGCACGCACTCCCACGCGGGCAAGTGGTGTCCCCGTTATGCATGTTTTCCAATTTAATTTTGTAATAAATTTTCTGGTAATATTAAAAAAATTTAAAAAATACCAAAAAATCAGAAATTAAATTTTATGAATTTAGGAAAACACGGCATGCAAATCGGAGGTCTACAACCTCCACACTCTCTCACACTCTCCAATAGGCGAGAGTGGGCATTGCAATTTACTGCACTTCGTCTTTTACCTTAAGACAAACTCGCACCAGATTTGCATGTTCAAGGGGCCAACTTCTAAGGCTCATATCTTTCGTATATGGTATCCAAATTGTGCAAAAAATATATCGTTGGAAAGCCCTCGCGACGTAGATTACCAATATACCAATTATATTCACTAATAATAGGTCTAGTGCATCAAAAAATAGCCCAAAGTTTTGGAAAAAACATAATTTTCAAAACAAGGGTTTGTGTTTTCTCTCAAAATACACATCCGTTTCGCATGAAACTTGACGGGATGTTCCTCACACATAGGAGAACATAACCACATAAAAATTTTTGGTTAAAAACTACTTTAAAAATTCATTTTTAAGAGACCCACCAACGGTGTTTTTAGAGAGAGAACACAACTATAACAACTATTGGGCGAACCAACAAGATTATGGCTCTGATAGCAATGTAAACAATCTATACATATTGTACATAGCAAATAAATCACGGGTTTAAGAGTTACCTCTTGCGAAAAAGACCCGAGAAGGACCGTCGCTTGTCGTTACGAACCTCCGGGTTGCTGTACGCCATCTAAATGCTGTGAACACGAACCAATCCTTCGTGTATGCTCTACCATCACTGTGTAAGGCATAGGGATCGCTACTAGAGTCCTCCTTTTGTTCCACGCTTCCAAATCCATAGGGCCATGGTGATGCCTTAGAGAGAATACTAGAGAGAGAGAGGGGAGAGTGGCTGTACAGAATGATAGAGGGTGCATAGAGAGGCCAACCCTAATCTGTAGAAAAAGCCACCTTAAATAGTTTTCTATAAGTCCTAAACCTAATAGGACTAGGGTTCCACACACAATAGAAACCCACTTAATAGGAAACACTCATAAAGTCCACTACTCGTATGTGGGCGGACCACGGGTATGGGTCACGTACCCGACCCAAATATTAACAAGAAGATATGGTGCTGCACTTTTTATCACATGAAATAGATATTAGACAATGATAAATGCTTTGTTTGTCTGTTTGTATTTTATCCTTATATAAAGAATGGGGAGTCATTCAAATGAAACACATAGAAGGAGCAAGTGAGCTAGAGTTTGTTTACAAAACAAACTTGCGTACGAGATTAAATAGTCTCTTTGTACAAGAATTCTCTGAGAAGGAAGAAGTGAGCTAGAGTTTGTTTACAAAACAAATTTGCGTGTGAGGTTAAATAATCTCTTCGTACGATAATTTTTTTTTCTTTCTTCGGGTTGAGTGGGTAAGGTGAAAGATGGTGTACAAGGGTTTTGGGATTGGGCTTGGGTTCAAGCAATTAAACTTTTGTACAATTATTATTAATTTTCTTATAGTGAAGAAAAAGATAAGATCACGCCCTGTGGACGCGGGCAGGATTTTATCAAACCACATAAATCTTGATGTTTGTTATCACATGCTTTGATTTTATTTTTATTCCTTTTGCTGTTTGTATTAAACAATTGTTGCAGGATTCCCAACAACTTTGATAAACATAGCAATTTTATAATTGGGCGTGCAAAACTCGCCAATTGATTTGAAAGAATATCGATCTTAACAATCCCATGCATAAACATTCTCTCCTCGGTCAATAAATATATAAATTCTAAAAATGTCAGTCCGTTAAGCTCCCTAATTACCGTGGTATAATTAATCACATATTTAATAAAAATCAAATAAAGGATAAATAACATAAAATAAATAAATAAAATACAAAACATCATACCTTGCACATGGTCGTGAGGCTAATTCATCAAGACTCTTATATGATTCAACTGTGGGAGAAATATCTAGAATGAACATTCAGTCCAGAATGTACTAGAGGCTAGCTATATAGATTACCAAATTAAATAAACCTTGCAATATAATCTTAAAATTAAAACACATACCTTTTGGATAAGTAACTAATTAGGTTTGATAACGAGAAATTGAGGGAAAAAGGCAGTGTCATCATGATGGTACCACTGCAAGGAGCCCCACCACTCTTGGCTTCCAATGATTTGCTTGAGAGCAGCAGGTGGAGCTTGTCCGTTTCCGATGGAAAGCGGTAGCCTCTTCAATTTTGGACAATTTTCCACTTTAATAGTGTGTAAACTATCACAAATCATTACACCCTTGTAAATGCTCTTTAACTCGTCCAGAGACATCAATTCCAGCTCTTGTAATCTAGGGAGTTTGATCATGGTTGCAGTAGAGCTGTTTATTTCTTCAACAATCTCTTCCTCCTGCTCAGCCTCATTTTCTTCTACTGTTGCTATTATCTCCACCATTTCTTCACAGAAACTAACTCGAATAACTTCAAGGTTTTGCAGGTGCTGCAACAACGTAGGTGAGAACAGTTGCTTCAATATATAACACCCTGTGACATCCAATATCTTCAAGCATCTAAAAGTATCAGGGGGCACATCTCCCTTACACAGCATCCTTAAATCTAATAGCCATTCAAGTTCCAATTTCTCTAGGGTGGGTAAGTTATTCTCTCCGGCCAATACAATACATTCCATATTCCGGCACCCTGTGATTTTGCATTCTATTAAATGCGACACATCCAATAAGCACATAGATAACCGACTTATACCATCGCAATTGTTGACGCGTAAGCAAGAAGTATTGGATGGCAACCAAAGAGGTTTCCCTTTAAGATGTTCTTTGGTGACCTGTATGCTCTTCTTCCCTAACTTTGATAGCTCTTGAGAGTCCCCTACACAAATTCTGAAGTCCTCCAGCTGATGCCAGTGCCCTGATCTTGTATAGCAATCCAAGACTTCTGCATCTCGAAATGCAATTTCAACAATTGCCAAATTCATTAATTTTATTAGATCCCCTATGTTTGAACCCCACCGAATATTGGTATTAGCCAATAGTAACTCTTCTAGATGTTTGAACTTACCCACCAACCCAGCTGGAAAACAATGTACTTCAGCAGACGAGATGTTCAAGCGTCTGAGGTTAGTTAACATATCCATCCCTTGGGGAAGTTCAGTTATGGGGGTATATGAGAGGTCCAGAACCTTTAATCTACTTAAATTCTTCAGGGAAGGCACCTTTGTTAACTCCGTACAATGTCTTAATAGCAGTGCAGACAAGTTCCCTAGAAAAGACATAGACATCGGCAATTGTTTAATACCAGTGTATGACAAGTCGAGAACTTTGAGTTGCTGCATTTTAAAGAAGAAAGAGTCTGAGATTTTATCTAAAAGAGAGTTGCTTCGCAGTAACAGGGTACAGAGCTTGTTGCACTTTGGTTGGCCCCGAAGATTTTTCAAATCATTTCTCATTAATGAGACCCTTTGAACATCTTCTAGCCATTCTTCTTTTATAGGTGCCTCGGTCAATCCAAGCCCAGCTTTAACCATACAACGAGGGTTCATTCTTGATATGTCAATGGCCATGTCTCTAATCAAATCATGCATCTTTACATATTCGACTCCTTCATATTGACCTACACTCTCCAAGAGGCAAGAATCTTTTAGTTCATTAACTACAATTTTGCCCTTCCGCATGTTAGCCTGTATCTTTCCCACATCACTCATTAACCCCTCCCAAATCCAGTACTCAATTAACTCTTTTGTGTCAATTTCGTGATCCTCTGGATACAATGCACAATATAATGAACAAGCTCGTGTCACATCATCTCTTAATCTTCCATAGCTAAATTTCAAACGTGCAAAGACTTTTTCTTCCATGCCATTCCTTTTCATACAGGAGTCTCTCAATTCAGTCAATGCATTCTCCCATTCCACCACATCATTTACTTTTCTCAAAGCTCTTCCAACAACGACGATTGCAAGTGGAAGACCATCGCATTCTTTTGCCACTTTCTTAGCAATCGTCTCTATATCAGGGGAAAGTAACACCTCGGTGCCAACTTTATCTTTAAACAGACTCCATGCTTCTTCCTCAGTAAGGACCTTTAATTCAACATCTCTTTCCGTCTCCATGCCTCGGCAGACACCTCGTAACCGTGTAGTCAAAATCAACTTGCAGCCGTTTCCTCTGGTGGGGCTTGGAATACCAATTTCTTCGAGAGGAAATACTTCCCAAAGATCATCTAGGATAAGCACAAACTTCCTCCTCTGCCGTAAGGATTCTAAAATTCTGGCTGCCCTTATTAGTTCATCAGTCTCTTCTAAGATATCTATGTTCACCTGTCTTGCAATGCTATTCTGTAAATTCTTTAGATTTGTCTCTTTTGATACAGTGACCCATATAACATTATCAAAATTGCTAGCCTCATCTAATAGTTGATTGTGGATCTGTTTCATGATGGTTGTTTTGCCAACCCCTCCCATCCCGTAGACACCAATTCTTCCAGTTTCATCATCTGTCAAGCATTGCCAAATTTCCTGAAAGTTTCTTTCAGCCGTAGTTTTGCCCACTATAGTTACTGTAGGTAACTCCGTTCCCTTCTTCAGTATCAAATCAGCCAATGAATCATCTGAAAATTGGCCCCTCTCTAAGAGCGCATCAACAACCTTAAGTTTCTTATGAATACGCTTTCCTAATCTCAGCCGTGAGAGGTAGTTTGGAAAGCACCCATTCAAGCATTTTGTCTCACTTCCAATTTCCTGTTGGAATCTGCATAATTCATTCTCGACATTACAAACGTCCATTAACCATAGTGAGACCTCGGCCTTTGGCTCTTTTCCTTCTTGCGACTTGGCTGTCTCAAGTTTTGTGTTAATGCGGTTCAATCGGGCAGTGAGCTCTCCCACTTTTCTCTTCAGTTTCTCCATCTGTGACTCAGGGCTTTTTAGATAGTTCATTTTTAGAAGACATGGTCCATTTAGGCAATGTGGTGCGCACAAACATCTCATGATGCCGGTGAAGGCGTTGATTCCACCAATAACTTCCATAGCTCTATTTCTACACATGGCAAATGAAAAATGAGAGTCACGTGGTTGAATGGCGATTGTTGAAGTGTTGCAATAATGTATTGAAGCATAAAGCATTACAAGCATGACTTTCACCCCGAATCTAGTGATATTGCATCAAATTTTTGTCTAGGGAGGTTATGTGAGAAAAGGACCAAAAACACACTTAAAATCTAAATATGCTGCATGGAATGCATGTAGACAATATTCAAGAAACAAAGAAGCATTACAAGCAAAGCAAAGCAAAGCAATGCCTAGGATCTAATATAATTTTTAGTGACTATGGCACTAATTTATTTATTTATTTATTTATTAGGCTTGAACCCTGAAAGAACTACAGAGAAAACAAACAAATAAACATATGGACAACCCAATCAGAGCAGCTTGGGAGAGTCAAGAGAGGACTTGAGATAAAAGAGGAGAGCCAAATCTACAATAATTAAAAAGGGAAGGTAATATACCTTGAAAGGTTTCCCACAAAACCTCCTATTAGATCCAAAAAGAACAGAAGTGAGGCCAGGAAGATGTAAACACCAGAAAACCTCCTTGCTAATTGGTGATCCTTCGTTAGAAGAGAACCGAAATCTGGAGCAAAAGAATTATTGAAGCAAAGGTATCCAGTGAAGAATAGAAGTGTTTGAAAGGACTTCACTGGGCCGGGGTCAAGATGCATTAAAAGGTTCTGACAAAAGACTTGACTCTATACAAAAGACTTGATTATTTTGGGACAATTAACTATATATTCTTAAGTACAGTGTTTATTCCACCACTTTTTAATAGTACGGAGATGAGCATATTATCACAACATGTATTGCCAATGAACATTTTTGTGAAAATTAATTAAAAGAAAAAGGAAAGTGCAAAAACATATTCTAAAAGGAATTTTTATTCAAATGTCACATTTCTTGGCGTGACAAAATATAAGACGAAATCTTGAAAATAATAATAAAGCTACAATTTTTATTTAATGTAGTGACTTGCCCTTAACATACTCTCCAAATTTAGGATAGATTTTATGTGTATTGTCTAATTTGTCAATTAAATGATAATCAGTGTAGTTCTCTCACCGCACTCCCACATTTGAACAAATCATAAAAATAATATTAAGAAAACAGGAATTGGATCTTACCTTAACAGTTGATGTACAGCAAAACCAAAGTTGGCTAGTTGAGTGAAAATCTCGTCATATCATTGCGGCTACTTGTTAATCTTCTCTCAAAAATCTCGTCGTGACAACATCTCCCAGCCAGTCCCTACCAAATAATAAATTTTTGAAATTTATTATACACATATACACACACACTAGACATCACTAGTAGTGCATTGAAATTTGTTGTGAAAAAAAAAAAAAAAAATCAAGGAATTTATATGATATTATGAGTTTTGTTGAAAAAAAAAAATCTTGAAACACTAATAAAGCTACAACTTGCAATAATCAATGCTAAATATCGTTTCATACCTCTAATCTTGTCTTTATATTTTCAACTCCATAAAGTACAATTACATAAAATTGTATAGGATAAATTGAATTTTAAGGAAAAAGGAAAAAGGCAACATTTCATTTAATTTTATTTTTAGGTAAATTGAAAATAATCTCCCTCAAGTATTGGGGTCAACAGAAACCCCCCCTCATATTCAAAATGAAGCAATCGTAATGTTCCCCATGACAGGAATCCACAGGAAGAATGAACCAGGAGACAATGGCTTTGGAATGCCGGGGCAGGGGAAGCAAACTCATTGAGATAGGAGCACAGTTAGGGGGTCCTGCTTATTTCCACCTACAAGCAGGCGCCTGAGGGAAGCATTCAAAACCAGCTCCCAAAAGGGATAGGGATCCCCGGGGACTTCCCCTTAACTTTCTGTGCATGCCCATTTCTTTCATTTCCCTCGGGGGGGGGGGGGGTTAGTCTTGGACACATAAAAAGCCATTATTTATTATTATTTTTTTTTTGATAGAACGATTTTAGGATATCATATCAAAGATCATATGAAGACAAATCATTAAGGAATTGGTCCCGAACAAACTCCGGAACCTCCTCCACCCAAACACATAATTCATCAATAAACTGAGCATGTTTTGCTAAGCCATGTGCCACCGTATTGCCTTCCCGATGAATATGAGAAAAGGAGACCACTCTAAAAGATAGAGCCGCTTCACAAGTGATATCCTCGACAATAAGACCTAGTGGAGTGAATAGCACCTCCTTGGAATTTAAAGCCTTAATAACCTCCAAACAATCCCCTTCCATTTGCAAAGAATGCAAGCTCAAATCACAGGCCAAACCAACAGCAAAACGCAAAGCCATAGCTTCAACCACTGACACCGGATAATTCCCCAAAACGCTCCTGGACCCAGCTGCTATGGCTTGCCCTTCACTATCGCAGATTATCACCCCAAATCCCACACAGTGAAGCTCCGAAAAAATAGCCCCATCAACATTGGCCTTAAAAATCCCTTTGCAAGGAGGATGCCAGATAACCCGTGGCCTCAAACATGCCCCCCCTGTAATTTCAGTAGCGGCTAAGAAGTCAGTCCACAATTGACCTGCCATGCCTACAACACCAGTTGGCTCCTCCTTGACCCCATAAAAAACAAAGCGATTTCGACAGTGCCACAACGCCCACATAGTCAGCAATCCTTGTGCCAAAACCTCTTTATCCAACTATAATTGGAACTCAGCTAGCCACGCTCCAAACTCAGGTACAGTTGAGCCACTACCCCACCGCCCTAAACAGCTACATAGCCACACCTGTCGTGCAAACCAGCAATCTCTAAGACTATGCAGAATGGTTTCTTTCTCCTGCCCACACATGGGACACATCGGATCAAGAGAAATATGGCACCTCACAAGAGTATCGCGCACTGGTAAGATGCCCTTAAACGCTCTCCACACAAAATGCTTGATTTTATTGGGAATAGCTTGCGCCCAAATAAAATCTGCAGTGATGCACCCAGAACCAGAACTAGAGCCACCACCTGAAGTGTTGCCATGGAGGTTTTGAAGACGACTCACCTCCAACATGTAGGCACTCCGCACTGTATAGATCCCCTTAGGATGGTAATGCCACATCAACCGATCTGCTGGCAATCTCTGACTAAGCGGAATTTGGCAAATAGATACTGCTTCGTGGGGCATAAAAATGCTATCCACTAGATCTTTCTTCCATTCCTTCCTGTCACAATCAATTAGATCACTAACCTTAGCATGCTCTGGAAGAATCTTCCTCGGGGAAACCACCTGGAATGTAGTAGGTGTGGGTAACCACTTGTCACTCCAAACCTCTACAGTCTTCCCATCCCCAATATGCCATCGAACCCCTTTACTTAAGACATCTTTAGCCCCCCAGATGCTCTTCCACGCATAGCTGGGCTTTGAACCTAATCGGGATTCAAGGAAATTGCACGTTGGAAAATATTTGGCTTTCAACAACCTCGCAACCAGTGAATTTTCATTAACGAGTAGACGCTACCCCTGTTTAGCAAGCAAAGCAGCATTAAAAATAGTGAAATCACGGAAACCCAACCCACCATCCTTTTTCGAATAGCATAGCGTCTCCCACCGCAACCAATGAAGCTTCCTTTCAGTAGCTTTTTGACCCCACCAAAAATTGCTAATCATCGCTTTGATTTCTTCGCAGAGAGACAAGGGAAGTTTAAAACAACTCATAGCATAGGTAGGGATGGCCTGAGCTACAGCTTTAATTAAGATCTCCTTCCCCGCTTTTGACAACAGCTTCTCCTTCCACCCTTGCAATCTCTTCCAAACCTTCTCCCTGATAATACTGAAAACTTCCCTTTTTGACTTGCCAATAAGAGAAGGGAGACCCAAATATTTGCCATAATCACCCTCTTGAGAAATCCTTAGTATGCCTTTAATCCGGTCCCGTTGCTCAGAAGTTGTGTTCCTACTAAAAAAGATAGCAGATTTATCTAGATTAACTTGTTGGCCAGACATAACCTCATATTGGTGGAGAATGCTCATCACCGTTCTACTTTCCTGCTCTGTTGCCTTCCCAAAGAGTAAACTATCATCCGCGAAAAAAAGGTGAGAAATCTTTGGGCTCCCTCTACAAATTGAAATTCCAGTCAACCTGTCTGCACGTTCCATTTTAGCCAACATAGCAGTCAGCCCCTCTGCAACAAGAAGGAATAAATAGGGCGATAGGGGATCCCCTTGTCTGAGTCCCCGGGAGGGGTGAAAGTAGCCGCATTGGTTGCCATTGAACATCACTGAATAGGAAACTGTACTCACACATGACATAATTAGCTTAACCCACTCCCGTGCAAAACCTAACTTCACCATAAAATTTTCCAGAAACACCCACTCCACCCGATCATAGGCCTTACTCATGTCTAATTTCAAAGCAAAAAAACCATTCCGCCCACCCCTTTTGGTCTTTAAAAAATGCATAAGCTCGAAAGCTACTAGAACATTATCCGTGATGAGGCGACCCGGCACAAAAGCACTCTGACTTTCAAAAATAATCTGTGGTAATATAGTCTTAAGACGGTTGGCCAATACCTTAGCGATGATTTTGTAGACCACATTACAGAGACTAATTGGTCTATACCGAGTGATATGCTCTGGGTTATCCGTTTTAGGGATCAAAACACTGTGGGTGTAATTAAAATTCTTAAACATAGGACCCCCCTAAGAAAGGACAGCGCAGCATGAGTAACATCTTTCCCGACAATGTGCCAAAACTTTTGGTAAAAAAGAGCGGACATACCATCGGGCCCAGGTGATTTATTAGGGTGCATCTGAAAGAGTGGATCACGTACCTCATGGTCTTGGAAATCTCTTGTAAGTGCCATATTCATCTCATCAGTGACTTGACCGTCAATCCCATCAAGATCTGCATCCATGATTTGAGGGTTTGAGGTAGAGAAAATCTGTCGAAAATAGTCGACCACAATACCTTCAATTCTGTTCTCATCCTCTTGCCATTGCCCCTGATTATCTCTTAGTCCCTTAATAATATTTTTTTTATGTCGCTGTGAAGCCCTCGCATGGAAATAGGATGTATTCCTATCCCCTTCCTTAAGCCAATTAACGCGCGAGCGTTGACGCCACATAACCTCCTCCCTTGCAAGAATTTCATCCATCTGATGCATTAATCGCTTTTCTTCGTCAATGGCTACACTGGTAGTTGGCCCTTGTTTGACAGCTTTAAGTTGCTCCCGCAAACCTTTGAGTTGTCGTTGGATATGGCCAAAGCTATATTTATTCCACTCTGCCAATTGCATCCTAGTAGCTTTGATTTTTTCATTAACACACGACATGGTTGACCCCTGTATTTTGTCACACCAACCCTCCCTAACAGCTGCCTCACAATCTTCTGATCTAACCCACATGGCTTCAAAACGAAAGGGTTTCTTCTTCCTACCGGAACCCATTGTAAAACTATTAACGTCTACTAAAATAGGAAGGTGATCTGAGGAGCTACAAACCAAATGATCCACCCCAGCACAGGGGAACAGAGTGCTCCAATCCGTGGACACAAGAGCTCTATCCAACCTCTCTTTTATGCATTCCAACCCCGATCGATTATTGCACCAAGTAAACTTGGGTCCATTAAAACCCAAATCCCTGAGATTGCATTTGGACACAGCTTAGCGGAAGTCCCTCATTTGCCACTCCGCTTTTAAAGATTTACCTCATTTCTCTCCAACTTCAAGGATCTCATTAAAATCCCCCATACATAGCCACGGAAGGGTCGAATGCGAGTGAAGGGTCACTAGTAACTCCCAGGATAATTTTCTCATAGACACCTCAGGGTACCCATAAAAGCCAGTGAGGCGCCATGTAGATGCTCCTGCATCCAACACCCGTGCATCAATATGATTCCGTGAGTAACTAAGAATATCCACTGCCATACCTGCACGCCATAAAAGAGCTAACCCACCTGCCCTGTAGTTAGCTTCAACAAACAAACCATTAACAAACCCCAATCGAAATTTAATCTTCTCCATTTCATTTTTGTGAAGCTTAGTTTCCATCAGGAAGACGAAGCTGGGAGCTTTCCACTTCACTACATCATAAAGGGCACGAACTGTGCGAGGGTTCCCAAGCCCCCGACAGTTGAAGCTTAAAATTTTCATGGCTCCCGGCGGGACTGGTTTCCAGTCGCCACCGATATCTCCACTGTAGTATTCTGAATTCCCACCCCCTGCTCATAATGGCGAGAGCGTTTACCATTAGCCCCTTCCAAATCTGGTCGCGCACCTGTAATTTGGTTATTTTCCTCACTTTGTTTCCGTTTCCCCATCCTTGATTCAATTGGGATATCCTCCCCTGACATACAGACATCACGAGTCTTCCGTTTCCATCTCTTCAGCTGAACCCTAGAGATATCCCCTTCACTGATAAGAACATCGAGCAACGTGTCCTCACAATGTGGACCCCGTGGGTTTAATTCAACACCACTCATTTTGTCCAGGACAAGGCCCGAGTGAGACCCGTAAATAGCCAAACTAGGCTCCACTGAAAAAACCTCCGTGGGCCCGTGTAAAGCTTCCCCACTAAACTTGCCACCAATAACATCAGTTGCCCGCTGGAGACCCACCTCTACTGCTATGCCAGCTGGTTCCACCAAAGGCCTGTCCATAGACTTATGTTTAAAAAGGTCAGACCGCACATCTTTAGTCCCGCAAAAAATCCCTCTAGAAATCCCCTCGATATGTATTCCTTCCTTAGCGGGCTCCTCGGATCTCTCATTCCCATTTTCAACAGCCTTCTCAGAAAATCGTGTATATCCCGTGCCATGATTCGAGGCGGAATTACCGCCAACTGAGCCACAGATTGTGCCCTCCTGGTCCGTTACTGGACTTTCTCTTCGCTGCACTACCGGCGTCACAACAGCCTCCTTGTCTACCCTCCTATGCACAGCTCCGGAAGGCCGTCCCTCAGCCGTTTGTCTTCCCTGCACCTGCTCTTTCCCCGTTGCAAAACTGGGTGGAAAACTACCTGAAGACTGGCGTTTTTCCCTGCCATTACCAACTACACCATGAATTCCGTGCTTTAGAGATGCGGCCATCCCATCACTTCTTCGATGTGCGAAAAATTCTGGCGACGTCTCCCTATGGCTAGGATTGCTAAATTCCTTACCTCTGACCCCCTGTTTTTTCGGCATCTCTGCTCGCAACCAAGATCCATACGGATTGGTTAGCTCTCCAGGAGGCTCCTCTACCACTATTTTTCCTTGGCAATTGCGTTCATCATGCCCCAGAATGCCACAGAAATAGCAGAATAGTGGCAATTGTTCATACTTCAATTCGGCTAGAACGTGACCTCCCCTATCATCCACTATCTTTACGCACCGTCGAAGAGGCGTACCCACCTGGACATTCACTCGAACTCTCAACATACAGCCCTGTCGACCTCCCCTTGACGGCACTTCTACCTCCAGCGCACCACCGTATCTGGCCGCAAATTTGTCTCCCACTTCTTTCGTTAACCACTCCAAATGCATCCCCCACAGTTGAATCCAAAAAGGGGTTTGATTAAAGTCAATCTGCTGCACTAATAACCCTGGTTCCCATCTTTTGAAGACGATTAAATTGTTGTTGAAAGACCACAGACCATTCTTCAAGACACGTTTCAAATGAAAATCAGAATCAAACATGAATTGCCATATGAATAGACCCACTTCTCTCACTTGCACTGTGTTTTGCATCCCCCACACTTGAGAAAGGGTCGCCATCAAAGCATTCGTATTCATAGGTTTATCAGTAAAAATTTTCCCAATCAGACTTAGAGAGCATTCCTGGATGCCGCTTTTTACATCATCCCCTTCAACCCTAATTTCCTCTTCTTCCTCCTCTGTCAATTTAAAAGACAATAGTCGCTTCATGATCTCGCTTTCCATTGAGTATTGTCCCTACAGCCAATCTGCCTACTGCTCAAATCGACCCCAACCTAGTTGATTCCACTATAAACAGTAAAGTAGAAAAGAATATAAACCAAACCGCCGTCGTCAAAACTCCCACAAGGTTGAAAAAGAACCTTCGAGAAATGAAACTCTAAACTTTGGAAAAGTTAGAGAGAGAAACTCCCACCAAACGGAGAGACAAAAAAAGCCATTATTATACATATGCTATTAGGTGCCCCAAAAACTTATAGTTATTCCTAATTTTTTATCAAGTGTACTTCAAAACTTTTACATGTGACTCGTATTTGGCCAAATCAACTATTGGATTAAATTTGATTAATATATTGGTTATAAAAAATCAAATTGATCAAAGATTAAGAGATATTTGATTCAAAATGTTAATAAATGAGCGATTGTTATTAATTAAAAGGGTAAATTGCAGATAACCCCCTTTATGTATAGGGGGTATGGCACATAACCCCCCTAAAGTTCAAAATGTTGCAATTTCCCTCCCTAATGTTTTAGTTTTTTTCCAATGTGCCACTCCGTTTAGTGCCGTTTACAAAAAGTGACGAAAAATGATCATATGCATAGCATGTGACCATGTTAACTGACTTGTGTTCTCAAAAATACCCTTGCAACCTTCTCTCTCCTAACTTAAACCCCCATCCCATTTCTCCCTCTACACCCACGATAGCCATGGTGGATCTGAGATCTCTAGCCATGGCGGATCTGAGATGTCCAGCGGCGATGGCATAATGGCTATGGTAGATCTGAGATCTCCGGCTGGGAGTGCTTCGGCGGCGGCGGCGGGATTTATGCAAATCCCATGGCTGAAACCACCCACGGCATAACAGGAGAATGAGAAGCCCATGGCTGAAACCACCCATGGCATAGCAAGAGAATGAGAAGCCGGAGTCGGATGATGAAGAAGATGAAGAAGAGGAAGACGATGATTAAAGAAAAATCGACGGCGAGGAGCCGAGGATCACCCGTATAGAACTATAAATGGCCATAGTGGTGGATATGAAGGGGTTGTTGATGTTGTTGAGGATGAAGAGAGCGATGCCGACGAGGAGACTGAGACAGCCAAAAATGGGTTGAATCAGGCGTTGCATCATCCGTAGAAATGGTTTTCGAGTGGTCCAATAGCTCGAACGGCGAGGCTGGCGTCGTTTGGTTCTCCTAGCAGGCGAATGGTGGGGCTGGCGATGGGGGTGAACCAGATTGATGCATTCTTAGATCAGCATGATCCCCATTGGTCGAGGTTTATGGTCAAATCCGACCATGGCTCAAATTTATTTATTTATTTTCCTGTGTTAGGTTTTAATTGTGGAGTTGCAGACATGGGTTTTGATTGTGGGGTGTTGCGGAGTTCCAATCATGGGTATTGGGTTTGGGGTCAAACTCAAGTGAAGAAGATGAGAAGGGAGGCAGCCATGGCCGAGGCTGCTGCTGCTTCTTCTTCTTCTTCCTTTTTTCTCATGGCTCAGCACGTGAGGGGAAGGGAAAAACTGACATTTCAATCGTCCGTTAGCACCGTTAATTTTATCAAATGGAGAATCTGTATTAGGGGGCACATTGCAACATTTTGAACATAAGGGGGGTTATGTGCCACACCTCCCATACATAGGGGGTTTTCTGCATTTTACCCTAATTAAAAAATGCATGTTTTGGATCAAATAATAATCAATATCAAATCAATTTGATTTTTGGCATGAAACGCTTACATGAGAAGGCTATCTAATTTAATGGTTGGATTCACAAAATATAAATCACTACGGAGAGTTTTGGAGTGCACCTGATATCAGGTAAGGATTCTATATATATGGGGAGGGATCCATTTACACCCAGTGTAAAACTTTTTAATCTTATACCCTTCAATAACTTTTTGTAGGATCGATATTTAACAAAACCAACCATTGGATTGGATACTGCTTTCATAGAGATCATGCACATTAAATTTTAAATCAATTAGAGATTAGGAACTATTCCATCGATAAAGTGGCCTAAATTATAATTTTATTTGTAAAAAGAAAAGTGAATTTATAAATGAGATGCTTGAGCCAATTATGTAAACTTACGGCTTTAATTATTTTTTTATTTAGACTTAGACCTTTATAAGTTAGTAAATTTGGACTTCCCCCAAATGCTCCTATACGTTAGATACTCGAAGTGAAAGTTCAACGGGGTTCAAACCTTATGCAAGGCCAGAATGGATTTTTTATTTTTTATTCCGTATTTTTTTTTGCTGCGATTGAACCCAGAATGGATAGCTTGCGGAGTAGGACTATTTAATCTGAAAAAGTGGTTTGCAATGTGTAACAATAGGGGAAAATTACCTTTTAGTGCCAACTTTCTCTCCACAAAAGTTCTGTAGCCATAATATCTCCTTTGGGAAATACCTATCATTGAGAAGTGGTCACCATTCACCTCCCCTGGTTCTTTTCTAGATCGAAGGCATTTTGGGTATTATATTATCATTAAGATTATATTCAAAGTTTTAACAATAATAATAATAATGATGATACTTCATCCATTCTTATTTTATTGGCTTCTATTATTTTTTTTTTGAATGTTTTAAAATTATTGTCCTATTCAAAAAGTCAATAATTCTTTTTTCTTATTTTCTAAAATATCCTTCTTCAAAGATATATATTATTTTTCAATGTTTTGGACACTTGAAGGCAAAATTGAAATGTTAAAACATCTATATTGATGTGTAAAGCAATAAATAAAGTTTTCATAAAAAAATGTTTTAACTTCTTCGAAGAAGACAATCAATTAGAAAAGGAGGGAGGAATAATAATACATTACAACAGAGAAAATCAGAAGGGGGACAACACCCTAAGTTCTAAAAGATAACTCGTGGCATGGAAGTAGATAATATCCAAGAAACAAAGATGCATTACAAGCAAAGCAAGCAAGGATCTAATGTCATTATTAGTGATTTTGGCACTGATTTATTTATTTAGGCTTGAACGCTAAATGAATTTCCCATGGCCAAAAAAGAAAAGAACACAATGAATTTAGAAAAAACAAATAAATAAACACATGGAACAACCCAATCATAGCAGCTTGGGAGAGTCCATAGAGGACTTGAGACTAGACCTGTCAACGGGTTGGATTCAGACTAGATTAAGGTATATCCGAATTCAACCCAATAAAAAATAACTTCGATCTGATACGATTCAATAATCCGATCAATAAAACATAAACCCATATCTAAATTTGTTATTTTCGAATGTCTAATCTGAAAATCTAATCTCATCTAATCCGATCCGATAATCTTATAAAATGTATTGCTAAGTGCTAACAAAAAAATTGACATAAATTTCAGGGAAAAAGTAGAAATTTTAAAAAAAAAATTGTAATCATAAGAAATATATTTTTAATTTGAGAATAACTTCCAACATTTTTACTATATAATGTTCCTAAGAACCATAGAATATGTGATAAACTAACAATTAATAAAATATATAATCTAATATATTATTTAATTTATCGGACCGAATTATCCATATTTGATTTGTTAACTAATAGATTATCGGATTCGAATTATTAACATATTAATGGATCACAGTTCTCTTACCATATCCTAATTTTCAGTTCAGATTCAGATCGGATTCCGATCAAAATTCGATCCATTGACAGATCTACTTGAGACAAGAGAAGAGCCAAAGCTACAATAATATTTAAGAACGGAAGGTGATACACCTTGAAAGATTTCCCACAAATCTTCCTATTAGATCCTAAAAGAAGCACAGAAGTGAGGCCAAGAAGTACGAAACACCAGAAAACTCCCTTGCTAATTGCTGATTCTTTGTTGGAAGAGATCCAAAATCTGTAGCAGAAGAATTATTGAAGGCTTTCCTCTGTATCATAGGTGAGTGGTTGAGGGTGAGTTTCAAGAACGATAGTGTTTGAAAGGACGCCACTGCTGTGGTCACGATGCATTGAAAGGTGCTGCCAAAAGACTTGACTATATGCCAATGCTTTAATGAAAAGTCTTGGGGTGCCGATAGTAATCTTTCAAACACGGCAACCACCAAAGCCCAAAGCCCCAAACCCCTTAAAAAGGGGAAAATTCCATTTTAGTTACTGCCTTCGAAACTAATACCAAACAAAATTATTGGTAGTCATCTTGTAATAAGTTAACTGTCAATTTCTAGCAAGTTTACAATCAAAGTTTTCCCTTTTTTGTTAGTTTGGGAATTGCTCAACAAAGTGGAATTTTCCCAATGAAAATTGCAAAAGGTATGATACTATAAGATCAAGTTTAATTTAAAATGAGAGTATTAAAAAAGATTGGAATAATCATTATAATTGATATTATAAGATCAAGTATTAGAAATTCATGTGTATGTCATTATTTTAAATTTCTACTCTCATTTGTGATAATGTCCATTCCTTCATTCACTTGATTTTTTTTTCAATACGATAGATTTGTGCCTTAAATATACTACATAACATTCATTAAATTATTTAATTTCATTTTGAACACCCAAACAAATCTTTATATAATGCCTCACTAACCAAAAATGTAAAATCAAAAGAAAAAACAACAACGACAGCAACAACAAATTATGGCAATATGATGGATTCCATAATTTTTTGTGTAGACCTATTATGCAGGGTTGGTCACGTTGAAATGAATGACATGATAATCTAATGATATCTACTTATGAAACTTAGATTCCAAGAATTTGACTATTATTATAAATAATTTGTCTCTACGTAGAGCTGTGAATTGGATGTTCGCAAAATAGTTCTAAGTTCCCATTATATTGGGTCATTCTTGCGTGTATTAATTTATTAAATTCAATTTAACCTGGCCCAGTTGACCAAGCAAGGGCCCGCAATTGTTTGACAATTCAGCCATCAGTCCATCACTGTCGTTTTTTCGGCACAGTTTTAAATCTTCTTTGGAAATTCATTCACATGGAGTCTAAACCAAAAAAAAAAAAAAGAAAAAAAAAAAAGAGGAGTATCCACAGGGCCTTCGGGCAAATTACTGTAAACTAATATAATTAATTAGTAACTACAAATAGATAACTACTAACATAATTAAGAATGACTAAGAAGTTACTAATCAATTATATTGACTGATAATTATTTGCTCGTAACTGGCTATTCTATGGTTTGGATTGTGGATTGTGGATTGTGATGCGTGCTTGGCAATTGGCACAACCACTACAGCCCTCAATTTCTCGGAGGGGCCTAATTTGTGCCACATTAAAAACAATTGGTCTTGCTAGGGATCTAGCAACAGTTTTTTTGAAAACGATTGAATTGCATGATTGTCTTGAATAGTGAATGAACTATAGCTGAGAGAGAGAGATAACAAGATCTAAAAAAAATTGCAAATTTCATATGAGCCATTGGACTTGGGGTTGTTGGTGACTTGGTGTTTCACCCAATAAGAAAATGTGGTAGTTGGTAGTGGCTTCCTCTGTTTTCCACTCATCAATTCTCTTGCCCAACATATTAATTTGATATGAAAGTCTTCACTTAGTTATATTTTGGCATGATTTGTTGATTATGTAATTATGCTCTCAGCTTCTCTCATTCTTGTTGTTTAGACAAGCATATTATTCATGTGTATGCATATAGGTATGCGTCTAACCCAAAAATAAATTTATAGAAATTAGCCACCAAAGTGATGAGGTTGAATAAATGAAATATGGGAAATAGTGAATTAAATTTGCTAGATTTTCTAGATGCGTGTCGTTAACTTCTGTGAGATTCATATACTGCTTCAGTGAATCATTGTTGCACATGCTAATTCACATTCTTTTGGCCACATGAGCCGTTATTGCCATTAAAATATGTTTGGTAAGGCCACATAGCCGTTATTGCCATTAATGTCACGACCCAAATTAATTAAGCCGTGATCAATAATAATAAAACCAGCTTTTTCTTTAACAAATCCTTTGATAAAACATGGATGACACGTGTTAAAACCTCAACCATTTTTAAGAATTTCGGCATGACCCATCCGTAGATAGGACATACCATCGTGAACACCTGTTATGAAAATCCATACATAAAAATTTCCTGTCATCCATGGTAGTGGTATCATCCCATGCATCGCATTCCACGTATATACAACATTTGGTAATTACAATTATAACCCGGATTGAATTTACATTTACATTAACCCAATAGAAACCCAATTAATTACATATTCCTTCCCGTGGAAATACATTAACAATTAACTTAAAAGAATTCCACTAATAGCAACTTCCGCCCAAGATAGCCAAACCAAAACCTGGATTATCTGAAAAACATTTAAAAATAATAGGCGTTAGTCCGACGACTCAGTAGATACAATTTGACATAATAAACTAAAGCAATGATATAAATAAAACCCATTATATCATTTAAAGCAAAATATACTAACCAAGTATATTACAAATATCAAAATAAGTTATAACCCATAACTTAAAATAAACAATGCATAATGCCCAATGCATGTGACTCATGTCCAATTTACATTGATTCCATTAATTACCAACCACTCCCGCAGGAGTCTTCGCGCGGAAACGGAGGATTTAAACCCAACCTCCAAGAGGACAACACAAGGGTTCCTACCTGGAACCGGAAAGTAGCCTCTGATTCGGGAACACAAGGGTTCCTACCTGGAACCGGAAAGTACCCCAGGACCAAAGGAATGGAAAACACCGCAAAGTCCCATTGACTGCAAGTAGTCCAATTCCAATGACCCCTTTTAATGCAATACTTTTACCCAGTATTCATTAAATCCATTTAATGCATGATTATGCCAACATGCAATGCGATCAACCATAAAATGATTTTATAACCAAAATCATCTTCAAGATATGGTATATAACCCATAATCAAATGACTTCATAATTATACCCAAAATCATAATAACCATATAAATTCTCGTAAATGATTATAACCTTGAAATCATAATAAAAAAACCTCGAATAAACAGGGAAAGTAACCGTAAAATCCCTACATCTATATTCCATAGGATGTACACAAATAGCCAAAATTATTAATAAGCATAATTCCAATTTATGTTGTCAAATACCCAAATTTTTCCTTCAAGATTTATTCCATAAATCATTGATATACATATTCTATGCCCAAGAATACCAATTACTACGATAATATATACCATATTATCATATCAATAGTTTAAACCTATGTAAATTGCACCTACCTCAACCAAATGCGTGGAAAAATGCAACCTTTGATACCGTGGGTATGAACTCCAAGCCCTAGGATGCAAATGCACGCTCCCAATCCAAGCCCTAGCTCCCAAATGCCATGGATGATGTTGGTGACGGAGGTCCCAACTCCAAATCACCACCAAAATTCCCCAATATGCATGAATAAACCCATAAATGTAAGAATGAGACAATAACCCAAAATAAATTACAAAACCTAACTCCAAAATGTGAGAAATACCTCTACAAATGCGAAAGAGTTGGTGAGGATGACAACCCATGCCAACTCCCACGAAATCCAAGCTCACAACACCGTGAACAAGCTCCAAGCTCCACTAAGAGGTTGGAGAATATGAATCCAACCATAATAATGCATTCCTAAGCCTCAAAGAGAGAGAAAAACCCAAATCCACCACCATACATGCGTAGATCGGGCTAAAATACGCTAGATCCGAGCTTGCCGGCGTCGGATCGAGGTCGCCGTGCTCCGGCGAGTCGCCGTCGAGCCTTCGCCCCATCTTCTCCTTCTCTCCCTCTCTCTCTCTCTCTCCATGACCAAAAATATCAGATTTGGTCTAAAAATCGTAGGGATGGGTTTTTATAAGGGGTGAGGGGCATTTACGTCATTTTACGCAAAAAAATTTGCAAAAACCGCGATGCACGATCGATCGTGGGTTGAGGGCACGATCGATCGTGAAAAACAGAAGCCAAATAATGTTTCTGGGACACCCACGATCGATCGTCAGCAGGGCACGATCGATCGTCCCTTGTTGAAATTGCCCAGTAACTCAGGCAATTGTGTATAAACCCACACAGTACACATCCCTGTCTTATTTTCATTAAAAACATTTAAGTAATCTTCTCCATTCTTTCTTCTTCCTTTTACTTTAAGTTATTTAATGAAAATAAGCAAATAACCCCCCCATTTGAATCCAAATAAAATATCAAAAAAATCAAATACCCAATATATCAAAATCTAGATTTCAAGTTTTAGTACAAAATCCGTCGCCCGACAGATTTTCCTAAAACAAACATGCGTGGAACTCAATCCAAACATGCTAATAAAATCCCATAAAATCACCAATGTCTTATAATATTATAAACTCCCATTACCGCCAAAAATTATCCTTCAAAACGAAGATTTACGAAAATCCACTTTTCTCCAACACTTAGCCAAATTTCAGCAGCTTAAACCCTTAAGTTGCAAATAAGGCTAAACGCACCCGAAATATACTCAATGCACCAAAAGAAGCATCCAAACACATCCAACCTCGAAATATCATGCACATGCATTACCCATGCATGTAATCATCTGACAAATCAAGGGATTAACTACGCTAACCATAGATTAAACCCTTAATACCCTATTTAGAAATTACGGGTATTACAATTAACTACTGTGATTTTGAGGCGATTCTCAGGCTACGTTTGGTTTGAGGGAATGGAATGAAGAGAGAATAGAATGGGAGTGGGAATGGAATGAGAATGGGGATGAAATGAGAATAGTTATTCCATTCCAATGTTTGGTAAAGAGTAAGAATGGAATGCAAAAAGAAAAAAAAAAGGTGGGGCTCACTTTTAATGATTTTCATTCATTGAAAAGTGGGAATGACCATTCCTCTTGATTTGGGAGGAAATAAACCCTAAAAAAGAATGGACATTCCATTCTTGGACTACCAAACACTCACCTTTTTTGGGGAATGGAATCACCATTTGATTAATTCCCTCCCTCATTTTCTCATAACAAAAGTAACCTCATTATTTCTCTTTTTAACCAAATGTCTAGCCATGCATTGCGGTTGAGGAAATCAAAAGTCTTGTGCCAAATTATGATAACGAAGGCTGGTTTATTGTTTTCTACTACACATTAAGGCCATGTTTTTTTTTTTTTTTTTTTGTTGGAACAAAATGTATGAGAATGAAATCTGATTCCATACTTGAAGTAATCTGGAATAGAAAGAGATTTGAAATAATTGTCCAAATACATTAATTGGTTTCATTCCTATTTAAATTACTTTATCCAAACACATTGTTTGGAATGAATTAGAATATGGTTCCATTCCAACTAAACTATCATGGCCTAAAGGCATCTCAGGTAAAATGAACCAACAAAATCTGGGAAAAAGGAGGAAGAAATAAGGACGAAGTAGGAGTAATGGCATGACAAGATGGTGGGGCTTTGCCAAACAGCACATAAATTAACATGATGTAGCCATAACATTTTATTGTTCTGATTTGACAAAGTCCCATGGAATTTAATTTGTTGCATCACAATTAATGAAATTAATCCGGAGTTTGATATTATTTAATTCCATGGTTCCTTATAATGAAATAGCATGATTTTATTCACAAATCAAGCTAGTAGTAGAAATTAAAAGACCTCAAATGAACAATACATGGTTTTTTATTAACCACCCGAGAACATGTTGATAATCCAGACATGTCTTTACATCCATTCAATAAAACTCAAAACAATTTAAAGACAATTTAAAGAATATCTCAACTATTCTATGCATAAACATTCTCTCATCACTAAATAAATTCTGAAAATATTTAGTCTATGTAAAGAGTTAAGTTACTATAAAAAGAAAAACAACAATCCGAATTGATACATGAGGATTTGGAAAATTAACCATGTAATTAATTCCAATCGATGTGTTTAGAAATTCGGAAAATTTGAACCAAGCAATGAATTCCATCAATATTTAAAATTTGAAAATTTAATTTATTTAAGAATAATTCTCATCCGCAAATATACTTTTAAGAAATTAATTCATGCAATATGATTTCTATAGCAGTCATGCTGTACGGGCCGAAGCCTGTAAGCCGACTGCCAACCGTATCACTACAAAAACCAACACACCCCTTTAACTCCGTCAAACCCATATGTTTTGTCCCTTCCCTCTTTCTCCCCTTTTGGAGGCAATGGTCGAGCTTCTCACTGAACAAGCACGATGAAAATTCTGTAGAACCTTAGACCAGACCACCGTAGAGCATCACAAACTCACTCTGTAGATCGACAGCAGAGTTCAAGGCAGATCGACGGTGAAGCTCGAGGAAGATTGATGGCGAAGCTCGAGGTAGATCGACGACAGCGCTCACATCCCCCCTTCATGCGTTCGCTCTCACGGTGGAGCTCACATCTGCGAGGTTGTAGATCTGACATTAATGGTGGAACCATGAGGATGAGGGAGGTTGTAGATCTGACATTAAAGGTGGAAACGTGAGAATGGATGGTTTGGCTTCAGCTGTTGGCTCTGGAAACCTTTAAACGATACTGTTAGTTGGTGAAGCTTCAATGGAGACAAATTTGGGCAAGGGGTCCTCCCAACGGAGACAGATGTGGAATGATTTTCAGAGTAAATTTTACTTGATTTTCAAACTAAATTTAACTTGATTTTCAAGTTAAATAATAAATTTAACTTATTTTCCTAAATTTCAAGTTAACTTTACTTCATTTTCAAGTTATATTAAACTTAATTTGATTTCTGAATTAACATCAAAATTTTTTTTATTTTTTTATTTTAAATTTCTTACTCAACATGGGTTTTGTTTTGAAGCTCTCGATGAGTACAGTCCAAAAATATAATTTTTATCAAAATCAGACTCTTTAAAAAAAGAGTTGTTGCATTTTTTTAGGAAAATGTTGGTATCCTCATAATAAAAGAAAACTGTTATACATTAATTGTTGTATTTACAAAAATGCCATGGTTTTACTCATTGGGCTAACAACAGTGGTCGTAAGAATCTTTTTCCTTTCTCTAAAAGCAAAAAGGAAAAAAAATACAAATTTCTATCCAAAAATATTAATCCAACTGCCACATATAGAGATGGCAATTTCGCCCCGCCCCACAGGTGCCCCGCTCCGACCCGGTCTCATAGGGGCGGGTTTTTTCTCATTTTTTCGGTTCATGGTTCGGGTATGGGGATTTTTTTTAAAAACCCGTCGGGTTCGGTTTGGTTTTGGTATTTACTAAGCCCCGAACCGAACCGAACCGCATGTAATTTTACCATTTTACCCTTACATATATACATATACCTAAACATTTCCCATTTCCCCCAAACGAAACCCTAGCCGCCGCTCGTCTGCTCTCCCTCCCTTTCCCCAAACGAAACCCTAGCTGCTACTATTTGCTCTCCTTCCCTCGCGTCTCCACCTCCACTCGTCCAGTCCGGCCTCCAATCTCCCTCCCTCGCCGGCAATGGCATCGCTTTCCCTCCCTCGCCGGCGTCGCTTCATCACCGTGAGGGCTTACTTGCTGCTCGACTTGCTCCAGTCTCCGCTATCCCTCCCTCGCCAGCGTCGCCTCATCACCGTGAAGGCTCACCTGCTGCTCGACTGCTCCAGACTCCGCTGTCCCTCCCTCGCCGGCGTCGCCTCATCACCGTGAGTCCAGTCTCCACTCTCCAGATTCCGATCTCCCTCCCTCACCAGCGTCACCTTACCTCAGTACCTCATCGCTGCAAGCCTGCAACTGACAACGGTGCGCCTTCATCCCTCATCCTGATTACTGTATGAATTAATTTTTTTTTTCTTTCTCACAGAGGTTACTTCCCTAACGGCCAATTTTCAGTTGAAATTCATTATAATGTCTATGCTTTTGAACTAAAAGTGAATAAGCATATGTTAGCCATGAAAATGAAATCTTGACCAATTTGAAAGATTATTTATTTGCTACATTTATCTTGGGATTGTGATTGATTATGTTCAAAATAAGTGTTGTTAAAACTTATCCTTGATGAAATTATATCTGTCTGATGGCTGTTTGAGGAGATTGATTGTTTGAGGAGATTGATTTTTTTGGCTGGAAAAAGTGAACTAGGCAGGGGCTGCTTGTTTACTTGTCTTTCAGCAGGGGAGGAAAAAAAAAAAAAGGGCAGGACGGGGCGGGGCGGGGCGGGGACGGGTTTCTTAAAAAACCATAGGGTCGGGGATGGGTAGTAAAATTTTTGAACCGTCGGGTTTAGGGGCGGGTTTGGGCATAGGGTATTAGTCTGCGGTTCGGGGATGGTATACAGGCGAACCGACCCCGACCCGCCCCATTGCCATTCCTAGCCACATACTAATTAGTCCCAAGATCCAAAAATATTTGTTTCAATTCGAAGAAATTAATTCCATTTGAACCATACCGAATAATACAAAAAAAAAATAATAATAAGAAAGTTAATCGATCCTTACACGTAACTTAAAATAAGAATAATAACAATAGTGTAGTAGTATAATGATGTTGCACATTCAAAATAAAAGGATAAATTATATTGATCTCTCCCGAGATTTGACAAAATTACAATTACTTCCCCGCTCCCCTAACATTGGAAAAAATACACCTGTCTCGTTGATGTTTCGTTTTATCCTTCTGTTAGTCATAACATAGACAATGGAAAATTTGACTATAAAATAACCACTTTACCCTCATTTTAAAATAAATAACATGAAAGCCTCTGACTTTGTTGTTTTTTCTTCAACTTTTAGGGAAATAGAGATCAAAATTCCTCTCTCTCTCTTCATTTTGTACATAAGTGCCGCAACAATTTCATCCAACGCCGTGAATTGAACCATACGAAATAACACAATCATTCCATACTAAAAAAACCACCATCTGTATATATATATATATATGTGTGTGTGTGTGTGTGTGTGTGTGTGTGTGTGAATTGATCCATAAATGAAACTTAAAATAATAATCATGATAACAATAATGTAGTAATCTAATTATGCTGCTCATTCGAAATTATAAGGTAAATTATACTTACGTCCCCTAAGGTTTGGTGAAATTACAATAACTTCCCTTGAAATTTGAAAAAAATACACGGGCCTCCCCAAGGTTTTGTTTTATTGAAGGAGACCTCCCTTTCGTTAGTCAATACATAGACAATGTTAAATTTGAGTATAAAATGACCATTTTACCCTTTTTAAAATGAATAAAATTTTTAAAAATACACACAAAAGACTATTTTCATAATAAAATTATGAGCATACTAATCCCTTTTGTATAATAGTATATTAGTATAAATGTAGATATGCTGAATAAACTATTAAGCACCAAATTGCTTTTCTTTACTATTTCTCATACTTTGGGGTAGGACTAGTAGCTACGAACCCAGACCAATCTTTCATATACCATATGGACTTTATTTACAGAAAAATGCAAATCTTCCCGCCTCATTTTTTACTTCTCAACCCTTATTCATAACAGTTTTCGTTAAGTTATGTTCTTAGAGGAATAATTTTGAAGTCGCTTGTGTTGTAGACTTGTAGCATCATAATGCAAGCATGAAATTTGAAAGACTGAAATTAGTTGGAGGGTTGTTTCCCATTTTTGTTTATTTATTTATTATTATTTTTTTTTGGGTCAAACAAAAGGTACCCATGCTATTAAAGTCTAGACTAATTTCCGTAATACACAAACCGCCTAAATAGTATACTCTATACATAAAACCATACCAATGAATCCCTTAAACCACATGGCTGATAATTTCCTTTCCCATTGGGACTTTTTTATTTTATTTTTACTTTTTTTTTATTTATATATAGATACAATTGGAGGGAATTGAACCCCTAACCTTTCCAAATCCTCTTTTTTCTCACCCTCCCTCAATACTAGGCTAGCCTAGTAACTTTCCTTTCATTGGCTTTGAAACGGCCCAAATTGCATTGTAGGAAGGGGGATACGGGTATGTGGTTCACTTCTTGCTTATGGGTTCTCTCCACTGGCTTTATTCACAACCAATTTGAATTCGCATATAATCATATTAGTGGAAACAAAAACGTTGCTAGAATATGCCGAAAAATTGGTTCAAGTTGAATTGATGCCCTCAACTAGATTTGAGTGTTGTGAGAAGAATCTCCCAACAATAAAAATCTATTAGCAAGGAGGTTGTCTAATTGACATGTTGCAGGGAGAGAAACATAACATGCATGGAGTTTTGGACCAAACAAATTGGCAATAGGATCTTCTACGTAAATTTTGAAGTCACATAATTTCAATATTCCTTATAACTAGACATCCTAACTACAATAATAAAAAGATCAAAATTCAAATAAATATCTTCCTTTTTGAAAATCAACGTTTCATTGTTGCACACACATTTTTTGAAATTATAGATGGTGTTATTGGCCTATTTGACTGTCCAAATAGATCCCATTATAATTTACATAATATTTAAGAAACATTCATATTTTTTAACGGGGGACCATTTAAAATGTTAAGGATGTGAACATAATTGGTGGAACAAGATTAATTTTTATTTTTTAATGTGGTGGTGATTGTCGTTTTCTTAAACAGTCTAATTTTTTTTAATTAACAATTAAAGGTGTTTAGGCTTTACCCATCGAAATTTCAATTCTTAATATTTCCTTAATAGTTTGTGTGAGACACTTTATCCCCACATGAACAATGATAGCTACAAAACATTGAAACGATAACCTCTGGAAAAAAAAAAAATAAATAAAATAAAATAACACACACACACACGACAATCTCATTTAAAATTTAAATAGATGAATTTCAACCATTGCCATGTAAAATACAATTGATTCATTTGGGCAATAAAAAAATAAATATTTTTTTGATTTTAAAATTTTCTTTTTGGTAAAAATATTTTTTTTAATAACTTAATGGGGAATTGACAGGTTTCATCCTATTTTAAAGGTAACTAATGAGAAATATAGAAATTTTAGAGCTAACGAACTCTGCCATCGGAGGGAGACGGAACGAGATATAGTAAGAGTGAAGCTCTTGGTCCCCTTGGAGAGCGGGCGCTGACTGAAGGTTCGATCAGTTGCCCAGGCAGGGAAATTCCTCAAAATGTTTTTTTTTTCTTTTTAATTTTAATTAATAGCAATTGTTGCCTTGTAATCAGATAGAAAACCTAGCTAGACCTAAGAAAATTTTGGCATTTCTTTCAATTTCATATATGCATATGTACACTTATACATTTCTTCATGGCATTGAGGTTGAATATAGTCGAGAAGAGCTTAGTTGTGAACTCAGAAGCCATTTTCTCACACCCATTATCTGCCTTTTACTCATCACTCTCATCAGGAAACCCTAACTCTAGTTCTCCGTCAAACCCTGATTTCAGTGCTCAAAGTGTGGAAAAAGATGATTTTGATGGCAGTGAAAGGGGGAATAACAGATTTAGACAAATGGGTTCTGAGGAGTCCAGGGTTTTGAATTACTTTTGCAAGTCCCAATAGTGGTGACTGTCAAAATGATCAAAGAATACCTAATTTTGATGAATTTGATGAAAATGAAGAGTGGCGATTCAGAAGAAGGTGATGATGATGATGATGATGATGGAGACAATGAATTTATGGTTTTGAATTCATTAAATAGGAACCATGAACAAAGAGAAGATTTGAGGAGGATTGAGAGAGATGAAGATGAATTTAGGCACCCTTTGGTGAAAGAAATATGTAGGTTAATTGAACTTCGGTCGGTGTGGAACTTGAAGCTCGAAGGGGAATTGAGGCACTTACTAAGAGGTCTCAAGCCGAGTTTGTGCTGTTTTGCGCTCTCGGGCTGATTAGCGGGTTGCATTGAAATTCTTCTATTGGGTTGACTGGCAATGGCGGTACCGGCATGACCCTATTGTGTACTCTGCAATTCTTGAGGTCCTAGGTAAGACTAAGTTGTACGTGTCAGGGTGCTAAGCGGGTTCTTCGACTCATGGCCCGGAAGGGAATTGAGTGTCAGCCGGAAGCTTTTCGTTATGTGATGGTGTCTTATAGTTGAGCAGGCAAGTTGAGGAATGGGTTGCGAGTCTTGACTATGATGCAAAAAGCAGGTGTTGAACCTGATTTGTCGATATGTAACACTGTGATTCATGTTTTGGTGATGGGGAATAGGTTAGAGAAGGCATTGAGGTTCTTGGAGTGGATGCAACTTGTTGGAATTACACCTAATGTTGTCACTTATAACTGTTTGATCAAGGGCTATTATGATATGCATCAGGTTGAAGATGCCATGGAGCTGATCACTAATATGCCTTTGAAGGGATGCTCCCCAGATAAAGTTAGTTACTATACTGTAATTGGTTTTCTTTGTAAGGAGTGCAGGGTCAAAGAAGTGAGGGAGTTAGTGGAGAAGTGGTGAAGGATAGTAATTTGTTACCAGACCAGGTTACTTATAATACTCTTATCCACATGCTGTCCAAGCATGGTCATGCAGATGAGGCACTCGAATTTTTAAAGGAAGCAGAAGAGAGAGGATTTCGGGCTGACAAGGTTGTTTATAGTGCAGTAGTTCACTCATTGTGTCTGGAGGGAAGGATAGACAAGGCAAAATAAATTGTGAATGAAATGTTCTCAAAGGGTTGTGATCCTGATGTAGTAACTTATACTGCAGTTGTCAATGGGTTCTGCCAGGTAGGGAAGGTGGATCAAGCTAAAAAGATGCTCCAGCAAATGAACAAGCATGGTTGCAGGCCAAACACTATATCATATACAGCCTTGTTGAATGGGCTTTGTCGGAGTGGCAATTCCTTAGAAGCAAGAGAGATGATGAACATGAGTGAGGAAGAGTGGTGGACCCCAAATGCCATCACATATAGTGTTGTGATGCATGGACTTCGAAGGGAAGGGAAATTGTCTGAGGCCTGTGATGTGGTAAGGGAGATGATTAAAAAGGCTTTTTTTTCCAATCCCAGTTGAAATCAACTTACTGCTTCAGTCTCTCTGTCGAGAGGGTAAAACAGACAAGGCCAAAAGGTTCATGGAGGAGTGTTTGAACGAGGGTTGTGCTGTCAATGTGGTAAACTTTACTACCGTAATTCACGGATTTTGTCAAAAAGATGACTTGGAAGCTGCACTGTCATTGCTTGATGACATGTATCTGAGTAACAAACACCCCGACGCTGTCACATATAATACCGTAATTGATGCCTTGGGAAAGAAAGGTAGAATAGAAGAGGCAACTGAACTCATAATGAAAATGCTGAGGGGTTTGGTTCCTACTCCTGTTTCATACCAGACAATCATCCACTGGTACTGTCAGATGGGTAAGGTGGAAAATTTGTTGATGTTATTGGAGAAGATGCTTTCAAGGCAAGAGTGCAGGACAGCATATAATCAAGTCATTGAAAAGCTTTGTAGCTTTGGTAACCTTGAAGAGGCTTATAAACTATTGGGCAAGGTATTGAGAACAGCTGCAAGAATTGATGCTAATACTTGCCATCTGGGAAAATTGTACGGTACCCAAGTGAAAATTGGGGTACCATACCCGAAACAAAAGAGGCCCGTTAGATCCACATGGAATAGATCTCAGCCGTCCAACAATTTTACAGCAAATAGACTGGCTACTTGTTTGGTAACCGGCTACCAAACGCACCAAAGTTGTTGAAGTCGTGGAGGCTCCTCCTTATCATTGATGTCGCCGGCGAAGTGGACTCCAAGCTCAGGATCTCGACGACGAAGAGGCAGCACACAGCTTCATTGACATCGCTGGGGAAATCATTCTCCACGCATCACGAAGAGGCCGCACACATCTTTAAACGATTTAATGTGAGTTCTCTCATTTTGTTTATCTTCTCATTATCTTCTCATCTTCAAATTCGTTTCAAACGCTCACACAGCAGATCAGCTTATGGGACACATCAACGGCATATTGTGCTTAAACGTAGAAGAGGAAGAAGAAGTTCATTCAAAGATTTTGTTTCTCTTCACAAGTCTTCTTTTGTCTCGTCAAATTTATGAAGGTTTGTTGAACTCGCAGTTCTTCTCTTCTTTTATTTATTTTTGTTTAAGTATTGTAAGTTGATGGGCATTTTTTCTACTTCCTCATTTTATTCGGACACCACCTGTTTGATCAATTACTTGAAAGAAAAAATTTATTGTTCCAACCACACCGAATTTTGTAGAAAAAAGAGGCTAGCACAAATTCTAACTACACCAATACGATCCTCCAAATCACACAAACACAATAGGGAATCTCCTGTCTTTTAGGATGTACGAAATTTGAAGGCAATAACATTGGATCACTAATCTGTTGCAGTCTTCTGGGTGATATTTTTTGGGTTGATTTATTAGTTATATATGTTTTGGTCTGAGTCTGTAATATCCTGTTGAGAGTGTTTGATTGAATGTCACAATGAAGTCTATGTCAGGACGTTTAAAGCTTAAACACTACATATCTGTTGATAGACAAAACAATTCATTGTTTTCCATAGCATTTAAAGCCTAAATTTTCTCATAAACTTGTGTATAAACATGAGATGCGATTATTGAAACAAAACAAAATTACTGAAATTTCCCCTGCTATAATTATGACCCCTTCACCGAATTCAAATTCTGGTTATTTATTTATTCATTTATTTATTTTTGCAAATACTTTCCTATTTATCAAACAAAGGGCAATGATTAATTAACCACATTCTCTTCAATCTACCAATACGTCCTCTCGTTATATATAATTTAGTATTGGGAACATTATGCAATGAGGAAAAAAAAAAAAAAAACCAATGCCTGACCTCCTAGCTTCTGACAGTGATTTGGATTTAGTGATCAAGACTCTAGAGGGTGAATTTTAATTTAAGTTTGTGGTGTATTGCATCTTTTACCTGAAGACAAATGAGGAAATTTCCTAGGCAAGGTGACTTAATAGCTGTTGAAAACTACAAGAAGGATTTGTAAACCTAGTTTTGCCTACTTTTTCTTCTAATATTTTATTTTCTGGATATGAATATATGTTTGTTTATTTTCACCACGTTCCCCTGTTTTGGAATTGAAATTTTGGACTGAAATAAAAGTCACATTTACACAAATTCAATAAATGTCACATTTGCACTTCTCACTAAATTTCCTTGCACGTCAAACTCCTGAATGATCCACGTACGTTAAGTCTCCTTTCGTTTTTTGTTTTTCGTTGTTTTTTTTTTTTTTTGCCAAATGATCGGAGAACATACGCACCCACACACGCACCTACATAGAGTTGAAACCAAGACCTCCGCAAATCCCACACCTCTATTGGATAGGACATGCCAATAGACCCAAGGGCAACCCCTCAATGCTTATTAACTACAGAGTAATAAATAATCATCTAAGCCGCTAGGACTAGCCTAGTAGTGAGGGAGGATGAGGGTAAATGTTAGAAGTAGGATAGGTTAGGGTTTTAGCTAGCTCTTATGATTGTACCCAAAAAGAAAAAATTCATCTAACCCCAAAATGTTATCCCGAATTAGTGTAATAAGGTTTTAAAAACCTCTTCTCCAACACGAGGTCCTTAACCAAACTTATTGCTACAAGAATATTGCATAGGTTCCAACCTAGCCTAAAAGCTAAGTGCTCAAAATAAAAATCCTGGCAACATTGAAATGCAGCACCATAAATGGCCTCCTTACATTAATGTTGAACATTGAAAAATTTCGGCACTATAATATAAGATAAAGGTTTTGTTCAAAATTCTGTACTTGTAATGTATTATTATTATTATTTGCTCTTCTTTGTCAATTTTGTTTTTTATGAATTTGGTTCTTTATCTAGATGCTGTGTTAGTCTTACTGGCAGTGAATGTTGCTCTTTATCAAGATTGATCATTTATAAGAAGGTATAGATTGAATGTAGGTCATGGCAAGAGTTATGAAAACATTTAAAAAAACAACAAAGAAATATGAAGGGTTTTCCAAATTGACATTTGATCATGTGATGGTTTTTTTTTTTCTTTACTCAAATCTCATGGAGCTTGAGGTGTATCCTACTTTGTCTATCCTTGCAACAAAACAAGCTTTGTATGACAGCCGTTTATATATTTATCTTCTTGGATTTTGATGTGTTTCTTGTTATTATTAGTGACCATACTTATACTTGATTATAGTTTGTTTAAATGTAGGTCATGGAAAATATGCAAGTTACTCCAGTCCTGAGTACAACAAGAAAGATTTAAAAATGTGAACATTGAATTATCATACTTCTCTTGCAATATCAATACGCGGCTAATTCTATGGTACCCGAGTGAAAATTGGGGTACCATACCCGAAACAAAAGAGGCCATTAGATCCACATGGAATAGATCTCAGTCGTCCAACATTTTTAAAGCAAATAAAATGGCTACTTGTTTTGTAACCAGTTACCAAACTCACCAAAGTCGTCGACCTTTGCCTTAATCGTCTCTCTGTTTTGCTATCTCGAATCTCCATCGCTCTGTTTCTCCCAGAGCCTTCATGCGTCAATCACCACATACAAACCCCGCCATCGGCGTTGCTGTCGCCTAAGGCTGCCCTCACCGTTGCTACGAATTTCCCTTGCTGCCATCTTCCCATCACTGCCTTCATCATCTCCCTCGCCAGGTGAGTTAAGTATTTTGTGGTTTTTTCTTTTGTTTGTTTCTTTTTGCGACAAAATTTCTCTTCGTACTCATCTTTGTCAAGTGTGTCAATTTGTTGGGTTTTATTCTAGGATTTCACTTTTTAAATTGGGATTCAATTGTAGTGTTTCTCATCTATGGTTTTATGTTTTGGGTGTTTCTACTATGAATTTTCATTATTGCTTGTGCTGGGTTGTGTTGCAGTATAATAATTATTATTTTTGCTATTTTTTCACCCTAGAATATGATGTTTTATTCTAGGATTTCATTTTTAGGGTTTCAAGAATTGGGATTCAATTGTAGGGTTTCTCATCTTTGGTTTTAAGTTTTGGGTGTTTCTTTTGTGAATTTTGATTACTGCTTGTGCCGGGTTGTACTCATTACAATTATTATCATTTTTTCCAATTTCCATTTCTTAGAACCTTAGGGTGCTCGATTAGCTCAGTCTTCTGTGCCAAGCCTAGGGGCCAGCATTGTTGTTCCTAGTCTCTGTTAGTAGTGAGCTTACTAAGTTCCCAAGGTCAGGATGGGGCAGCCTAACCTAACCCCAACCCCCAACCCCAACTCTGGGGTGGGCAATCCTTTGTTGTGAACAAATCTACCATTCCAATCTACAATCTTGATTTAGAATTCTATTATTTTTTTATTTTAATTTTGTCACTTAATTTTCTCATTATTTTTATGTGCTTCTTATTTTCTATTCCTACATTTTTATGAGGTATTCTATAAATGGGTGTTGGTTTACATTTTCACAATAGTGTTTTACCATGTTTTTTATGGTAATGCTTTGCTCATTAACATTCAAGTTCAACTACACATTTATTGCCTGTTCTGGCCGGTCTTAAATAGAGAAAGGCACAACATCATCTTAATCTGGATTACTAAACTACATTTACAACCTTGTAGTGACCATGGTCCTCTAATGCTAGCTTACAGAGACACTAGATTGGGCGTTTATGAGAGGAAAACAGGGCCAAATTGCATTTTTGTTTGGGATTGATGATCACTCGGGTCCATCATCAATGAAATCAGTGTCTTTGGTTTCTAGGATTATCATATTCATTTGAAAAGCTTCGATGGGATCTTTTGTGTGTTTTTGTGCACACAGTCACGCACACATGTAGCGCTTTTATATTGTGGAGTATGATTTTATATGTGGGAGTATACACTTATTTAACTTTGTATTTTGTAGACTATATGGTCAATTTTGGCCTTCCAAATCTTATCTCTTCCTCATTTGGTTCCTTATCTCCTCCCTTTTGCATCTTTTTAAAGCAAGGTCCCTAGTCATGTTGTTTTTCTCAGCTGATATATATATTTTCTAGTATTACATTTTCTTTCAGCCCATCCTTAAACAAAATCTGGTGCGAATTGGATGGTTCCCTGCTAAAAGGGCTAATAAATATAAGGCTAAAGTTAATGAATTAGCCAATTACATGATGAATACAAGTGGATAGGTGGAGATAAGAGTGTCAAGTTAGAATATGACCTGTCGTGGACACTTACAAAGTTTCAATTAAAAAAATTTACATATTTTTTGTCAGTTGTCTCAGTTAATTAATGGATTTTTTTTTTTGGATTTTTTTAAAATTGAATTTGTTGATTTTTTTTTTTCCTTTTGCTTTTTATAGTTGAAGATTGAATAAAATATTCTATTAGTTATCTCATTGATGGAGAATTAAGTCTACAATGGTCTAACTACATTGTCAGAAATGATGACCTTGATTATGTTTCTTTTATATGGCATGTTTTGATTGTATACTATTTTCATTGAACTATAACTTCTGCTCATTGCAACTGAAAATGTAATTCCACTAATTGAGTTTGTTATAAAAAAAAAAAAGAGCTCTGCATAGTTTGTCAAAAAAGAAGAAGAAAAAGCTCTGCATTAGTTGTTAATATACTTTAATTATCTCATTCATGGAGTTTTGTTATACTCAGTTTACCATCTAGGCAAGGCTGAAAAAGTTCTGCATTATTTGTTAATATACTTTAATTATATCATTCATGGAGTTTTGTTATACTCAGTTTACCATCTTGGTAAGCCCTCTCTCTCTCTCTTTCTTTTCTCCTAGCTACCTCCTCTCTTTTTTTTGGTAAGTTCTCCTACCTATTCTTCCCTTCACAAAAAATCACATTTATTTATAATATCTATAATTTTATTATTAATTTGGACATGTGATCTGCCTGCTCATCTCTCGTCCTCACTCTGCCTCAAAAGCAAACAAGGAAACATTGTTGAGTAAATAAGGAGAAATAGCACTAGCTCAGCTAAATATAGAAGTAAGGAATGAATGGTGTTGCAGACCTTGATGAACCAGATTATTCTAAGTTTGTTGAAGTTGATCCTATTGGAAGATATGGAAGTGTAAATACTAAATACCCCTTTTTTTTTCTCTTTTTTTTTTTTTTTTTTTTGTTTCTTGTTTTTCATTTTCTATTCACTGTATGGTGTCTAGGTTTTATAGATTTGAGTTTGGTATTTTTGAGACCCATCTTGCTATTTTTGCAGTTCAATGAAATTCTTGCAAAAGAGCTTCAAAACAATGTATGGAGCCTCTCTTCTCTGCCTTCTCTGTGTACCCTTTTCCTATATTTGCAAAATTTTAACTCCTTTTGGGACTTTGGGATGTTAGTATTAGTGGGTACTTCATGGTTTTTCATTCAAAGTCTATATTTTCCTTATAATTTGTGTTTTTTTTTCGGAATTTTATAGCCTATGCGATAACCCATGTGTATTTTGTATGGTTCCCATGACATTGTCTTGCAGAAAAGGCCTTTGGAATTGATAGAACATGAAGTAGTCTCTTGCAAAGGACCAGCACCCACTCCCATGAAACGACCGCCTGCTCCAAAATGGGGTTGTGTTTATATATTTGGTTGACAAAAACATGAGAAAGGGATAGAGAAAGAGAAACCGAGAGAGGAGGGATAATTCCTATACTTTTGATTTTGGTTGTATATAATGTAGTTAATATGTTTTGAATTTAACCATTGTTTTGGAAGTGCTTGTTTGTATTTTCTTTTGATTTTGTAACAAATGTAGTGCTTGTTTGAACATTTATGTAGTTCACGGACCTTCCTCCTAATGCTGGGAATTCTGTGATAAGCTTAGTTATGATAGATTTTGTTAATGAAAATTATTTAAATATTCTAAATGTTTGGTTACAGATTTTTGTAGTGGGATTTATACGAAAAATAGATGGCATGCTGTCGAAATTTTGTAAAATTTTTGTACCGCTCTTATGATATTTAGATAACCCATATCAATACTATCGTCTTAATGGGTTGCACATATTGTAAACAATATTTGTAAATGTTCTATGAACAGTTGGAAAATTGTATGTTTGCCCATTCCATCCAAACTTGGGTTACTATGTAATCCGACCCAAGGATAACCATATCCAATTGTGTTGACATTGAATTGGTTTTTAATTCGGATCGCTTCGATTGGAACAACTACTCTCCAATTTCCTACAACCATTGGGGTAACTAGTAATCCAACCATAAAATAAGCATAACCCAATACCAAAATCTATTTGTGTAATAATAAAAATGGATTTTGATTTGAACCGGGTCAATTTGCAAAATCTCTCCAATTGCATGCAATTATTAAAGATACTATGTAATCGGACTTGAGAATTACTGTATCTTAGTATCAAAATCCAATAGAGATCAAATTTTATATTGATTTAAAGCGCTTCAATTCAATAAGTGATTGATTACACAAATTGAACCAAAAATTACTTTTCAATTGTCGACAATCCTTCGGGGATACTATATAATCCAACCCAAGAATTAGCATATCCCAATGCTAAAATTCAATTGTGCTATTACATCAACTTGGATTTTGATTTGAATTACGTCTATTTGTAGATTTAATCTCCAATTGCTTGCAGTCATTTAGGGATACTATGTAATCTAACCCAAGGATAATCATGTCCCAATACCGAAAGTGGACATTTGAATCGAATTGCATCAATTTTCACAATTACTTTCACAATCGAATTGCTTGCAATTGTTTGGGGTTATTATGTATTCCAACCCCAAGATAACCATATTCCAATGATGGAATCCAATAATGTTAAAAAATTGAAATGGATTTTGAGCCAAATAATATTGATTTGCAAAATTAGTTTATAATTGTTTGCAATCATTCAATGGTACTATGTAATCCAACCCTTGTTATAAACATATCCCAATGTTGGAATCCAGCTATGTTAGATATCAAAGTGGATGTTCATCCAAAATACTTCGATTAGTGTATAATTACACGAATTGATCCAAGAATTATCATTCAATTGCATGTGATCATTCGAGAGTACTAAGTAATCTAACTTGAGGATAACTGAATCACAATTATGAAATCCAATTGGGTTAGACATCGATGTAAGTATTAGTACATTTTAATTGGAAAGATCCATTTGACCCATCTCAAATATAGTACCCACTCGGATCCAACTCAATAATAATCGGGCATGTCCCAATGTCGAAATCCAATCTTATTAGACATCGAAGTGGTTTTTTTTATCCAGATGACTTTGATTTGTAGAATTATTCTCCAATTGACTGCAATCATTATGGGTATTATGTCATTTAACCCAAGAATAACCATATCCCAATGTTGGAATCCAATTCTACTAGACATCAAAGTTGTTTTTTATCTGGAATGCTTGGATTTAGTACGCAATTACATAAATCGTCATTAGAATATGGAATTCAATTGAATAATTTGGTCACTTTTGGTCATCCCAAATGGTAAGGTTGTCACTTTTGGTCACTCCAAATGGTAAGTAAGTCACTCCAAATGGTAATTTGGTCACTCTAAATGTTAAATAGGTCACTCCAAATGATAAGTTGGTCACTTTTGATCTCTCTAAATGGTAAGTTGGTCACTTTTGGTCACTCTAAATGGTAAGTTGGACACTCTAAAAGGTAAGTTGTTCACTCGAAAGGGTAAGTTGGTCTCTCGAAAGGGTAAGTAGGTCACTCCAAATGATAAGTTGGTCACTTTTGGTCACTTGGAATGGTGTGTAAGTCACTCAAAATGGTAATTTGGTCATTCTAAATGTTAAGTAGGTCATTCCAAATGATAAGTTAGTTACTTTTGGTCACTCCAAATAGTAAGTAGGTCACTCCAACGGGTAAGTTGGTCACTCTAAAAGGTAAGTTAGTCACTCGTAAAGGTAAGTAGGTCACTCCAAATGGTAAGTTGGTCACTTTTGGTCACTCCAAATGCTAAGTAAGTCACTTCAAATGGTAATTTGGTCACTCTAAATGTTAAGTAGGTCACTCCAAATGATAAGTTGGTCACTTTTGGTCACTCTAAATGGTATGTTGGTCACTTTTGGTCACTCCAAATAGTAAGTAGGTCACTCCAACTGGTAAGTTGGTCACTCTAAAAGGTAGGTTGGTCACTCGAAAGGGTAAGTAGGTCACTCCAAATGGTAAGTTGGTCACTTTTTGTCACTCGAAATGGTAATTTAGTCACTCTAAATGTTAGGTAAGTCACTCTAAGTGATAAGTTGATCACTTTTGGTCACTCTAAATGGTAAGTTGGTCACTTTTGGTCACTTCAAATAGTAAGAAGGTCACTCCAACTGGTAAGTTGGTCACTCTAAAAGGTAAGTTGGTCACTCGAAAGGGTAAGTAGGTCACTCCAAATAGTAAGTTGGTCACTTTTGGTCACTCCAAATGGTAAGCAAGTAACTCCAAATTATAATTTGGTCACTCTAAATGTTAAGTGGGTCACTCCAAATGATAAATTGGTCACTTTTGGTCACTCTAAATGGTAAGTTGGTCACTTTTGATCACTTCAAATAGTAAGAAGGTTACTCTAACTGGTAAATTGGTCACTCTAAAAGGTAAGTTGGTCACTCAAAAGGGTAAGTAGGTCACTCCAAATGGTAAGTTGGTCACTTTTGGTCACTCCAAATGGTAAGTAAGTAACTCCAAATGGTAATTTGGTCACTCTAAATATTAAGTATGTCACTCCAAATGATAAGTTGGTCACTTTTGGTCACTCTAAATGGTAAGTTGGTCTCTTTTGGTCACTCCAAATGGTAAGTAAGTCACTCCAAATGGTAATTTGGTCACTATAAATGTTAAGTAGGTCACTCCAAATGATAAGTTGGTCACTTTTGGTCACTCTAAATGGTGATTTGGTCACTTTTGGTCATTCGAAATGGTAAGTTGGTCGCTTAAAAGGGTTAGTACGTCACTCCAAGTGGTAAATTAGTCACTTTTGGTGACTCCAAATGGTAAGTAAGTTGCTCCAAATGGTAATTTGTTCACTCTAAATGTTAAATAGGTCACTTCAAATGATAAGTGGGTCACTTTTGGTCACTCTAAATGGTAAGTTGGTCACTTTTGGTCACTCCAAATGGTAAGTTGGACACTCTAAAAGGTAAGTTGTTCACTCAAAAGGGTAAGTTGGTCGCTCGAAAGGGTAAGTAGGTCACCCCAAATGGTAAGTTGGTTACTTTTGGTCACTCCAAATGGTATGTAAGTCACTCGAAATGGTAATTTGGTCACTCTAAATGTTAAGTAGGTCACTCCAAATGATAAGTTGGTCACTTTTGGTCACTCTAAATGGTAAGTTGGTCACTTTTGGTCACTCCAAATAGTAAGTAGGTCACTCCAACGGGTAAGTTCGTCACTCTAAAAGGTAAGTTGGTCACTCAAAAAGGTAATTAGGTCACTCCAAATGGTAAGTTTGTCACTTTTGGTCACTCTAAATGGTAAATAAGTCACTCTAAATGGTAATTTGGTCACTCTAAATGTTAAGTGGGTCACTCCAAATGATAAGTTGGTCACTTTTGGTCACTCTAAATGATAAGTTGGTCACTTTTGGTCACTCCAAATAGTAAGTAGGTCACTCCAACTAGTAAGTTGGTCACTCTAAAAGGTAAGTTGATCACTCGAAAGGGTAAGTAGGTCACTCCAAATGGTAAGTTAGTCACTTTTTGTCACTCCAAATGATTTAGTCACTCTAAATGTTAGGTAGGTCACTCCAAATGATAAGTTGGTCACTTCTGGTCACTCTAAATAGTAAGTAGGTCACTCTAAATTGTAAGTTGGTCATTCTAAAAGGAAAGTTGGTCACTCGAAAGGGTAAGTAGGTCACTCTAAATGGTAAGTTAGTCAGTTTTGGTCACTCCAAATGGTAAGCAAGTCACTCCAAATTATAATTTGGTCACTCTAAATGTTAAGTGGGTCACTCCAAATGATAAATTGGTCACTTTTGGTCACTCTAAATGGTAAGTTGGTCACTTTTGGTCACTCTAAATGGTAAGTTGGTCACTTTTGGTCACTCCAAATAGTAAGAAAGTCACTCCAACTGCTAAGTTGGTCACTTTTGGTCACTCCAAATGGTAAGTAAGTAACTCCAAATGGTAATTTGGTCACTCTAAATATTAAATATGTCACTCAAAATGATAAGTTGGTCACTTTTAGTCACTCTAAATGGTAAGTTGGTCTCTTTTGGTCACTCCAAATGGTAAATAGGTCACTCTAAATGGTAATTTGGTCACTTTAAATGTTAAGTAGGTCACTCTAAATGATAAGTTGGTCACTTTTGGTCATTCTAAATGGTAAGTTGGTCACTTTTGGTCAGTCAAAATTATAAGTTGGTCACTCGAAAGGGTTAGTACGTCACTCTAAATGGTAAGTTGGTCACTTTTGGTCACTCCAAATGGTAAGTAAGTCACTCCAAATGGTAATTTGGTCACTCTACATGTTAAATAGGTCACTCCAAATGATAAGTTGGTCACTTTTGGTTACTCTAAATGGTAAGTTGGTCACTTTTGGTCCCTCCAAATGGTAAGTTGGACACTCTAAAAGGTATGTTGTTCACTCGAAAGGTTAAGTTGGTCACTCGAAAGGTAAGTAGGTCATTCCAAATGGTAAGTTAGTCACTTTTGGTCACTCCAAATGGTAAGTTGGACTCTCTAAAAGGTAATTTGTTCACTCGAAAGGGTAAGTTGGTCGCTCGAAAGGGTAAGTAGGTCACTCCAAATAGTATGTTGGTCACTTTTGGTCACTCCAAATGGTATGTAAGTCACTCGAAATGGTAATTTGGTCACTCTAAATGTTAAGTAGGTCACTCCAAATGATAAGTTGGTCACTTTTGGTCACTCTAAATGATAAGTTGGTCACTCCAAATAGTAAGTAGGTCACTCCAACGGGTAAGTTAGTCACCCTAAAAGGTAAGTTGGTCACTCGAAAAGGTAAGTAGGTCACTCCAAATGGTAAGTTGGTCACTTTTGGTCACTCCAAATGGTAAGTAAGTCACTCCAAATGGTAATTTGGTCACTCTAAATGTTAAGTGGTTCACTCCAAATGATAAGTTGGTCACTTTTGGTCACTCTAAATGATAAGTTGGTCACTTTTGGTCACTCCAAATAGTAAGTAGGTCACTCCAACTGGTAAGTTGGTCACTATAAAAGGTAAGTTGGTCACTCCAAATGGCAATGAAATGATAATTACTAAATGGTCCGTAGTTCATACAAAATAGTAAGTGATTCACACAAAGTATTTGGTAGGAAAACCATCATTAAATAGTAACCCATTTGTTTTCGGTACATTTAGATGCTCTTTGGTATGGTACCCAATATATATATTTATATATATATAAAATCCAATGAGCATCTTTGGCAGAAAGAATGAAGTAAAAACCGTAAAATATGAGCACTATGGTTCATATAATTTGTCCAATGAGCAATGGCACTAAATGGTAAAACCATTCGAATGCTGGTAAAACCAAATGAAATGTGTGTACCATGTACCAAATGAAATGTCTAGTATATCAATGACACTACTATTCTAAAATGAAAAACTAAAAATAGATTTAAATACAGATGAACTTAATTTGTGGGTTGGCTTACGAATTTTGGTCCTATTCCCTCTGTAATGCCAATGCCATAGCTTGTCACATTATGAGTACAAGAATGAAAAAAAAAAAAAAAGAAAAAAAAAGAAAAAAAAAGGAAGATGAAAAAAATATTAAGAAATAGGTTTTGCAAGAGGTACGTTGGTAGAAAATATAGGAAAGGGATGAAAAATGGTTGGAGGCTCCACCTACTTTGAATGCCCTATTTGATTGATCTAGGTAGGTGGTTGGTTTAAATGCAACATTTATTATAATTACCATTTTAATTAAACATGTTAGCCTTTGCTGATGTTACTTTGGGGCATAAAGGTCATTATAGGCATAACACTCCCCTTATATTTTGCAACCTGAAGTTGGCTGTTGCCAACCGGTCACAATCCTATTAAAAAACCTTATTCCCTACACATGTCATTGTTTGTATGGTTTTTTCTTTTTGGGTACCATATCGAAAAATTTGGCAAGGTACCATAGAAACACCCTGCCATCTGCTTATGAAGAGTTACTTGAGTCAAGGGATCCCTCTGTCAGCATATAAGGTAGCTTGTCGAATGTTTAATGGGAATTTGATCCCCGATTTGAAGTTATGTGAGAAAGTGAGCAAAAGACTGATGTTAGAAGGAAAATAAGCAGAGACAGATAAGCTCATGTTACAATTTGTCGAGCACGGACACATTTCATCTTAGTGTCAAGAACATTTGCAAACCCAGAGAGGGTCATTCTGGCACGAATTCTAATATTTTTCTTTCAAGGGCTTCAATCACGATAAGACTGGCCTTATTGTTTTTTTCTTCTTTGTTTTCTGTCTTATATTTTATATATGTTTACCTTCCCTTCTGCACTATTTAACGAATCTTTCTGTTACTCTAATAGTTTTAATTTTCTTAATCTCTCTGTGTATCATTTTAATAACGGTAGTATTCTTCAACCACGTCTTCGAAAGGTGATATGTTTTCTGGCATTCAATTTTTGGGTCTAATAAAAATATTATTAATAATGGTAAGACCTTGTGGTTTGCTAATAAAAATATTATTTCTATCTTCAAACATATGACGTAGCCCCATGATTGGTAATTTGTGCACACGTTAACCATTGATTTTGTTAATGTGCTTTCTTCTAGGGGCTAGCTAACACTGTCTTTCACCCCTATCAATGCTCAACCCTTGGCAACTGACTATGTATCTTTATTATTTGCTACTTAAGTCACTTAATGCAACTAATTTTTCTTGCTATCTGCTTTGGTGTTTACTGTATGTGGGGATGTGGCCAGTCACCAGTGGTTAGTCTCAAGAGGGCAAAAGAGCTAAACATGTGGATTAGCTAGGAAGTCGTTGGTTGTCAATTCAGGTTTTTATTTATTTATTTTTTTTGGGGGGGGGGCGAAATTTATTTGTGGTTCTTGTGTACTGTTAATGTGGTAAACCCTACTGAAGTTTATGGATTTTTTTTAGAACTATGACTTGGAAGCTGCTCTGCCATTGCTTGATGACATATGTGAGAAATAAACACCCTGACAAGGTCGTGTAAACAACAGTAATCCATGCATTTGGAACGAAGGTAGAAGGAAGAGGCAATTGAACTTATTATGGATTTTGCCTTGATTATATTCAGTCATAATTGATATAAATAGTTAAAACTATATATATATATATAGATAGATAGATAGATATGTTTTTTTTTTGGAAGTCTTTTGATGAGGTTGATGTTGTGCGGAAGTGCGATAAACAAACAATTTCTATGGTGGTGGAAGTGATTAATCAAACAAAACAAGTGAATCGATCCAAGCACAAGAAATAAACAAACACACAAAGAAAAAGAGACACAAGATTTACGTGGTTCGGCAAGATGCCTACGTCCACGGGCGGCGATGATCAATCCACTATGTGTTCAAGAGAATACAAGAGTAAGAATACTCACAAAATCCCTAGATCCCCTTTACACCCAATGATGGCTCCCAAGTGGCTCTCCTTGCATAAGGATGAAACCCTAAAAACAACCCCTTATATAAAGTGGGTTATAACATAAGTGAGCGGGTCGGGTCGGGTCGAAAAGACCCAACTTAACAAAATGGGTAAAAAGAAGAATTAAAGACAAATTCCAACAAATCTCCACCTTGGCTTGAATTCAACCAAACCATCCAAACAAAGCAAACAAATCATCACTGCCTCCAAATGCGCCCTTAGGCGCCATACACCCGTAGGTGCTCAAACGTGAGAGATGTTGATCAAGTCCAAACAGTGTTTAAACTTGACCCCAATCACCACCTTAGTTAACATATCTGCAGGGTTATCTGCAGTCCCAATCTTCTCAAGGAGAATGTCCCCCTCGTTTACAACTTCACGAACAAAATGGAAACGTACATCAATATGTTTTGTCCGAGCATGATGAACTTGGTTCTTTGCTAAACAAATTGCACTTTGACTGTCGCAGTAGACCTCAACGTGCTTCTGAACAATCCCCAAGTCCTCAACCAATCCATGTAGCCAAATGGCCTCCTTAATGGCCTCTGTCACCGCCATGTACTCTGCTTCTGTAGTAGACAAAGCAACTGTTGACTGCAACGTAGACCTCCAACTTACCGGTCCTTTTGCAAGAGTAAACACGTACCCTGTAGTAGACTGACGTTTATCCAAATCACCAACATAATCTGAATCCACATAACCAATCACATGCTGACCAAGTCTGTCATCCCTCTCAAACATCAAACCATCATCCACTGTACCCTGGATGTATCGTAAAATGCACTTCACTGCTTGCCAATGCCCTTTACCCGGATCATGCATATACCGGCTAACCATATTGACAGCGTGTGAAATATCAGGGCTCGTGCACACCATAGCATACATCAAAGCACCAACTGCGTTTGCATATGGAATTTGAGCCATATACTTACGCTCATCATTTGTGTGCGGAGACATCAAAGCAGAAAGCTTAAAATGAGGGGCCAAAGGTGTACTAACTGATTTTGTTTTGCCATCTATATCAAATCTCTGCAAAACTTTTTTCAAATACTGTGCTTGTGACAAACAAACTGTGCCCTTCACTCTATCTCTCTTGATTTCCATACCAAGTATTTTCTTAGCTTCACCAAGATCCTTCATTTCAAATTCATTACTCAACTGAGTCTTCAACCTGTCTATCTCCACCTTGCTCTTAGATGCAATAAGCATATCATCTACATATAAGAGCAAATAAATAAAAGAACTATCACGAAGCTTACGAAAATACACACAATGATCAAAATGACTCCTAGTATATTTATGCCCTGTCATAAACCGATCAAATCGCTTGTACCACTGTCTTGGAGACTGCTTCAAACCATACAACGAATTTTTCAATTTGCAAGCACAATTTTCTTTACCAACAATTTTAAATCCATCTGGTTGAGTCATATAAATTTCCTCATCCAAATCTCCATGCAAAAAAGCAGTTTTGACATCGAGTTGGGCCAACTCAAGATCAAACTGTGCAACCAAAGCTAGCAAAATTCGAATAGAAGAATGCTTAACAACTGGAGAGAATACCTCATTGTAGTCTATCCCTTCTTTTTGCGCGTAACCTTTAGCCACCAACCTAGCCTTGAATCTCACACTATCTTTCCCTGGAGAACCTTCTTTCTTGGCATATACCCACTTGCAACCAATTGCCTTCTTTCTTTTTGGAAGTTGTACCAACTCCCAAGTCTGATTCTTATGCAGCGACTCCATCTCCTCATCCATTGCCTTTTTCCACTGTAGACTTTCTGAATTCTGTGAGGCTTCTCTATATGTCAATGGAATATCATCATCCACAACTAGAAGTGCATAGGCCACCATGTCAGTAAATCTAGCAGGTTTCCGAATTTCTCTTCTCGATCTACCAACTGCAATAGATTCTAATTGTTGTGGAATTTCCTGTGCCTGTGCCTCCACTACATATGAGTCTTGAGTCCTCATCAATTTGATCAACAACATCAACTGTCTGAACAGTCTTCTTTGTAACCACTGGAGCTTCTAACTCCACCTGTTGCGAAGTACCCATATTCATATTCTCTTTCTGAGAATTTTTTTGCTTCTGCTAATTCAACATTCGAGACTCATCAAAAGTAACATCCCTGCTCAAAACAAGTTTCTTCAATTCGGGACACCACAGTCTATATCCCTTTACACCTGTGCTAAAGCCCAAAAATATGGCTTTCTTGGCTCTAGGATCCAATTTAGTTTCCTTCACATGAAAATATACAGGACAACCAAATATATGCAATTTATCATAATCTGTAGCAGGTTTTCCAAACCATACCTCTAAAGGTGTTTTTCCATCATTCGCAGCTGCAGGCAATCTATTGATATGATGGCATGCATATGTCACAGCTTCAGCCCAAAATGCTTTGCCCAATCCAAAGTCGAGCAACATATATCTCACTTTCTCCAGCAAAGTACGATTCATGCGTTCTGCCACCCCATTCTGCTGCGGTGTATCTCTGACTGTGAAATGTCTGACTATTCCTTCATCTTGGCATACTTTAAAGAATGGATCCAATTTGTACTCACCACCATTGTCTGACCTGAGCCTCCTGATTTTCCTTCCTATCTGAGTCTCAATCATTTTCTTCCAATTTAGAAACACATCCAAAACTTCATATTTATGCCGCATAGTGTACACCCAAACTCTCTTGGAATAATCATCAACAAAAGACACAAACCAATGCTTACCTCCCAAAGATGCAACCTTAGAAGGTCCCCACACATCTGTGTGAACATAATGAAGAGTCCCCTTTGTGCAATGAACTGCAGTGTCAAACTTTACTCTAGTTTGCTTACCCAAAGTACACTACTCATAAAATCCCAATTTTCCTGTCTTGGCACCCTTCAACAGACCTTGCTTTATTAATCCCTGCAAAGCCTTCTCACCAGCATGCCCTAAGCGCATGTGCCAAAGTCTGGAAGTATCAGATCCACTGCCCTTTGAATTATCAGAAACGGCGACTCTCCCTGTGACTGTACTCCCATCCAAAAAATATAAATTACCCTTTCGAGTACCTTTCAATACAACGAGCGCACTACGTACCACTTTGAGGACTCCACCTTCCATAGTAATTTTGTAGCCCTTTGAATCAAAAGTTCCCAATGAGATGAGATTTTTCTTCAAATCCGATACATACCGAACATCTGTCAAAACTCTAATTGTTCCATTATGCAACTTCAAACGAATGTTTCCTATCCCTTCTGTTTTACAGGCATTATCATTACCCATTAAAACAACTTCACCATCTAACTCCTGAAAGCTAGAAAATAATTCCCTGTTGGGACACATATGATAAGAACACCCCGAATCCAAAATCCACTCATCTGAATGGCCAACCAATAATGAAACAGTCAAAGCTAAATCTTCATCCCCAACATCCATACGTGTTACATTTGCGTTTGAACCCTTACCAATTTTATTTTGCAGCTTCGGACAATCCTTCTTCCAATGCCCTTTGTTATGACAAAAAGCACACTCATCCTTTGCAGGAATTTTTCTATCAGACGATGCGCCTCTCGTCTTAGAACGAGACTTACCCCGTCTGCCAAATTTTCTGTCCTCACTCCTACCCTTTGCTGTCAAAGCCTCTGATGGTAAATCCCTATGAACCAGTTGGTCTTTTTTTCGATACTCATTATTCATCAAAGCATTAGACACATCATCATATTTAATTGTATCTTTCCCATACAGCAAAGTAGTAGTCAAATGATCATATGAATCAGGCAAGGAATTTAATAATGATAAGGCTTTATCTTCATCCGAAATTTCAACATCTAAATTTTGCAAATCAGCAAGAATTTTATTAAAACCATTCAAGTGCTCAGTTATCAAAATACCTTGCTTGTAGTTGAAACGGAAGAGCTTCTTTTTCAAATAGAACCGATTTTCCATGCTCTTGGTCATGTATTTGTCCTCCAATTTTTTCCACAATTGCTTAGCCGAAGTCTCCCTCATAACAAAGTATTTTTGATCCTTAGCAAGACAAAGCCTAATCGTGCCGCAAGCTTGACGATTGATCTTCACCCAATCCTTCTCATCCAAATCAGCGGGTTTATCATCCAAAGCGATATCTAACTCTTGTTGAGTTAGAACATCCAAAACTTCGCATTACCACATGCCGAAGTTATTTGTTCCATCAAATTTTTCAACTTCGAATTTTGCATTCGAAACCATAGTTCTAACCATTGATGAAGTGCTTGTAGACGAATTTTTCTGTGACGAAACTTCTGAACTTGATTCCGCCATTAATCAGATCCACACCCAAATACAAACGATCAATAGATCCAACTCCTAGGCCGAAACCTAAGCTCTGATACCAGTTTGTTGTGCGAAAGCGCGATAAACAAACAATTTCTATGGTGGTAGAAGTGATTAATCAAACAAAACAAGTGAATCGATCCAAGCACAAAAAATAAACAAACACACAAAAAAAAGGAGACACAAGATTTACGTGGTTTGGCAAGATGCCTACGTCCACGGGCGGCAATGATCAATCCACTATGTGTTCAAGAGAATACAAGAATAAGAATACTCACAAAATCCCTAGATCCCCTTTACACCCAATGACGGCTCCCAAGCGGCTCTCCTTGCATAAGGATGAAACCCTAAAAACAACCCCTTATATAAAGTGGGTTATAACATAAGTGAGCGGCTCGGGTCGGGTCGGGTCGAAAAGACCTAACTTAACAAAATGGGTAAAAAGAAGAATTAAAAACAAATTCCAACAGTTGAATCATAGTAGCTTGGGAAATAGTTAATTAAATTTTCTTGATTTTCTAGATGCTGTAATCTGTTGTAAGATGCAGGTTGTTTCAGTGAATTAGTGTTGCTTGTCCTAATTGACCTTCTTTTGGCTAGATATGCAGTTATTTCTATCGAAATATGTTTGGTGAGGCTAACTGCGTTGACAATGTCACAAAATAGCAGCATTCTCCGCCTCAAGTTTTTGCAATTGGAGAATCAATAACTTGGTATTCTGAGAGTAATGTGACAGGTTGGTGATTGAGATGTCTAAGGGGTGTTTTTTACCTATCAAGGGACCGTCTCCTATTTAAAGATGTTTGGAATGTCCTCGGTATGGATTCATGTCACAAATTTTGAGATCTGCTTCTGTATTGGCTATCTGCACACTAAAATATCAGTGCAAACATCACAACCTGGATATACTGTGGGATACCACTTTGCTTTTGTGCTGTGGATCCTGTAGCAATACTATAAGAATGATAGGAAATTGGGCTTTTGGCGACCTTTGGAGGGATGGAATGGCAACAAGTGTGAAGGGGGAAGAGCTTCAGGAAGGATTCGTATTAGATTGGTGAAGCTGGTTCCTCTTTCATGGGAAATGGAGCCAGAATATATTGTTGGCATAAAGGCATTAGAGAGCTTCTCAACAGATAAACTGCATTAGAGGCATAAAGGCAGTTTGTTTGTTTTTTTTTTTTTTTTGTTCTTCTACCACACATTATGGGCATCTGAATGGTTAAAAGAACCAATAAAATGTGGGAACAAGGAGGAAGAAATAAGGAAGAAGTTGGAGTAATGGCATGAGAGACTGGTGGGGCTTTGACTGCTATTGCTTTTACATTGAAAAGATAAGTGGGTATCTTTAAAGGCAACATATGGAATCTTCTAATTTGTCTGCTTCACGGCAACTGATCCACTGCCAAAATTCTTCCGGGCATATATCACTGGGAAGAAGCAAAAGAAAAAAAAAAATTTCAATGGTAGCAAGGTGAAGGGAAGATAAGAAAAAGCCTGCCCGATTGGACTATCAACCCTTTCTATCAAGACCTTGTACGTTCCTTACCCCACCATGAAACATTTACCCTTATTTGTATAGGAGAGCTTCTAGGTTCTGCATTTTAAAGAAGCGCATGACCAGATCATGGAAGCATTGAAGTTACCCAGCCGGCGAGCACAAAAATGGAATTTCCCTCCTGGGTGAGGCTCACATCTAGAAAGAATTATTTTCAATCATCTCTCTTTCATTAGTTTAGAACAATTAATCTTACCTAAGATATCAGTTGTTTACATTTTGGAAGTTACATTTTGATAGAAATTCAATGCTAAACAAACAGCATGAAAAATAATTCTTCTTTTCCACATTGCAAACCATGTTAGAAACTTTGTGAACAATGAATGCATAGAATTTGGAATGAATTCATTTTTTGGTTGTGTTTTACATAGAATTTGGAATGAATTCATTTTATTTTTTCTGGTTTACAACGGCGTCTATTTCCTTTGCACATACAGGATCACTTCTTGGGGTGATGGCTCCATTGTTGGTGGCTATGTGATGCAGCGGAAAATACGCGGTCGAGACTAACTCACCAAAAAACAATCAAGCGTCCACCAATCTATTGATTGTTGTAAGAACAATGCCAGATTATAAGCAACAACAATTAATATTCTCTCAAGAACACGAAAGTAGAAAAATAAAAGAGAACTCTCTCTCTTAATATTATTAATCAAAATAATCATAGTCTAAACTAAACGACTTGCCATAAGGCTTATATCTCCTTATATAGAGTACTAATTATAAGAAAAACTAGTTCTACTAAAACAAGAAAACCTAGTTCTATTAGAATAAGTAAGAATTAATTAGGAAACTAGTAAAGCAATAAGTAAATAAAACAAAATAATTAAAACTAATAAAAATAACTAAAATAAAATAGAATCCCGATTCAGCAGCAGGGAAGAAGCCCATGGTGCATACGCATATTTGGAATATGCGTACGCCTTTGGCGTGCTGCATCACTATATTACATGGACTTGGGTACGGGTATGTGTCCATGTGTCATACTCGTCCGCTTTCCAAAGATTTTTCATATTTTAAAGTGTCCGGTAGGAGTACCCATATATACTCATGTCACAAATGTCTGACACGGGTATTTCACATTTTTTTGAAGTGTCCATGTAACATAGGTTGGTGGTGTACTGGTGTGTAGGTTTCCTCTTTTGTGCTATGTGAATCAATATGCAATCATTCCATTTCCATGGGAGGACCAAATTTGTCCTTGGTCTATGTTGGGTTTTGCACTAGATGGTTCATTTCCTTGGCTGCTGCCTTTACTGTCAGTGAGTAAAGAGATTGGCTGCTGTGGATGCATAAGAATGTTTCCTTTACATGGTCCTCAATGTTCTACACATGCCTTGGAAAAGTGCCTTTCATGGAGTTCTTGAAGGTTCAGAGTCCTTTCCTAAAATATTACATGCAAGATTTGAACGGCACGGTTAATTTACATGAGGTAGCAATAACATTTATTTTTCTAATCATGCAGAGTCTAAGTTGATACTATGGAATCAAATTTTTGCATCACATTGTAATCCTCGAGACTTTTTAAGCATGAGTCTCAATTACCAAAATTATGCCCACACCAACCAGTCACTAGCATTACACCATCTCCATCAACCTCCACCATCACTACCCTAAAACCTCCATTAATGCCCATGATAGCACCACCACCATAATACCTCTATCACCCATCATCTGTCACATGTACATACAACAGATGCTGCATTTGCTCAACTTTGGCCAACCATTTGAATTTTTCCACTTACATGTAAGTGGCGGTATATTTTTGCAACCATGGTGAATTGATTGCAACAGAGGATTGTAGCCTCTTGGGTTAGAAGCTGTCACATATGACAATATTACACATGTACATATAAAATTTTAAAATAAGATCCAACACAGTAGAGACGAACCTTAATGGAAGCTTAGTTTATCAAACTGTAATAAAACTATCTCCAATGGTAAAACCACATGCAATGAAATCGCAATGGTTATCATATCAAAGCTATAAGATGAAACTTCACAAAGAAATATATAATAAAAAAAAATATTTTACAATAAAAAAGCAAATCTGTTAATGGTCCAATGCATACCTGATAGTTTTTGGGGAAGGTGAGAGAAAGGAATATTGGGGAAGGATTTGGTTAATGATATTCAAACGTCCAATATATAGACATGCGTGCATTTCTTAGGAATGGGAAGGAATTTGAAGCTTTTGTAACAGATGTTGCATATTTTTTTTCTTTTGGTATAATGAGAGGGGATCGAACCCCAAATCTAACCTAATCTTACCTTTTACCCAACCCTTCTTTACCACTAGGCCAGCCCTAATGACTTAAGAGATGTTGCATTTGGCTACTGGCTATACATGCTTTGTGGGTTTCTTTAGATTAATTTCTCATTAAACATGAAGAGTTACTCATTGAGTTAGAAGCATGCAGGCTAGTCTTTTGTGTAGTTATATGATGTAACTCTTTATGGGTCGCCCTTTAATTTATTTTCTAAATGAACATGAAGAGTTACTCAGTTAGAAGCATGAAGAGTTACTCATCAGTTACATATGATGTAACTCTTCATGTTTAATGCGAAAATAAAAGGGTTACTCACGTGAATTAGAAGCATCTGTAATTCATCATCTTTATTGAAAAAATAAAGATGAATTCAATGAGTAGATAAATGGGTAATTGCATGGGCCTTTTTAGTTTCTTTTGAAAAATGAAGAGGTATGGAATTAATGAATTTTATGGGCAATACCATGTGGAGGAGAGAGAGATATATTAAACTTAGACATATGACGTGGCTTCATAAAAAAAATTATGATACAACATGGCGGGATACGGATATAAATAAATATGTATTTATATTGTATATACATATATAATTGATAGTTCTATTATACATATAACAAAAGAAATAAAATATATGGGATATAAAAGATATAATTATAAAATACGCAAGACATCCGTAACTCCATAAATAACAATGACTTATAAGTTTTAGAGGGAATTGCATACAGATAGGTCCAGCTACAGGCAAACAGTTATGGTAAAATACAAATGATTACTAACTTACTAGTTAATGACTACTAACTACTCAAACTATGGTGCTTGGTTATTGCACTGTTTTTAAAAAGATTTGAGGATGCCTCTCCTGGCACCAGATGGTTTTAGGTGAAATGGTTAGCACTCAGTCTTGTTAAGGTTCACGTGTTAGTTGTCTCACATTAGAAAAATAGAATAAGGAAAGAGACTTAATATGTAAGTAATGGGCTCACCACCAATAGGCTTAAGTCTTTTGTGTGGGTATGAGTTCTACACTTATATATTGGGCTTGTCATGGTAGATTTTGTACTCCTCTATCTCCTCAACGAGTCCTACGATTAGTATTAGAGCAAGGTCATGGCTTAGACTATAGGGATTGCAGATTTAGGGTTAGCATCATGCTAGTTACAAATACTCTTACAGTGGTGCCTGGTTGTTATGCTGCTTTTTAAAATATTTGAGGACACCTCTCCTGACATCAGATGGTTTTAGGTGAAATGGTTAGCACTTGGTTTTACATCAATGAAAGCATTTAACTTCAAGCATGGTTTCATAATTTCCACATAAAACATCCAATAAACAAAAAAAAAAAAAAAAAAAAAAAATCATCATCAATTGTCTTTCAGTGATCAAATTACACAAAAGACTCTTCCTGCAATGTCATAGATGTATCCCGCACGTATTGCCGATATTGGTAGTGTCAAGTCGTGTCTTGATCATGTAAAAAAATAAAAATTACAAATTACAAACACTTCCCATACTTGTCCGACACATGAAGTAGGTATATTGAGCAGATATCTTGTGTGATACGCATCAGATATTGCATTTCAAATTATTTTTAAAAAAATTTTTTTTTGGGAGTGGCGGTGATTTCTATTAAACATTTGATAGACATAACGATAATTATAATTTGGCTTGCAAAACGCACCATTTGATTTTAAAGAATATCTCAACAATTCGATGTATACACATTCTCTCATCAATAAACAAAAATATTTAGTCTGTGTAAAGAGTTCAGTTCTTATAAAATGAAAAACAATAGTCCCAATTGATACTTGAGAATTCGGAAAATTAACAATGTAACTAATTCAATAGATGTATTTAGAAATTCATAAAATTTGAACCAAGCAATTTGTTCCATCAATATTTAAAATTTGAAAATTTTAATTTATTTAAAAATAATTCTCATTCACAAATGTATTTTTAAGAAATAAATTCATGCAATATGATTTCTCTTTAAAAAAAAAAAAAAAGAATAGATACTTTTATCAAAAAATAGAAATCCAACTGATACATGCAAATTTGTCCCAACTTCCAACCTCTTTTGTGTCGACAAATTGATGGAAAAAGGTGACGTCATCAGGATGGTCCCACTGCAAGGAGCGCCACCACTCTTGGCTTCCTCTGATTTGCTTGAGGGCGGCAGGTGGAGGTTGTCCGTTTCCTATAGAAAGCGGTAGCCTCTGCAAGTTTCGACACCTCACCACTTCAATAGTGTGTAAAGAATCACAAACCATTACACCCTTGTAAATGCTCTTCAAATTGGGCAAACGAGACAATTCCAGCTGTCTTAATCTCGGGAGTTGAATTATGGTTGTATCATCTTCATCTTCTCCTCCTTTTTCTGTTGCTATTATCTCCTCCGTTCCTCTACAAAAGTCAACTTGGATAACTTCAAGGTTTCGCAGGTGCTGCAACAGCCCTGGTGAGAATACTTGCTTCAAACTATGACATTCTGTGACATTCAAGATTTTCAAGCATCTAAGGGTATCTGGTGGCACAACTCCCTTACACAGCATCCTTAAATCTGGTAGCAATGAAAGTTCCAATTTCTCTAGGGTGGATAGGTTGTTCTGATCTCCGGCCGATACAATACATTTTATCCGGTTGCAGCTTCTGATCGTGCATTCTATTAAATTTGACACGTTTAATAAGATCATTGATAACTGAGTTATATCATGACAAGAGTCCACGTGTAAGTAAGAAGTGTTGGATGGGAGCAAAACAGGGCTCCCTCTCACGAGAAGATGCCCTCCAGAAACTTTTATGCGCTTCCTCCCCAATTCTGTTGAAACCACACCCTCCATCGACCCTATAGAAATATTGAAACCCTGTAGCTGGGCCCAGTGCTCGGATTCTGTATACCTATCCAAGACTTCTGAGTTACAAAACTCAACTTCAAGAATTGCCAAATTCTTTAATTTTATTAGATCCTCTATGTATGCTCTGCCCTTCTGAAATGGAGCTTCTGAACCCCACTCAATACCCCTCATTAGTAGTTCCTTTACATGTCTGAACATGTGCACAGATTCTTCTGGAAAACACTTTACACCAGTATGCGAGATGTTCAAGCGTCTGAGATTGGACAACATATCCATCCCTTGTGGCAATTCTTTAAGTTCGACAGTATATGAGAGGTCCAAAACCTCTAAGCAACTTAAATTCTTTAGTGAAGGCACTTTTTTTAAGTTCCTACAATTGCCTAATAACAATGTAGATAGATTCTGCAGAGAAAAAAGCGACTCTGGCAGTTCTTCAATACCAATGTATGATAAGTTGAGAACTTTGAGATTCTGCATGTCGAGGAAGAAAGAATCTGAGAATTTATTTAAGAGAGGGTTACCTTGCAGAAACAGAGTAGAGAGCTTGTAACACTTTGGCTGGCCCGAAAGACATTTCAAATTGTTTCTCATTAGTGAGACCCGTTCAACATCTTCTGGCCATTCTTCTTCACTGGGTGGGATGGTCAATTGCAGCCCAGCTTTAATAAAAAAACAAGGATCTGTTTTTGTTATGCCAATGGCCATGTCTCTAATCAAATCATGCATCTTTACACATTCAACTCTTTTGTATCGACTTACAAAACTCTCCAAGAGGCAACAATCTTTTAGTTCATTAACTAAACTTTTGCCTTTTAGCATGTAGGCTTGTGTCTTTCTCACATCACCCATTAGCCCCTCCCAAATCCAATGCTCAACTAACTCTTCTATTTCAATTTCATGATCCTCGGGGTACAATGCACAATATAATAAACAAGCTCGTGCCGTGTCATCTCTTAATCTTCTATAGCTAAATTCCAAACGTGCAAAGACCTCATCTTCCATGCCGTTCCTTCTCATACACGAGTCTCTTAGTTCAGTCAATGCGTACTTCCATTCCTCCACATCATTTACATTTCTCAAAGCTCGTCCAACTGTAACAATTGCAAGTGGAAGACCAGCACATTCTTCTGCCACTTCCTTCGCAATCGTTTCTATATCTGAGGAAAGTAAAACATCATTGCCAACTTTATCTTTAAACAAATCCCATGCGTCCTTCTTGTTAAGGACCTTTACTTCTACAACTCTCTGTGTCTCCATGCCTCGGCAAACCTCTCGTTTTCGGGTAGTTAAAACCAACTTGCAACCGTTGTCTTTGTTGGGGCTTGGAATTCCAACATGATCAAGCCTAAATGCTTTCCAAAGATCATCTAGGATGAGCACAAACCTCTTCCTTTGTCGTAAGGCTTCCAAAATTCTGGCCGCTCTTCTCTGTACATCCTTCTCTTCCAAGATACCTTGCTCCAGTGCTTGTGCAATGTTGTCTTGTAAATTATTTAGATTTAGCTCTTCTGAAACAGTGATCCATATAACTTTATCAAAACGCGTGGTCTCCTTCAATAGTCGATTATTGATTTCTTTCATGATGGTCGTCTTGCCAATCCCTCCCATGCCGCAAACACCAATCCTTTCAGTTTCGTCATCCATCAAGTATCCCCAAATCTCTTCTAAGCTTCTTTCAGCCGTTGTTTTACCCACTATTGTATCCGTAGCTAACATTATTCCCTTCTCCGGAATTAAATGAGCCAATGAATCATCTGAAAATCGGCCCTTCTCTAAGAGTGCATCTACCACCTCAAGCTTCTTATAAATACGCTTTCCCAACCTCAGCCGCAAGCAGTAGTTTGGAAAGCACCCATTCAAGCGTTTTGTTTCACTTCCAATTTCTCTTTGTAAGCTGGATACTTCATTCTTGACATTATTAACGTTCTTTAACCATAATGAGACCTCATAAGTGGGCTTTTTTCTTTGCAACTCGGCCATTTCCAGTTTCCTCTGATTGTCATTGGCTCGGGCAGTGAGGTCATCCATTTTGCTCTCCAGTTTCTCCATGTGTAACTCAGGTCTTTTTAGATACTTCATTGTTCGAAGAAGTGGTCCATGTAGGCAATTTGGTGCGCACAAACAACTCATGATGCCAGTGATTGCACTACAAGTCTCCATATGTGCTATTTCTACACAAAGAAAATGAATAGTAAAAGTCAAGTGGACGATTGACGAATGACGAATGACGAGGTTGATTTGTTACTGTTGAAGAGTTGAAGTGTAATCGAGTGTGAGGTGCATGTGGGTCGTACGTGTCTGACGAGTGACGACCCAAACCATTAGGTAACTTTTTTTTATTTTTTATTATAATGGTAAAACCATCCCACACCAATAGACTCACCGATGGAATCTAAACTATCAGAAAGACTCACCGATGGAATCTAAATTATCAGAAAGACTAACGCAACAACCCACCACCACGGCCCCCCACTTAAATCTGTTCTTACGGGGAATTGAACCTGTGATCATACGTCTAACCATACAATCACAAGTTTGTCCTTACCAACTATGCTACCCAAGCAATTTGGTACTTGGGTTGGTAATACTCTAAAAGAGAATCAGGTTTGTTAATCTGTTTATTGACTTATTTATTTTTTGGTGATATGGTATTTAGACCTTCAACGTGACCAATTCTCTAGACACGGATATGCCAGCAATTGCCTAAACCACATAGATTAATAACCAAAATAAACCCTAGTTAAGTACCCTGGCTCTAAATAGAGTTACGAAGTAGTATTTATTTTTGGCCATTTTTTTGGCCAATAGGGTAGGCCTTTCACTAGACTTGGAACAAAGGTAAGACCATTATCCACTTTATAACAGTTAATGTTCAAACCCGACACGTGGCTAACCAAAGAGAGTGAAAAGTTAAACTTAATATCTTTCTATTTTTTAAGGCGTAAGTCTTGAAAACCACTTATTAATCCCTTAGTATTCTAACAGATCGAGAACTAGTTGAACTTTACAGTAATCTTGAGCTTCGTTTCTTTTTCTGTCCTTTCTTGAAACTGTATTGAGGTATAAAGGAATTCTTTTTTATTCTTGTTGAAGTGTTGGATCATCAAAGGGAGTTGCAATGTAGCTTTCCCCAAAAATTTAATATGGAAATTCATTAACAGCCTATTTGGTTGTCCAATTTGAAATTCAACAATTTAAGAAATTTTACATAAAGTTGAAAACATAAATCCATTACCCTGAATTAGAATATTTCAAAATGTTAGAGTAATCACTATAGTTGATGTCGTAAAATCAATTTTAAAGAATTCATGAAATGCCATTATGTTGAATTTCCACTTTTATTTATGATAATAATCATCTTGAATTTGTTAATTAAATATGATGGAGTGTGCCATCAATACTATGTAAATTTTTATGAATTCTTTAATTTCAAATTGGACGGAAAAACAGGTCCCAAGAATGTAGCATTAAAAGGATAGCAACGCAAGGTAAATAAGCCCTAACCCAGGCAGTTAGCCTAGTGATTAATGCTCTCCCCTTGTGGGTAAAGAGATTTTGGGTTCGAGCAAATGGAAACGCATTGTTCATCTCACCTCACTCTTAAACAATGGAAGGCTTATTTCTTCTTTGGTTTGGGCATGTGAGTGCTTTGTTTATTTTATGTTTATCTCAGTGGGTTATTTTGTACAAGAACGAACAAAGAAACAAACAAAACAAAACAAAAAGAACTATTGCTTCTTCAAGTGGAATCTATCAGACTATGGGACACATAGATCACAACCAGTGCAAATGTAGATCTTGAAAAAGATCAACCTAATATTAGTGGGTCCTAAAAGATTAATACCGCTTAAACAATGGTTCCTAATATATATTAGTGAAAAATAAATAAAAAAACAAACCAAACCCTTACAAAGTAATGTTTCAGCTAAAATTTTCAAGGGGAATTTTGTGCACCCAAAAATAAAAAATAAAAAATCTGTTAAAAAATATCCCTGGATTAAGTTACCCCTTCTGTATTGATCGACTTGCCCTTAATATACTCTCCAAATTTAGGATATATTTTGTGTGTATTGTCCAATTTGTCATATGACGATCAGAGGAGTTCTCTCCCCAGATTTGAAAAAAATAATAAAAAGTATTATAAAGACAACATGTATTGGATCTTGCCTTAATGGTCAATGTACAGCTAAACCAAATTGTTGGCAACTCGAGTGAAAATTCAGTGGGGTTGAAAGTTGAAACTTTATGCAAGGCAAAACCAGAACCCAGAATGGATAGCTTGCGAAGCAGTACTACTTGAGCTGAAAAAGTGATTTGCAAGAAGTAACAATAGTGCCTGTCTCTCCACAAAAGTTCTGTAGCCTTAATGGCTTAATAGACATTTTATAGGCCCAAGGCATTTTGGGTATTTCATAATCATTAAGAATATATTTATAGTTTAAATAATAGGGTAAATTATAAGAAACCCCCTAATTTTTAGCCCTATTTCACATAAGCCCTAAAGAAAAAATAGATCCAATGTCCTCCTTTTGTTATGTTTCAGGTGAAAAAATCAAGTAGAAATTCGATGAAAAACGCTAGGGGAATGGGTGAATAATGAGCACATGAGAGAAATATAATACTTTTAGTGGTTTTTCATTCAGTTTCTACTCGATTTTTTACATCGAAACCTAGTAAAGAGGGGACATTGCATCAATTTTTTTCCTTAGGGAGTTATGTGAAATAAGGCTAAACATTAGGAGGGTTTCTTGTAATTTACCGAGTAAATTGCACTTTAGGGTGCAAAGTTTAAATTGCGTCAATTTAGTACCCGAATTATTAGTTGAGTTGTAATTTGGGACCTGTCGTAAAAATTTTCTATATTATCCATACTTTGCCCTTTTTTATGGGTTTGAAAACCCTATTTTACCCCAAAATTCATCTAATAAATCTTTATATTTGACCAGAGCTGAATTACTCTGTCGTCAGATTTGTGGTTTTGTAAATGCAAAATATAAAGGTATATTATATGTTGATAGGGGTAATATAGAGAGAGAAAGAAAATAAGAGTTAGTCAGATTTGGTCAAAATACAAAGGTTTATTAGATGTTGATAGAGGTAAAATAGGGTTTTCAAACCCATAGAAAAGGTAAAGTAGGGATAATACAGAAAATTCTGACAGCAGTTCCCAAATTGCAATCAAAACTAATAATTCAGGTACTGAATTGACGCAATTTAAATTTTGGATTCTAAAGTGAAACTTGACCCAAACTTTGGACCCTAAGGAGCAATTTACCCTAATTTAGCCTAAATAATAACAATGGTAAATTAATTACAAGAAAATGTTTTGGTCCTTTCTCACATAACCTCCTAAATAAAAAATTGATTCACTGTCCCCATGGCTAGGATTCGGATGAAAAATCAATTAAAAATTAGATGAAAAAACACTACCCTTTCACATGCATAATATTCACCTATTCTTATAGTGTTTTTCCATCAAATTTCTACTTGATTTTTCACCTGAAATCTAGCCGAGGGGTATTGAATCAAATTTTTCTTTAGGGGGTTATGTGAGAAAAGAGCCAAAAATATTAAGGGGTTTTTTGTAATTTACCCTATTAACAACAATAATAATAAGAATAACACGTTACAGGCAGGGAAAATCTAAGGGGAAAAACACTCTTAAGATCTAAAAGATGATGCATGGAATGTACACAAATAGTATTCAAGAAACAAAAAGCATTACAAGCAAAGCCTAGGATCTAATATAATTATTAGTGATTTTGGCACTAATTTATTTATTTATTAGGCTTAAACCCTGAAAGAATTTCAGAAAAAACAAACAAATAAACAAATGGACAACCCAATTAGAGCAGCTTAGGAGAGTCGAGAGAGAAGACTTTAGATAAAAGGGGAGAGCCAAATTTAAAATAATTAAGAAGGGAAGTAATATACCTTGAAAGGTTTCCCACAAAACCTCCTATTAGATCCTAAAAGGACAGAAGTGAGGCCAGGAAGATGCAAACACCAGAGTCTAGAAAACCTCCTTGCTAATTGGTGATCCTTTGTTGGAAGAGTACCGAAATCTGAAGCAAAAGAATTATTGAAGCTTAAAGGTATCCAATGCAGAATAGGAAGTGTTTGAAAGGATTTCTCTGCGGTCCAAGATGCATTAAAAGATACTGATAAAAGACTTGACCATGAAATATTCACTTTTTGGGACCTTTTGGGAGTAATTCCAAGGAAGATGTTTTGACCAGTTTGTACTGATTTATAGCCAAGTTAGTAATCAATTTGTTACAAGTCAATAAGACAGGAATCCTTCTTAGGTATTACTCCAGAAAGGATGAATTTATAGATTATTATCCCGATTATTGTCTTAAGACTCATTCCGTGGTCTGAAGATAAATTAATACCGAGGAATTTGAATGTATTTTAGGTGCTTGAGCACCCATTCATAATTTAATTGAAAATATTGAAAAAGTTCGAGTCACCATTATAATTAGCATTAGAACATCAATTTTAAAAATTCATAAAAAGTAATTATTTGCATGAAATTTTCTTTGTGATTCAATCCCCGGCCCTGTACCAGATGTTGTGGTCAATGTACAACAAACCAAAGTTGGCAACTCGAGTGAAAATTCAGCAGGGTTGAAAGTTGAAACCTTATGCAAGGCAAAACCAGAACCTAGAATGGATAGCTTGCGAAGCAGGACTATTTGAGCTGAAAAAGTGATTTGCAAAGAGTAACAATAGTACTTGTCTCTCCACAAAAGTTCTGTAGCCTTAATGGCTTAATAGATATTTTATAAGCCGAAGGCATTTTGTGTATTTCATAATCATTAAGAATATATTCATAGTTTAAATAATAAAAATGGTAAATTACAAGAAACCCCTAATGTTCTATTCCTTCCTCACATGACCTCCTAAAAAAAATTGATGCAATGTCCCCTTGGTTTATGTTTATATGAAAAATCGATTAAATATTGGGTGAAAAAACACTACCTTTTCATATGCACAAAATTTACATATTCTTATAGTGTTTTTTCATCTAATTTCTACTTGATTTTCACCCTGAATCTAGCGATATTGCATCAAATTTTTGTCTAGCGGGGTTGTGTGAGAAAAGGGCCAAAATCACACTTAAGATGTAAAAGATGATGCATGGAATGCATGTAGATAATATTCAAGAAACAAAGAAGCACTACAAGCAAAGCCTAGGATCTAATATAATTTTTAGCGACTATGGCACTAATTTATTTGTTTATTTATTAAGCTTGAACCCTGAAAGAACTACAAAGAAAACAAACAAATAAACAAATGGACAATCCAATCATAGCAGCCTGGGAGAGTTAAGAAAGGACTTGAGATAAAAGAGGAGAGCCAAATCTACAATAATTAAGAAAGGAAGGTAATATACCTTGAAAGGTTTCCCACAAAACCTCCTGTTAGATCCAAAAAGCAAACAAGCGAGGCCAGGAAGATGCAAACACAAGAAAAACCTCCCTGCTAATTGGTGATCCTTTGTTAGAAGAGAAACGAAATCTGGAGCAAAAGAATTATTGAAGCAAAGGTATCCAATGTAGAAAAGGACGTGTTTGAAAGGACTTCACTGGTGTCAAGTGCATTAGAAGTGCTGACAAAAGACTTGACTCTATGCAAAAGATGGGGTACGAAAATCCTTCGCTTTGATTATTTTGGGACAATTAACTATATATTCTAAAGTACAGTGTATATTCCACCACTTTTTAATAGTACGGAGATAAGAATATTATAACAATGAACATTTTTGTGAAAATTAATTAAAAGAAAAAGAAAAGTGCAAAAACATATTCTAAAAGGAATTTTTATTCAAATGTCGCGTTTCTTGGGTGACGAAATCCTGAAAACAATAATAAAGCTACAATTTTTATTTAATGTAGTGACTTGCCCTTAACATCCTCTCCAAATTTTAGATAGATTTTATGTGTATTGTCCAATTTGTCAATTAAATGATAATCAGTGCATAGTTCTCTCCCCACACTCCCACATTTGAACAAATCATAAAAATAATATTAAGAAAACAGGAATTGAATCTTACCTTAATGGTCGATGTACAGCAAAACCAAAGTTGGCTAGTTGGTTACTTCTTAATCTTCTCTTAAAAATCTTGTTGCGACAACATCTCCTAACCAGTCCCTATCAAATAATAAATTTTTGAAATTTATTATACACATATAGACACACACTACACGTCACTAGTAGTGCATTGAAATTTGTTGTGAAAAAAAAAAATCAAGGAATTTATATGATATTATGACTTTTGTTGAAAAAAAAAAAAGAAATTCTTGAAACACTAATAAATCTTTGACTTGCAATAATCGATGCTAAATATCGTTTCATACCTCCAATCTGTCTTTATATTTTCAACTCTATAAAGTACAACTACATAAAATTGTACAGGATAAATTGAATTTTAAGGAAAAAGGAAAAAGGCAACATTTCATTTAATTTTATTTTTAGGTAAATTGCAAATAATCCCCCTCAAGTATTAGGGTCAACAGAAAACCTCCCTCATGCTCAAAATGAAGCAATGGCAATATTCCCCCAGGAATCCACAGGAAGAACAAACGAGGAGACAATGACTTTGGAATGCCAGGGTAGGGGAAGCAAACTCATTGAGATAGGAGCAGAGCTAGGGGGTCCTGCTTATTTTCACCCACAAGCGGGCTCCTGAGGGAAGCAATGAAAGCCAGCTCCCAAAAGGGATAGGGATCCCTGGGGACTTCCCCTTACTTTCTGTACATGCCTATTTCTTTCATTTCCCTCAGGGAGGGGGTTAGTCTTGGACACATAAAAAGCCATTATTATACATATGCTATTAGGTGCCCCAAAAACCTATAGTTATTCCTAATTTTGTATCAACTGCACTTCAAAACTTTTACGTGTGACTTGTATTTGGTCAAATCAATTATTAGATTAAATTTGATTCATATATTGGTCATATGTGCTAAAAATCAAATTGATCTATGATTAAGAGATGTTTCATTTAAAATGTCAATAAATGAGTGATTGTTATTAATTAAAAATGTATGTTTTGGATCAAATAGTAATCAATATCAAATCAATTTGATTTTTGACATGAAACGCCTATATGAGAAGGCTATCTAATCTAATGGTTGGATTCACAAAATATAAATCACTAAGGAGAGTTTTGGAGTACACCTGATATCAGGTAAGGATTATATATATATATTGGGAGGGATCCGTTTACACCTGGTGTAAAACTTTTTAATCTTATACTCCTCAAAAACTTTTTTTAGGATCGATATTTAACAAAACCAACCGTTAGATTGGATACTGCTCTCATAAAGATCATGCACACCAAATTTCACATTAATTGGAGATTGGGAACTATTCCATCGACAAAACGGCCTAAATTATAATTTTATTTGTAAAAAGAAAAGTGAATTTATAAATGAGATGCATATAAGTATTTCATCAGTGTGGATTTATAAATAAGATGCTTGAGCCAATTATGTGGATTTACGGCTTTAATTATTTTTTACTTGGACTTAAACCTTTATAAGTTAGCAAATTTGAACTTCTCCCCAAATGCCCTATACGTTGGATACTCGAGTGGAAGTTCAACGGGGTTCAAACCTTATGCAAGGAAAAACCTGAACCCATAATGGATTTTTATTTTTTATTCCATTTTCTTTTATTTATTTATTTTTTTCTGCGATTGAACCAGAATGGATAGCTTGCGAAGTAGGACTATTTAATATGAAAAAGGTTTGCAATGTGTAACAATAGGGGAAAATTACCGTTTAGTGCCAGCTTTATATCCACAAAAGTTCTGTAGCCATAATAGCTCTTTTGGGAAATACCTGTCATTGAGAAGTGGTCACCATTCACCTCCCCTAGTTCTTTTATAGACCGGAGGCATAGTGGGTATTTTATTATCATTAAGATTATATTCAAAGTTTTAATAATAACAATAATAATGATACTTCATCCATTCTTATTTTATTGGCTTTTATTCTTTTTTTCTTTTTTTTTGAATGTTTTAAAATTATTGTCCCATTCAAAAAGCAACAAATTTTCTTTTTTTTTACTAAAATATCCTTCCTCAAAGATATATATATATTTTCAATGTTTTGAACACTTAAAGGCAAAATTGAAATGTTAAAACATCTATGTTGATATGTAAAGCAATAAATAAAGTTTTCATAAAAAAAAAAAAAAAAAGAAACGTGTTTCTTCAAAAAAGACAATCAATTAGAAAAGGAGGGAGGAGTAATAATACATTACAACAGAGAAAATTAGAGGGGGGCAACACTCGAAGTTCTAAAAGATAACTCGTGGCATGGAAGTAGATAACATTCAAGAAACAAAGATGCATTACAAGCAAAGCAAGCAAGGATCTAATGTCATTATTAGTGATTTTGGCACTGATTTATTTATTTAGGCTTGAACACTAAATGAATTTCCCTTGGCTGAAAAAAGAAAAGAACACAATCAATTTAGAAAAAACAAATAAATAAACACATGGAACAACCCAATCATAGCAGCTTGGGAGAGTCCATAGAGGACCTGGGACTAGACTTGTCAACGGGTTGGATTCAGACCAGATTAAGGTATATCCAAATTCGACCCAATAAAAAATAACTTCGATCTGATCCGATCTAATAGTCCGACAGATCAATAAAACATAAATCTATATCTAAATTTGTTATTTTCGAATGTCCAATCCCAAAATCTAATTTGATCCGATCCGATAATCTTATAAAATGTATTGCTTTGCTTACAAAAAAAATGACATGAATTTTAGGGAAAAAATAGAAATTTAAAAATAAAAATAAAAAATTGGAATCATAAGAAATATATTTTTAATTTGAGAATAACTTCCAACATTTTTGCTATATAATGTTCCTAAGAACCACAGAATATGTGATAAACTAACAATTAATAAAATATATAATCTAATATATTATTTAATTTATTGGATCGGTTTATCCATATTTGATTTGTTAACTAATAGATTATCGAATTGGAATTATTAACATATTAACAAATCACAATTCTCTCCTATCCTAATTTTCGGCTCTGATTTAGATCAGATTCGAATCAAAATCCAATCCATTGACAGATCTACTTGAGACAAAAGAGAAAACCCAAAGCTACAATAATATTTAAGAAGGGAAGGTGATATACCTTGAAAGATTTCCCACAAATCCTCTTAGATCCTAAAAGAAGCACAGAAGTGAGGCCAAGAAGTACAAAACACCAGAGGACTCCCTTGGTAATTGCTGATCCTTTGTTGCAAGAGATCCAAAATCTGGAGCAAAAAAATTATTGAAGGCTTTCCTCTGTATCATAGGCGAATGGTTGAGAATGAGTTACAAGAAGCATAAGTGTTTGAAAGGACGCCACTGACGTGGTCAAGATGCATGCATTTGAAAGGTTCTGCCAAAAGACTTGGCTATATGCCAATGCATTAATGAAAAAGTCCTGGGGTGCCGATACTAATCTTTCAAACACGGCAACCACCAAAGCTCAAAGCCCCAAACCCCTTAAAAAGGGAAAATTCCATTTTAGTTACTGCCTCTGAAACTAATACCAAACAAAATCATTGGTAGTCATTTTGTAATATGTTAACTGTCAATTTGTAGCAAGTTTGCAATCAAAGTCCTCCCTTTTTTATTAGTTTGGGAATTGCTCAACAAAGTGGAATTTTCCCAATGAAAATTGCAAAAGGTATGATACTATAACATCAAGTTTAATTTAAAATAAGAGTATTAAAAAAGATTGGAATCATCACTATAATTGATATTATAAAATCAAGTATTAGAAATTCATGTGCATGTCATTATTTTAAATTTCCACTCTCATTTGTGATAATGTCCTTCATTCTCTTCATTTTTTTTCTTCAGTACGATAGATTTGTGTCTTAAATATATTACGTAACATTCATTAAATTATTTAATTTCAATTTGAACACTCAAACAAATCATTATATAATGCCTCACTAACCAAAAAAGTAAAATTAAAAGAAAAAACAACACCGACAGCAACAACAAATTATAGCAATAGGATGGATTCCATAATATTTTGTGTGGACCTATTATGTAGTGTTGTTCATGTTGAAATGAATGACATTTTAATCTAATGATATCTACCTAAAGAACTTAGATTCCAAGAATTTGACTATTATTATAAATAATTTGTTTCTACACGTACAGAGTTGTGAATGGGGCTTAGATTCCAAGAATTTGACTATTATTAAATAATTTGTTTCTACGTAGAATTGTGAATTGGATGTTCGCGAAATAGTTCTAAGTTCCCATTATATTAGGTTATTCTTGTGTGTATTAATTTATTAAATTCAATTTAACCTAGCCCAGCTGACCAAGCAAGGGCCTGCAATTGTTTGACAATTAAGCCATAACTGTTGTTTTTTGGGCACAGTTGTAAATCTCCTTTGGAAATTCATTCACATGGAATCTAACAAAAATAAATAAATAAATAATAGAAAAAAAGAAAAAAGAAAAGAGGGGGAGTATTACAGATTGGCTTGGCTGGGGCCTTGGGGTAAATAACTGCACACTAATATAATTAACTGGTAACTACAAATAATTAAGTAGTGACCCGTGTGATGCGCAGCAATAAAATTAAACAAAAAAATATCTAAATAATTTAAGAAAATAAAGGTAGGAAAAGATAATTTAAAAAAAAAAAAAAAAAAACTTTTCAGCAAAAACATAAAAAAAAAAAAAAAAAAAGCAAATATATAAATACAGATTCTTCTCTATAGATAAATAAATGATTGTGTTCAAATCATTAAAAAAAAAAAGAAGAAACAAACAAACAAACAATCAAATATATTACACGATCAAATCAAATTTAAAAAAAAAAAAAAAATCCAATGGACTATAACAAATTGATCTCAAAGCCTTATATATAGACAAAGAGATATGAAGTTACCATTTCCATATTCAATAGCATCTCTACCAAAAAATAAAATCAAATTTGGAAAGGAAGATAACTTACCTGCAGTCATGTGAGCCCGCAAGATGGAGATGGGGATAACGTTATGTCAGGGGTTATAGGTAGGGGTGAATTTTTTTTATTATCATTTATAAGTGTTAAGTTTCCAACTTAAAAACCTAAGTTTGTAGGTGGAGAGCCCAAACAAATATATGAAAACATATTAAACTTGATATTTAATTGATGTCGGATGTGGGATTTCCCAACACTCTCCCTCACGTGCAGACCTAACAAGATTCAAATGACCTGTTACGTTGATAATAAAGACGGGTTTACGAGCGAAACAGGCCGAGGAACGATATGCTCTGATACCATGTTAAAGTTTCAATTTAAAAGCCTAAACTTGTAAGTGAAGGCCCAAACAGATATATGAAAACATGTTAAACTTGATATTTAATCAATGTGGGATGTGAGACTTCCCAACAATAAGGAAAATAATTTAATTTTTAGGGATTCATTGAAATTATTTTCATTTAGAAAGGTCAATGTTTTTTTATAAGGAATGTAATTTGATTTTTAAATTATGATTTGAACTCATTATTTCAACCAATTATATGAGGCCATATCACCTTAATAGTAGGGTCAGAATGAAGAAGAGAGCAGAATGAATGTGAAAAGAGTATTTAGGTGGGAAGAATAAATAGGTATGCCATATCATTAAACTGGATTTTATATTATAATATAGATATAGATATAGATTACTACCAACATAATTAAGAATGACTAAAAAGTTATTAGTCAATTATATTGACTTGTAATTATTTGTTTGTAACCGGACTATTCTGTAGTTCGGATTGTGGATTGTGAAGCATGCTTGGCAATTGGCACGACCACTACAGCCCTCAATTTCTCAGAGAGGCCTAAATTGTGCCACATTAAAAACAATTGGTCTTGCTAGGGATCTAGCAACGGTTTTTTGAAAACGATTGAATTGCATGATTGTCTTGAATGGTGAATGAACTATTGCTGTGAGAGAGAGAGAGAGAGAGAACAAGATCTAAAGAAAATTGCAAATTTCGTATGAGCCATTGGACTTGGGGTTGTTGGTGACTTGGTGTTTCACCCAATAAGAAAATGTAGTAGTTGGTATTGGCTTCCTCTGTTTTCCACTTATCAATTCTCTTTGCCTAACATATTTGATATGAAAGTCTTCACTTAGTTATATTTTGGCATGATTTGTTGATTATGTAATTATGCTCTCAGCTTCTCTCATTCTTGTTGTTTAGACAAGCATATTATTCATGTGTATGCATATAGGTATGCGTCTAACCCAAAATAAATTTATAGAAATTAGCCACCAAAGTGATGAGGTTGAATAAATGAAATATGGGAAATAGTGAATTAAATTTGCTAGATTTTCTAGATGCATGTCGTTAACTTCATATTGCTTCAGTGAATCATTGTTGCACATGCTAATTCACATTCTTTTGGCCACACAAGCCGTTATTGCCATTAAAATATAAAATATAAATTGTTGCACATGCTAATTTGTGATCGATGTGGGTCCTGTTGTAAAACTATAAAAATTAGGAGTATAATTTTCAATAGGTGGGTAAGAATAAAGGGGTTATTCCGGTCATATTCAAAACAAAAATGAAAATTCAGGTTTTATGGGAAGCTGGTGAGCTTATATGGAATAACAGAGGAAGGTGGGCTTTTGGCTATTTTTGCAGGGATGGAATGACAACAAGTGTAAGGGCAGCGCTTAGGGGGCTTCAGCGAGGAATCGTTTTAGATTGGCTCAGGTGCTTCCGTGCTTGACAATTTTGTTGTGGTGGTTAATGTGAGAAATTATTCTAAGCCCTTCACTGGAAATGGAACCAGAAGTTTCTGCTGGCCGGAAGGCATTAGAGAACTTCTCAACAAATATTCAGCTTTACTATTGGTAAACAAGCTCTGCAAAGATGGGGATAGATTTGATTTTGAAGCAACTCTCAGGCTGCGTTTGGTTTGAGGGAATGGAATAGAGAGAGAATGGAATAGGAGTGGGAATGGAATGAAAATGGGAATGGAATGGGAATAGTTATTCCATCCCAATGTTTGGTAAAGAGTAGGAATGGAATGGAAAAAAATAGGTGGGACCCCTTTTTAATGATTTTTATTCATTGAAAGGTGGGAATGACCATTCCTCTTGATTTGGGAGGGAATAAACCCCAAAAAGGAATAGACATTCCATTCTCTTAGACTACCAAACACCTACCTTTTTTGGGGGAATGGAATCACCATTCTATTAATTCCCTCCCTCAATCCCTCATAACAAATGTAACCTCATTGTTTCTCTTTTTAACTAGGTGTCTAGCTGTGCATTGCAGTTGAGGAAATAAAAAAGTCTTGTGCCAAATTATGGTAACAAAGGCTGATTTGTTGTTTTCTACTACACATTAAGGCCATGTTTGGTTTTTTGGAATGAAATGTATGAGAATGAAATCTAATTCCATGTTTGAAATAGAAAGAAATTTGAAATGATTGTCTAAATAAATTATTTGATTTCATTCCTATTTAAATTATCTCATCCAAACGCATTATTTAAAATGAATTAGAATATGATTCCATTCTAACTAAATAAACATAGCCTAAAGGCATCTCACAGGTAAAATGAGCCAACAAGATCTGGGAAAAAGGAGGAAGAAATAAGGACGAAGTAGGAGTAATGGCATGACAAGATGGTGGGGCTTTGACTTCCTTTCCCTTCTACATTTAAAAGATAAATGTGTATTTTATGTTGAAAGGCACCATATGGAAGCTTCTAATCAATCTCTCTGCTTCACGGCCAACTGACACACTGCCAATGATTCTAGCAGAAGAACAAGATTCAATTAGCAGCAAGGTGAAGGGAAATTATTTACTTCTAATTCACCTCCTGGACGAGGCTCGCGTCTAGAAAGAATTATTTTCAATCATCTCTCTGCCATTAGTCTAGAACAACAAATCTTACCTAAGATATCATTTGTCTTGCATTTTGAAAGTTAGATAGTGTGCTTTTCGAGAGCAAAAATTGATGCTAAACAAGCAGCACATAAATTAACAAGATGTAGCCAGAACATTTTATTGTTCTGATTTCACAAAGTCCCGTGGAATTTAATTTGTTGCATCACAATTACTTATCCAGGCATTTTGGTCCTCTGAAGTCTGAAACACTGCGGCAGGGGGTATAGCTGTGCGCTTGTGACCATGAAGACAGTTGCCAACAATTTGGTCTCAAACATGAATTTGGATAAAACCATATCATTTTCTAATCTGGATTGTTAAAGTACTTGGAAGATATCCCGGATTCAAGAATAACAGAGACGTTAAGATTACACAAGTTTTTTTCATCAGTTCGGGTGAATTTAGAATTCACAAGGAATTGCTAGAGTCAGCTATTTAACTAGTGTCTTAACTCAAATCGTCACACCCCAAAACTCAAGACACAAATTTTGAAGTGCACACGAATTATAAGGTACGTACGATCTATGTTCATCCGGAGTCTGAGATCAAGTAACTCCATGGCTCCTTATAATGAAACAGCATGATTTCATTCACAAATCAAGTAGAAGAAATTGATATATCTCAAATGAACAATACATGGTTTTTAATTGTCCACAAGAGAAGATGTTTATAATCATAACACTTCTTTACATTCATTCAATAGAACTCAAGCAATTTAAAAATATTAGACATTGAAAAGAAAATCAGCTACATCAACAACTGTCCAAGTTCTTAATACAAAAGAAACTCGAAAAAACTCAGTAGGAGAACATGTCCACATCTCCCTATAAAAAAACAGTCCAGGCAACTCTTTGATTTTTCTTCTTCCCTGGAATAGATTACGAAGTGGAAACGAGGAATGAGCTCACGACTTAGCAAGTAGAGAATCTACTACCCTAAAAATGATTTAAAAGACCAAATTATTACTGGCCAGATTATAGCTAAATATCCATTCTTAATTAGGTCCAAAATGTTGGGAAATTATGTGTTGCTTTTATAATTCTGTCAAAACAATAGGCATATAAATTACAAACAAAATGAAATAAATTCTGGAAAATAACAAACTTATAGTACTCAGAAGATGATTGAAATAGAAATGGATTGATCAAGGCTAATGTTTGATGCTATGTCCTTAAGACAGATTTCGCCCCTCATTTGGTGCTTTGAGTTTCTCAAACGTCTGTCTAAGGATACAATGATCTGCCACATAGAAGAAGCACTGCAATCTATGCATCTAGTGAATCACTGTGTTTATACTCTCTCTCTAATATGATGACTCAAAAATGATACAAAAATTAATCTGTTGATTAGTATCTAATTGAGTGCTCTAAGTGACTCTCCAGAACAGTCAAGAGACACATTAATCAGGTATGTGACTGTTCTGGGTAAACAGACAGACACAACTTAACAGTAATTAATTTGAATTAGCAAAAATAAAATTTTGCTTAAAAAATAACAGACATTGGTTGGTCTTCTTGACCTAACCCGGCTCGGCTCGGTGCGGGCGGGAGGGTGCGTGTTTTTGGGTTCAAACCCAATGTTGGCTAGGTCCTCCCTCCTCACTAAACACAATGATCACGCGGGCTTGATCAATTAATGATTATGACTAAGTGTGCATAATCATCATATTTAGTCATGCCTAGGGCTGCAAATGAACTTAGCCGTTCGTGAACAACTTGTGAACAAGCTCGATAAAGGCTCGTTCGAGTTCGTTTGATTAATAAATGAGCCAAGCCTGAACTTGAATACGAGGCTCGTTTATTAAATGAGCCAAGCTTGAGCAGACCATAGCTCGGCTCGTTTATGTTTGTGAACAAGCTTGTTAAGGGCTCGTGAATAGGCTCGTAAATAGGCTCATTAAAAGGCTCGTAAAATACCTTATTAGTAGGCTCATTAAGGGGCTTGTATAAATACCCTAATTTATTTTTGGTTTCTATTAACTAAGTAGACCGCTTAACATGAAAAAGATAATACTTCTTTAGTAGTTATATCTTGTACTTATCCAAGGAAGATTTTTAAGGTCGGTGTACTTTTATCTTAATGTTTAAAATTCACATTTGCGAGATCAAACCAATCTTGAACATGAGCTCGAGCTCGAGCTCGAGCTCGGCTTGTCTAGTTAAACGAGCCGAGCCGAGCCTGAGCTTTTCTAAATCTTAATGAGCCGAGCTTGAACACAATAAATTAAGCTCGTTTAAAACTCGGCTCATTTATAAATAAACAAGCTTTTAATTGAGCCGAGCTTGAACACTCCAAAGCTCGGCTCGGCTTGACTCGTTTGCAGCCCTAGTCATGCCTATATAAACTTCTATCAAAAAAAAAGAAAAGAAAGAAGTCATGCCTATATAATCAATGATTGTGACTTGAATAGTTGAATTGTAGCTAAATTTTCATCCGTGACATTAGGCATGTGATCATTTTCGTGTGTGTGTATATATATATATATTATAAACTGGTCATAGGGATACTGCCGGCTAATCTAAGTGTACATGTGATAAATGGCCTAACCTAAGTGCATGTACATGTTACAATAACTATAAGCATTAATAGGTAATAGGTAAATATTTAAAGGCATAACAATAACTATAAGCATCACGCTGTGAAAAAACTGAAAATTTTAAAATTTTCACTTCATGGCTATCCTTGTCCTGCCTTAATTACCATGACTGATCCACGCAAATTTGGTAGATTATTATCCATAATTCAATATTTACATGTACATGCTGTTATCACTTATCACCTAAATACACTTTTGTTGGTATGTGTGTGGCTCAAATTCATTCAACGGGTCGAAATTAAATATGGTACGGAAAAATCTAATTTGCAGCCAGACAAATCGCTGAGCTTTGAATCCGGTTTAATTTTCTTGCAACCACGGCCCAAATTATTTGACACTTTGAGAAGATATGGTGCTGCACTTTTCATCAAATGAAATAGATATTAGACAATCATAAATGCTTTGTTTGTCTGTTTGTATTTTATAATATTTGTCTATCCTTATATAAAGAATGGGGAGTCATTCAGATCTGATGAAACACATAGAAGGAACAATTGAGCTAGAGTTTGTTTACAAAACAAACTTGCGTACGAGGTTAAATAGTCTCTTTGTACGAGAATTCTCTGAGAAGGAAGAAGTGAGCTAGAGTTTGTTTACAAAACAAACTTAATTGCGTACGAGGTTAAATAATCTCTTTATTTGTACGATAATTTTTTTTCTTTCTTGGGGTTGAGAGTGTAAGGTGAGAGATGGTGTACAAGGGTTTTGGGATTAGGCTTGGGTTCAAGCAATTAAATTTTTGTACAATTATTCTTAATTTTCTTATGGTGAAGAAAAAGACAAGATCATGCCCTGTGGACGTGGGCAGGATTTTATCGAACCGCCTAAATCTTAGTGCTTGTTATCACATGCTTTGATTTTATTTTTATTCCTTTTGCCGTTTGTATTAAACAATTGCTGCAGGATTCCCAACTACTTTGATAGACATAGCAATTTTATAATTGGGCGTGCAAAACTCGCCAATTGATTTGAAAGAATATCGATCTTAACAATCCCATGCATAAACATTCTCTCCTCGGTCAATAAATATATAAATTCTAAAAATGTCAGTCCGTTAAGCCCCCTAATTACCGTGGTATAATTAATCACATATTTAATAAAAATCAAATAAAGGATAAATAACAGAAAATAAATAAATAAAATACAAAACATCATACCTTGCACATGGTCGTGAGGCTAATTGATCGAGACTCTTACATGATTCAACTGTGGGAGAAATATCTAGAATGAACGAATAGTCCAGAAATGTACTCAAGGCTAGCTATATAGATTACCAAATTAAATAAACCTTGCTATATAATCTTTAAATTAAAACACATACCTTTTGGATCAGTAACTAATTAGGTTTGATAACGAGAAATTGAGGGAAAAAGGCAGTGTCATCAGGATGGTACCACTGCAAGGAGCCCCACCACTCTTGGCTTCCAATGATTTGCTTGAGAGCAGCAGGTGGAGCTTGTCCGTTTCCGATGGAAAGCGGTAGCCTCTTCAATTTTGGACAATTTTCCACTCTAATAGTGTGTAAACTATCACAAATCATTACACCCTTGTAAATGCTCGTCAACTTGTGCAGAGACATCAATTCCAGCTCTTGTAATCTAGGGAGTTTGATCATGGTTGCAGTAGAGCTGTTTATTTCTTCAACAATCTCTTCCTCCTCCTCAGCCTCATCTTTTTCTTCTGTTGCTATTATCTCCACCATTTCTTCACAATAACTGACTCGAATAACTTCAAGGTTTTGCAGGTGCTGCAACAACGTAGGTGAGAACAGTTGCTTCAATTCATGACAACTTGTGACACGCAATATCTTCAAGCATCTAAAAGTATCGGGGGGCACATCTCCCTTACACAGCATCCTTAAATCTGATAGAGATTTAAGTTCCAATTTCTCTAGGGTGGGTAAGTTATTCTCTCCGGCCAATACAATACATTCCATATTCGGGCACTCTGTGATAAGCACATAGATAACCGACTTATACCATAGCAGTCGTTGACGCGTAAGCAAGAAGTATTGGATGGCAACCAAAGAGGTTTCCCTTTAAGATATTACTCATGTATCCAAAAGTCAAAGTGGCAAAATGCGGGTCAATCCCGCCCGAAGCCAATTTTCCGGGATTTGCACCCCCTGCGCGCACGTCGTACGCTCGCGACGCGCCCGACTAAGTCAATTTTCGGACCCCAATCCCGCAAATCACTCGATTGGGCTCCGTCTCATGCGCACGTGGGGACTCCCTACATCTCCCCACATTATACCGTATACAATAAGTGGAATACTATATAAGCCCACTAAAACTCTTTTACTTTTCCAATGTGGGACAAGGTGTCATCACACTCAAGTACAAAACTCTTTTATGAAAACCTTTGATTTTTGAAATACTTATTTTATACTTAAAATACAACAAGGACCTTTACTTCAACATCTCTTTCCGTCTCCATGCCTCGGCAGACACCTCGTAACCGTGTAGTCAAAATCAACTTGCAGCCGTTTCCTCTGGTGGGGCTTGGAATACCAATTTCTTCGAGAGGAAATACTTCCCAAAGATCATCTAGGATAAGCACAAACTTCCTCCTCTGCCGTAAGGATTCTAAAATTCTGGCTGCCCTTATTAGTTCATCAGTCTCTTCTGAGATATCTATGTTCACCTGTCTTGCAATGCTATTCTGTAAATTCTTTAGATTTGTCTCTTTTGATACAGTGACCCATATAACATTATCAAAATTGCTAGCCTCATCTAATAGTTGATTGTGGATCTGTTTCATGATGGTTGTTTTGCCAACCCCTCCCATCCCGTAGACACCAATTCTTCCAGTTTCATCATCTGTCAAGCATTGCCAAATTTCCTGAAAGTTTCTTTCAGCCGTAGTTTTGCCCACTATAGTTACTGTAGGTAACTCCGTTCCCTTCTTCGGTATCAAATCAGCCAATGAATCATCTGAAAATTGGCCCCTCTCTAAGAGCGCATCAACAACCTTAAGCTTTTTATGAATACGCTTTCCTAATCTCAGCCGTGAGAGGTAGTTTGGAAAGCACCCATTCAAGCATTTTGTCTCACTTCCAATTTCCTGTTGGAATCTGCATAATTCATTCTCGACATTACTAACGTCCATTAACCATAGTGAGACCTCGGCCTTTGGCTCTTTTCCTTCTTGCGACTTGGCTGTCTCAAGTTTTGTGTTAATGCGGTTCAATCGGGCAGTGAGCTCTCCCACTTTTCTCGTCAGTTTCTCCATCTGTGACTCAGGGCTTTTTAGATAGTTCATTTTTAGAAGACATGGTCCATGTAGGCAATGTGGTGCGCACAAACAACTCATGATGCCGGTGCAGGCGTTGATTCCACCAATAACCTCCATAGCTCTATTTCTACACATGGCAAATGAAAAATGAGAGTCACGTGGTTGAATAGCGATTGTTGAAGTGTTGCAATAATGTATTGAAGCATAAAGCAATTCTTTTTCATTCTTATTTGTTGGATCAAAACAATTATGAAAATGGTAAAATATTTTATTCAATTTATTTATTTTTTGGTTAAGGGTAAAATGTTTTTAAAATTCCGGTTATACTAACCCTACAATACCTAGAAGGGGGGTTGAATAGGTATTCCAATTAATTTTATCAAATTTTAATTATTAACACCTTAAAACCTTATTAACTCAATCAAATTAATCATACAGCAGATATAAAAGCAAGTAAAAAGTGCACAAGAGATTTTTACGTGGAAAACCCTAGATGGGAAAAAACCACGGGACCTAGTCCAGTTGAAGCAAATCTACTATGAACTCAATGAGTACAAGACACACTTACAGACCACAACGACTCAAGCAATTGTCTTCACTCCCACGATCGCCCATGATCGATCTCCGTCTTCACGGCTTTGGTCGCAACCAACCTCTTCACAACGATTCATTCTAGCACAAACTCGTAAGCTCGATCACCGTCGCAATGGACTCACAATCATCCAAAGATGTGAAATAGTATGTGGTTTGAAGGTCTCTAGAGCATGAATGTGAAAACCTAGGTTAAAGTGCTCTAGAAAGGTTTTGAGGAGCTGAGCTTTAGAAAACCTAATTGTGAGAGGCTTGCTTAACCCTCTCAAAGGTAAAAGACACTATTTATATAGTCTAAGAAACCCCAAGTGGTTGTACCACGTTTTGGTGTTAAAAAGGCAAGTTTTAAAACTTTAAAATCTGATTTTTAAGAGCCCGGATCGATCCGAGGTCATGCCGGATCGATCCGCGTTGACAGAGTCAAAACAGCATTTCTAGAGCAGTATGGATCTATCCACCTCAGCCATGGATCGATCCACCTTGGCAGAATCAAAAACTGCAATTCTAAAATAGCATGGATCGATCCACCAAGGCAGAATCAAAAATTGCTTTTTTAAAATAGTATGGATCGATCCACCAAGGCCATGGATCAATCCACCTAGATAGAAAACCCTCAAAAGCAACAAAAATCATTTCAAAACCATTTTTATAAATAAGAACATATTGAAAAAGATTTTAAATGATTTTAAACATTAAAACTCAGGCTTCTACAGTCACTTACCTTTTCTAAGAACAATTGTGAGTCAAAACTTTGATATCCACGCTTTGTCTTAACTTTGCAGCTTCACCAATCTTTACAACACATAAGACAACACTTACACCATTGACACGGAATTTGCCAACACAAAAAACATGGACTTTACAGTTTTTATTTTATTTTATTTTATTTCTTAAGATTAATGATTAGAGATGTCCTACTAAACTAATCTTTTGACGGCCTGTATGAGAGGCTTTATACCCACACGGGCAATGAAATATTTTTATTTAGTTTAGCGGTTTTAAGACATATTACAATGTAACTTTCCTAAAAGGAGGTGGATATTGCTACTGCAAAAATTCCTCAGCACCCCAACTTATTTTAAATTTCTTAAGGTTTTATGAAAATTTTAAAAGGTTTTCATGAAAACTAATTGTGTTATCCACTAGATAAAAGAGATGTGCAAAAAACTGCCAAATCTGTTAAACCAAACCAATCAACTCTATTTTACATTGATCCACACGGTTTGAGAAAACATGCGCGCGGATTGGTTTGGGTGGGTTGAACAACATATTTGGTGGTTCGGTTTGATTGGCATGTTGAACTTAGTCAAATCGACAATATACTGACCCAACTCACCTTTAATCTTCTATATATATATATACACACTTTCTATAAGAAAACATCTTAAGACATTATAGCTTTTTAACTTCTTGTTGCTTGGTCTATAATCATTTTGTGGGATTTGATATTATAAAATGTCGAATAGTTTCTCCAAATATTTTTGCAAAGAAATCAACAAACTATCCTCTTAGAGATTAGGAAAGCATACCTTTTGGTCATTTAAATACCTTTTGGTCATTTGACAATCTTTATAAAGCTGGTTATGAAGGGCATAATACAACCCGTTCAATCCGCCAAAGCGTTAGCTCAAACCACCAAAGAAATCAACCAATTCATCGATTTTAGAGACCAATGGTTTGATGGTGGGTTGAAAATTTTGCAAATCGCCTGTAGACACCCCATTATGTACCACCTAATAATTCTAAATCTCTTTTTATCCCAATGATGATAATTATTGTTCGACCTAAAGCACGTGAAATAATCCCGAGCTGGCCCACGGAATCACAGCAAGACTTCAACAAAATTATACAAAAAACCCGTGCATACGCATCTACACTAAATGAGTACGCATCATGCTTACGCAATCACCTGGGTTGCGTATGCACCTTACCTTATTTTTCTGAAACCGCGTCTCCCTGTTTGTGAGGACTGTCTAACCCGAGAGTTAGAGTCCATTCGGGATAGGGAAGAGAGAGCAATCCGGGGAAGGACTCCCAGGAACCCTAGCAAACCTTATAAATATACCATTATAATTCAGAAGAGGGGGGGGGGATAGGAAAAGAGGCAAGAAACCACTTTTGATACTAAGAGAGAGAATTGCTAGAAGGAGGGCTGTGATTCCAAAGGACTGCAAAGGAGGATTGATTGAAACTGAAGGCGAATAAACCTAAGGGTAACCTTTTATCGATTTCTATTCAGTTTCATGAATTGTGGTTATGCGTGATTGAAGTAATATTGGTATAATCATGTGCATGCTGGTTGATGTGTGTTATTGATTTATTATGCATGATTTAGAAGAGTAGGGTTGTTAAAGAGTGAAATCCGTCGTAATTCAGTAACAGTTTTTTAAAATCAGCGATTGTATTTTAATCATAACTCTTGACTCCGACGTCCGAATTGGGCAAAATTGGTCTTCTTAGAAAGATAATCCAATTCTCTACAATTTTGTATTTCACGAGTTTTGTCCAATTCCGACGTTTTCATACTAAAAAACGCGATTGAAGTTTCTTCTGTTGCAAAGTGACGAAAATCACTTTTCTTTCTCTGTTTCTCTTTTGTTTATTCGATCTCATTGTGCATGATTATGGGTGAAATATGATGTTAGAATGCATGCTTAGGATAAATAAGTTGTATAGTTATTGTTTAGTATGCCATGATAGTGGAGTAAGGTAAATCTGAATAGGACCGACTGCCCGTTTATCATCATTAGCATCAATTAATGATGCTAACATCGATGTAATAGGCAAATATTCATTCTCATGATTTCGTAATAACTTTATCAACTCGCAGTATTCTTGATGTATAGTCCTAGGGTTAGTTTAATCTACTTTCTGCTTTTTGAAGTCTGAGAAATGCTCACTGGCTGCGTACGCGTTGGTCAAGAATGCGTATGCACTCCATTAGAGCAAATAGTTTTCTGTTCTATGAGATTTTCTGCATGATGGTAGTCAAGGAGTCTCATGTTTTAACTGTTATCGTCTAGCGGGCGTGTGGATTATTGAAACAGGGCTAACAGAAGATCAGGTACCCGAATAAGGGTGCGTACGCAACTGGCATAGATGCGTATGCATCAAATGAGTTGCAGGCAGAAAGCCTATCCTCTATTTTAATTCTGTTTGGTCTTATTATCTGCTTCTCGACTAATCATTCTGCATCTTTTCATTCATTACTGCGTGATAATAATTGTTGCATGCTTTAGGGTTAATTTTAATTGAATATCGAATTAATTATGGCCAATAGTTATGTGTGGGGGGCCGGTTTCGACCGGGCATTGTCGGGTGCCTAACACCTTCCCGATGATGTACCATAGCTCTGAACCCGGATCTCTGGTTATGACGAGCTAGACCCTGCTAGGGTTCATTGTTCCCAGATAGTAACTGGGTGGCGACTCCTCTCCGTAATTAGTCTTTCGAGGCTAATTGCGTACTCTCGAACCATCGCGGTGGTTAAAATACTTCTCTTTAGGGCGTGGTGCTCACATCGCCTTTGGCTGGTTGGTTGGTGGTTTCTCCCTCAAATCGTTCCAAACCGACCCGCTCACACCCCTACTAGAAACATTATTTTAAACAAAGAAAAAAGTTTTTTTCAAAACATATCATTTAAGTGGACTTTTTTACCATTTAAAATCACTGTTTTTATAAAAATGAAATAGAAACTATAAATAGCAAGATTTTTCTTTGATTTTTGAGTTTATACAATCTAGATATGATTTTTGAGTTTAAATTTTCTTGATAAATACAAGATTTTGAGTCTCTCGAGTCTTTAAGAGCCTTTTGATCGAAAAGTGGAAGGAATAATCTCGATCATTTAATTTTTTGGGTTGTTTCTCTATAAATAGAGATCAAGCTTCATTCTAGTTCCAGAATTTTATATACACTATCAAAGTTGCAATCTATCTATCTATATATATATATATATATATATATATAGAGAGAGAGAGAGAGAGAGAGAGAGAGAGAAAGAGAGAGAGAAAGAGAGAGAGAGAGAGAGAGAGGAAGAGAGAAAGAGAGAACCATGATCACACTCCTATTACCAGCCATTGGAGAGTGCACTAAGAGTGCTTAATCAAATTTAATTGAAATTTATTCACTGTGATTGACAAAAACTACTCGATCTACGGTCCTACTTTCATATGATCATCACATTTCACTCAGAATTCAGTTAAAACAAATTATGAACTACAAAGTCCAAAAATTTCTTAGATTTTGATGCTATTGTTGTGCTTTTTTTGGAGGCTGCTCTATTATTTCTAGAAATGCTTGTTATGTTTAGCTATAGACAGTTTTTTGTGAATTCATTTTTGTTTTTTTTATAGTTTTGGGTGCTGTTTGGGAGGCTTTTCTTCTCTAGTTGGGGAGCAATTCTGGTTTCTTTTTGTTTCGTGTTGTAATGGCTTTCATTATATATATTAATACAAATACAAATTTCTTTTCTTTTGCTGATAAAAAAAATAGAAAAACAAAAATATTCGGATTACTATTGCTTTTTCTCCATAGAATCAAGTTACCGCTTTCTCTTGTTGGAATCATGTTATTGTTGACATAAAACAACACGAAGAACAATAATAACAATAACAACAAATAAAATTGGAGATATAAAGTCAGAAGAAAATTGAAGAAAAAAGATCAAGCAATGAAAGAGCCCACATACAAATTTCCGTGTTGAACACTACTTCGAATGCTTTTTGATTAGACCCCAAATCGAACTTTGCTTGTTGTGTGTGTTTGTGTCATAGTGTGAGAGAGAGACATAGATTTGAGAGAGGATTTTTCCTTATTACTCACTACATCTTCAATTTTCCATTAATGAAAGATGTGCATGTATTTTGAAATGGTTGTTGTACCTGTTCCAATAATAACTCATTGATTAACTAGTGGTGACTATTTTAACTAGTGAAAATAGTTTTTTCCTTCTCCAATAACCAATAGCCTAAAATTTTTAAATCCAACTAGAACTTAACCTATCACAAGTCTTATTAGGCTAAGACATATAGTGTGAGGACTCAGAGGCTTGATTGATGAGAATTTTGGGTTGGATTGTGATAAGGTATGCTTTGATAAGTCACATATCTCTTTTGGGTGCATGTTGAATGTTATAGTTGACTATAATATAATGTTATAGTCGACTATAACAAACAGAATGTCAAAATACTGTCTATTGGGAAGTTTTAGTCGACTACTCATTTGTTATAGTCGACCATAACATACGAAATTCTATTGAAAGGCAAGATTTTTATGGGGTAAAAAAACTATTATACCCCTCTTTCATATTTCCTTTAAAACCCGACTCTTATGGGTTTCTACCCATTTTTTTGAACAAAGAGAGAGAGAGAGAAAAAGGAATAGAAAGAGGACGCCAATGGTGAAGCACATGACCTTGGGAGCATGGATCCGACCTCACGGAGGTCCAATCTTGCAATTTTCACTCCGATCTACGTGTGTGCAACCTGGGGTTTGCGTTTCTAGCTTTTATTTGAGAGGTAGGTATATTTTTCATGGTTATAGATTATTGTATGCACGATTTGGGACATGCTCATGGGTATTTACATATTTAAATGATATATTACATGTTTTACATAAGAATGGGGTTTAAATCTCAGAAATTTCATATGTTTGAAATCTAGGGTTTGATATTATACTCTATTTTGTTATATCCATGTTGTATTTCAAAACCCTTACATGATTTTAGGGTATGATATGTTGATTTTGAAATCTATTGGGTTATATGTTTTACAATCAAACATTGGGGGTCATTTTTATATAAGTGTTTGAAACCCACTTTTCTACCATAAAAAAGAAAAAAGAAAAATGGTTTTGGAAGATTAACATGTAAATGGATGTAATGATAAGGGGTATTTTTTGTCCCAACGATCGTAGTGTTCTAAAAAATGAGGCTACTTTCTGGACCTAGGTAGGGATCCAAAAAGAGTGGAAATAAGCACTCGCAAAATTATACCTTTTAATTTTTGGGACTACTGGTCTTACGGCCTCTTGCCAAACAATAGGTCTTGGATTCAACTCTCACCACTCCCCCTCAAGGCCACCTTTATAGACTTTGTCCTGTAATTACCCGGTGCATGTGAGACGAAGGGATTGCATGTCCAACGATAAAAAGTAATATGTAGTATAAAGAAAACATGTATTGGATCTTACCTTAGTGGTCAATGTATAGCTAAACCAAAGTCGGCAACTTGAGTGAAAATTCAGCGGGGTTGAAAGTTGAAACCTTATGCAAGGCAAAACCAGAACCCAGAATGGATAGCTTGCGAAGCAGGACTATTTGAGCCGAAAAAGTGATTTGCAATGAGTAACAATAGTGCCTGTCTCTCCACAAAAGTTCTGTAGCCTTGATGGCTTAATAGATATTTTATAATAGATATTTTATAAGCCTATGGCATTTTGGGTATTTCATAATCATTAAGAACATATTTGTAGTTTAAATAATAACAATGGTAAATTATAAGAAACCCCTAATGTTCTATTCCTTCCTCACATATCCTCCTAAAAAAAATTGATGCAATTTCCCCTCGGTTTAGGTTTCAGATGAAAAATCAATTAAAAATCAGGTGAAAAAACACTACCTTTTCATATACACAATATTCACATTTTCTTACAATTTTTTTTCATCTAATTTCTAGTTGATTTTCACCCCGAATCTAGTGATATTGCATCAAATTTTTTTCTAGGGAGGTTATGTGAGAAAAGGACCAAAAACACACTTAAAATCTAAATATGCTGCATGGAATGCATGTAGATAATATTCAAGAAACAAAGAAGCATTACAAGCAAAGCAAAGCAATGCCTAGGATCTAATATAATTTTTAGTGACTATGGCACTAATTTATTTATTTATTTATTTATTAGGCTTGAACCCTGAAAGAACTACAGAGAAAACAAACAAATAAACATATGGACAACCCAATCAGAGCAGCCTGGGAGTGTCAAGAGAGGACTTGAGATAAAAGAGGAGAGCCAAATCTACAATAATTAAAAAGGGAAGGTAATATACCTTGAAAGGTTTCCCACAAAACCTCCTATTAGATCTAAAAAGAACAGAAATGAGGCCAGGAAGATGTAAACAACAGAAAACCTCCTTGCTAATTGGTGATCCTTTGTTGGAAGAGAACCGAAATCTGGAGCAAAAGAATTATTGAAGCAAAGGTAACCAATGTAGAATAGGAAGTGTTTGAAAGGACTTCACTGGGCCGGGTTCAAGATGCATTAAAAGGTTCTGACAAAAGACTTGACTCTATACAAAAGACTTGATTATTTTGGGACAATTAACCATATATTCTTAAGTACAGTGTTTATTCCACCACTTTTTAATAGTACGGAGATGAGCACATTATCACAACATGTATTGCCAATGAACATTTTTGTGAAAATTAATTAAAAGAAAAGGAAAGTGCAAAAACATATCCTAAAAGGATTTTTTATTCAAATGTCACGTTTCTTGGTGTGACAAAATATAAGACGAAATCCTGAAAACAATAATAAAGCTACAATTTTTATTTAATGTAGTGACTTGCCCTTCACATACTCTCCAAATTTAGGATAGATTTTATGTGTATTGTCTAATTTGTCAATAAAATGATAATCAATGTAGTTCTCTCACCACACTCCCACATTTGAACAAATCATAAAAATAATATCAAGAAAACAGGAATTGGATCTTACCTTAACAGTTGATGTACAGCAAAACCAAAGTTGGCTAGTTGAGTGAAAATCTCATCATATCATTGCGGCTACTTGTTAATCTTCTCTCAAAAATCTCGTTGTGACAACATCTCCCTGTAGCCAGTCCCTACCAAATAATAAATTTTTGAAATTTATTATACACATATACACACACACTAGACGTCACTAGTAGTGCATAGAAATTTGTTGTGAAAAAAAAAAATCAAGGAATTTATATGATATTATGACTTTTGTTGAAAAAAAAAAAAAATCTTAAAACACTAATAAAGCTACGACTTGCAATAATCAATGCTAAATATCTTTCATACCTCCAATCTTGTCTTTATATTTTTTACTCCATAAAGTACAATTACATAAAATTGGACAGAATAAATTGAATTTTAAGGAAAAAGGAAAAAGGCAACATTTCATTTAATTTTATTTTTTGGTAATTGAAAATAAACTCCCTCAAGTATGGGGGTCAACAGAAAACCCCCCCTCATGTTCAAAATGAAGCAATCGTAATGTTCCCATGACAGGAATCCACAGGAAGAACGAACTAGGAGACAATGGCTTTGGAATGCCGGGGCAGGGGAAGCAAACTCATTGAGATTGGAGCACAATTAGGGGTCCTGCTTATTTCCACCTACAAGCGGGCTCCTGAGGGAAGCATTCAAAACCAGCTCCCAAAAAGGATAGGGATCCTCGGGGACTTCACCTTAACTTTCTGTGCATGCCTATTCCTTTCATTTCCCTCGGGGAGGGGGTTAGTGTTGGACACATAAAAAGCCATTATTATACATATGTTATTAGGTGCCCCAAAAACTTATAGTTATTCCTAATTTTGTATCAAGTGTACTTCAAAACTTTTATATGTGACTTATATTTGGCCAAATCAACTATTGGATTAAATTTGACTCATATATTGGTTATAAAAAATCAAATAGATCTAAGATTAAAAGATGTTTCATTCAAAATGTTAATAAATGAGCGATTGTTATTAATTAAAAGGGTAAATTGCAGATAACCCCCCTTATGTATAGGGGGTATGGCACATAACCCCCCTAAAGTTCAAAACGTTGCAATGTCCCTCCCCAATGTTTTAGTTTTTTTTCAATGTGCCACTCCGTTTAGTGCCGTTTACAAAAAGTGACGGAAAATGATGACATGCGTAGCACGTGACTATGTTAACTGACTTGTGTTCTCAAAAATACCCTTGCAACCCTCTCTCTCCCAACCCAAACCCCCATTCCATTTCTCCTTCTACACCCACGATGGCCATGGTGGATCTGAGATCTCCAGCCATGGCGGATCTGAGATGTCCGGCGGTGATGGCACGATGGCTGAAGTAGATCTGAGATCTCCGGCTGGGAGTGCTTTGGCGGCGGCGACGACGGGATTTATGCAAATCCTATGGCTGAAACCACCCACGGCATAGCAGGAGAATGAGAAGCCCATGGCTGAAACCACCCATGGCATAACAGGAGAATGAGAAGCCGGAGTCGGATGATGAAGAAGATGAGGAAGATGAAGAGGATGATCAAGGAAAAATCGACAGCGAGGAGCCGAAGATCACCCGTATAGAACTATAAATTGCCATAGTGGTGGATATGAAGGGGTTATTGATGTTGTTGAGGATGAAGAGAGCGATGCCGACGAGGAGGAGACTGAGATGGCCAAAAATGGGTTGAATATGGCGTCGCATCATCCGTAGAAATGGTTTTCGAGTGGTCTAGTAGCTCGAACGGCGAGGCTGGCGTCGTTTGGTTCTCCTAGCGGGCGAACAGTGGAGCTGGCAATGGGGGTGAACCAGATTGATGCATTCTCAGATCAGCATGATCCCTATTGGTCGAGGTTCATGGTCAAATCCGACCATGGCTGAAATTTATTTATTTATTTTCCTATGTTGGGTTTTAATTATGGAGTTGCAGACATGGGTTTTGATTGTGGGGTGTTGCGGAGTTCCAATCATGGGTATTGGGTTTGGGGTCAAACTCAGGTGAAGAAGATGAGAAGGGAGGCAGCCATGGCCGAGGCTGCTGCTGCTTCTTCTTCTTCTTCCTTTCTTCTCATGGCTCAGCACGTAAGGGGGAGGGCAAAACTGACATTTCAATCGTCCGTTAACACCGTTAATTTTATCAAATGGAGAATTTGTATTAGGGGGCACATTGCAATATTTTGAACATAAAGGGGGTTATGTGCCACAGCTCCTATACATAAGGGGGGTTTTCTGCATTTTACCCTAATTAAAAAAATGCATGTTTTGGATCAAATAGTAATCAATATCAAATCAATTTGATTTTTGGCATGAAACGCCTACATGAGAAGGGTATCTAATTTAATGGTTGGATTCACAAAATATAAATCACTACGGAGAGTTTTAGAGTGCACCTGATATCAGATAATGATTATATATACATGGGGAGGGATCTGTTTACACCCAATGTAAAACTTTTTAGTCTTATACTCTTCAATAACTTTTTGTAGAATCGATATTTAACAAAACTAACCATTGGATTGGATACTGCTCTCATAGAGATCATGCACACTAAATTTCAAATCAATTAGAGATTAGGAACTATTCCATCGATAAAGTGGCCTAAATTATAATTTTATTTGTAAAAAGAAAAGTGAATTTATAAATGAGACCCATCAGTAGTGTGAATTTATAAATGAGATGCTTGAGCCAATTATGTAAACTTACGGCTTTATTTATTTTTTTATTTAGACTTAAACCTTCATAAGTTAACAAATTTGGACTTCCCCCAAGTGCCCCTATACGTTAGATACTCGAAGTGAAAGTTCAACGGGGTTCAAACCTTATGCAAGACAAAACCTGAACCGAGAATGGATTTTTATTTTTTATTCCGTATTTTTTTTGTTGCGATTGAACCCAGAATGGATAGCTTGCGAAGTAGGACTATTTAATCTGAAAAAGTGGTTTGCAATGTGTAACAATAGGGGAAAATTACCTTTTAGTGCCAACTTTCTCTCCACAAAAGTTCTGTAGCCATAATATCTCCTTTGGGAAATACCTATCATTGAGAAGTGGTCACCATTCACCTCCCCTGGTTCTTTTCTAGACCGAAGGCATTTTGGGTATTATATTATCATTAAGATTGTATTCAAAGTTTTAACAATAATAATAATAATAATGATACTTCATCCATTCTTATTTTATTGGCTTCTTTTTTCTTCTTTTTTTGAATGTTTTAAAATTATTGTCCTATTCAAAAAGTCAATAATTCTTTTTTCTTATTTTCTAAAATATCCTTCTTCAAAGATATATATATTTTTTCAATGTTTTGGACACTTGAAGGCAAAATTGAAATGTTAAAACATCTATATTGATGTGTAAAGCAATAAATAAAGTTTTCATAAAAAAATGTTTTAATTTCTTCGAAGAAGACAATCAATTAGAAAAGGAGGGAAGAATAATAATACATTGCAACAGAGAAAATCAGAGTGGGGGCAACACCCTAAGTTCTAAAAGATAACTCGTGGCATGGAAGTAGATAATATCCAAGAAACAAAGATGCATTACAAGCAAAGCAAGCAAGGATCTAATGTCATTATTAGTGATTTTGGCACTGATTTATTTATTTAGGCTTGAACACTAAATGAATTTCCCTTGGCCAAAAAAGAAAAGAACACAATGAATTTAGAAAAAACAAATAAATAAACACATGGAACAACCCAATCATAGCAGCTTGGGAGAGTCCATAGAGGACTTGAGACTAGACCTGTCAACGGGTTGGATTCAGACTAGATTAAGGTATATCCGAATTCAACCCAATAAAAAATAACTTCGATCTGATACGATTCAATAATCCGATCAATAAAACATAAACCCATATCTAAATTTGTTATTTTCGAATGTCTAATCTGAAAATCTAATCTCATCTGATTCGATCTGATAATCTTATAAAATGTATTGCTAAGTGCTAACAAAAAAATTGACATAAATTTCAGGGAAAAAGTCGAAATTTAAAAAAAAAAAATGTAATCATAAGAAATATATTTTTAATTTGAGAATAACTTCCAACATTTTTACTATATAATGTTCCTAAGAACCATAGAATATGTGATAAACTAACAATTAATAAAATATATAATCTAATATATTATTTAATTTATCGGACCAAATTATCCATATTTGATTTGTTAACTAATAGATTATCGGATTCGAATTATTAACATATTAATGGATCACAATTCTCTCACCATATCCTAATTTTCAGTTCAGATTCAGATCGGATTCGGATCAAAATCCGATCCATTGACAAATCTACTTGAGACAAAAGAGAAGAGCCAAAGCTACAATAATATTTAAGAACGGAAGGTGATATACCTTGAAAGATTTCCCACAAATCTTCCGGATTTGGATTTGCTCAAGTTTGCTCAATCTACTGGAGGCTCAAGTGGACCGTTGATGGCTGCCACGTGGATTTGCTCAAGATCCAACGGCTCAGGTGAAAAGGGGCAAGGGAGCTAACGCCGTTAGGGGGGGGATGGCATTCAGATCCCAACGACGCCGTTTTGCACAACAAAATCGTGAAAATGGGGGGGGGGGGCGGGATCTGATTTCATTTTGATTTTGCCCTCTCTCTCTCTCTCTCTCTCTCCCTCCCTCCCTCTCTCTCTCCCCTCCATTTTCGATCGCGAGAATCTGCATCCCCTCTCGCCGCCGTTCCTCTCCACTCCCGCCGGCAGCAGCGGTCTCCCCTCCCTCCGCCGCGAATCTGCATCCCCTCTCGCCGCCGTTCCTCTCCACTCCCGCCGGCAGCAGCGGTCTCCCCTCCCTCCGCCGCGAATCTGCATCCACTCTCGCCGTTCCTCTCCAGTCCCGCCGGCAGCAGCGGTCTCCCCTCCCTCCGCCGCCGCTCCTTTGTCGGGTTAAACCCAGATCTGGGTAAGGTAAGGGGTTGCTCTGTTTTTCCGTCCACCACCGGCCGCCGCTGCTGCCGCCGCCGCCGCTGCTACCCCTGCTGCTGCCGCTGCTGCTTCCGCACCAACATTCTCGCCTTGAAGCTTCGACGGTGAGTGTGGAACCTTCAAATTTTTTTTTTTTTTTTTTTTCCCCTGCCAGTTGGGGTTTTCGACAGTGAATATAAATTTTTTTTTTTTTTTTTTTTTTTTTGGTTTCTGTAAACTGTGTAAACTGGGGGGTTTCCCATTCACACGAGTACTCAGTGCTTAGTGCTACTTCATTTATATTCCTTTACTCATATATACATGGTAATTTCTCATTTTTTTATATTGTCTCACATGATATGTTTCACCTATTCATTTTACTTAACTCTATCTAACTACCGGTCCACTTTATCTGATTACCAATCCAACTATCCACTATGTATTCAAATGGGACTTCTAAAATGGACAGTGGGTAATTGGACTGCAAATAGAACGGAAGCAAAATGGGCCTATTTGTTCATGAATTTTGAGAACATTTTTTTGTTCTTATTATAGTTGCAAAAAATAGAAAACACGTTTGGAATCGAAAAGTGTTTTGAAAACCTTCCCAAACATATTTACGATTTTTTTTAGAACAACTCATTTAAAAAACATAAAAACAATGTTCTCAGTTTCTATATTTTGTTGATATATTTACGATTTTTTTTGGTTTCTGTAAACTGTGTAAACTGGGTTTGGGGGGTTTCCTGTTTGGGGGGTTTCCTGTAAACTGTGTAAACTGTGTAAACTGTGTTCCTTTTTTTCATAATTTATGCTGTTGTGGAAGTGGATTTATGGTATGTGTATATCTATATATATATATATATATGCGATATGTATAGAATTGAGCATGGTGGAATGTGTGAATTGGGCGAATTTGGTTGACTTTTGGTGGTTAATCTGAATGTGTGAGATATATATATGTATGTGTGAGATATATTAATCTGAATTAACCATGTATGTGTGAGATATATATATGTGCACGCATGTGCGTGTGTGTGTGTGTACATTCTTTGTTCACCCTTCAGTGTAACCATTAAGCCAAAAAAAAAAAAGTTGAGACACAAGGTACATACCTAAAATTGAAATACAAAGAAATATTTTCACTAACAACCCAAGTGTTGGCAGCGATAGAGGCTTGAAATGAAATACAAAGAAATAAAATTAATTAGTGTACCTAAAAGAATAAGAGACAGGAATAGAAAGGCTTATGGGTGGTTTTTTTTTGTACCTAAAATTAATTAGTGTACCCATAAAATTAATTATGGGTGGTTTTTTTTTTTTTTGGGCTTAGCATGGGTATCTCCATCCCTTTGGGATGAGACTAATCCCATGGGATCAAGCAGGCCTCCATCCCACATGTGTTAGATAATTAGCAGAGCAGGCCACCTGTATTCAAATGACCATTATGCCCTCAATTTAAAGAATTGCATTCAATATTAAAAAATTGTTTAAATATAATATTATCAACAATTACTCTAAAGGAAATCTTAATTAATAAGTAATAACCCTAGAGCCCCATATTATTTCAAAACATTTCTTCTACATGGCCCATTGTTATTTTGCTGCCACTTGTGGATTTGAATATGCAAGAAATAGAAATATAACATCATATTAAAGTTGCTTTATTTTTTGTGTGCAGGAATGGAGTTACCATTACATGACAGTGTTGAGCAATTGGAATGGAAGCCCAGGATGGGTATGGAGTTTGATGAAGAAACAAAGGCTTATGACTATTATAATGAATACGGCAGGAGAGTAGGCTTCAGCATCCGACGACAATATAGAAATAAGAGTAAAACACATGGTTGTATCAGTACATATTTGTATGTTTGTTCAAATGAGGGGGTGCTAAGGAAAAAGGTTGGAGCAAAATCCCCTAAAAATCCTAGGGGCCACACAAGGACGGGGTGTTTGGCTAAAATGGGGATAGGGTTCAATGAAAATACTCGGAAGTATGAAGTTAAGATGTTTGTTGAGGAGCATAATCATGACCTTGCGCCTAAGGGATGCTCATATATGTTGCGATCTCAAAGGTGCATTTCTGAATTGCAGGGCAATGAATTGGTTATGGCTGAAGAAGCTGGGCTTTCTATTCGGGATACTTATTCTTTAATGAGTACACAAGCTGGAGGAAGGGAATCCCTTGGATTTACTAAACTTGATCAGAAGAATTACCTTCGAAGTAGGAGAATGCGTAAATTGGCATATGGGGAAGCAGGTAGTTTGATGCGATATTTTAAAGAACAAACATTGAAGAATCCATCATTTTATCATGCTGTTCAATTTGATAATGAGGAACAAATTACCAATATTTTTTGGGCGGATGCTCGCATGATTATTGATTACAGTCAATTTGGGGATGTTGTAAGTTTCGACACAACTTACAAGATTAACAAAGAACATCGCCCATTTGCTGTTTTTGTGGGATTTAATCATCACCGAGAGGTTGTGGTTTTTGGGGCTGCACTAATGTACGATGAAACCATCGATTCATTTGAATGGTTATTTCAAACATTCTTGGAAGCGATGTCCAATAGGGCTCCACAAACCATTATAACCGATCAGGATGCTGCAATGGCAAAAGCCATCCCTAATGTGATGCCCAATACTTTCCATAGGTTATGCAAGTGGCATATAATGCAAAATGCCACGAAACATGTGAGTAGAATTACTACAACGGCTGGAGCTGAAACTGATTCTGATATGTCGACTACATCTGTCAAAGGAAAGTTGGCATATTTCATGGACCACATAGATGAGGAGGCCGATTTTTTAGCTGCTTGGGAACAAATGCTTGATGATTATGATGTGCGTGGCAATCATTGGTTGGACACTTTATATAAAGTGAAGGAAAAATGGGCACATGCATATGTCAGGTTACATTGGTGTGCAGGAATGAAAAGCACTCAACTGAGTGAGAGTTTTAATGCCTCTTTGAAAAATTATTTGAGATCAGATCATGATTTGATGCAATTTTTAATGCACTTTGAGAGATTGCTATCTAACAAGCGCCACAAAGAATTGGAAGCTGAATTTGCATTGTCTCAGAAACAGCCAAAAGTGCTTGTGCCTTATAAAGTGTTGGTGCAAGCAGGGAAAATTTATACAAGGGATATATTTGAGGCATTCCAAGTTGAGTATTTCAAATCTGTTGTACTACAGGTTAGATGTGATGTTGAAGATGATGAGAATATAATTTATATGGTCTGTAATGATGATGGACGTGGAGTTGTCCATGTGAAGAGGTGTAAGTCTAATGATCATCTCTCTTGTAGTTGTAGACTATTTGAAATGAGTGGCATCCTATGCAGACATGCCTTAAAGGTCTTTAGAGAAGTATTACTTGGCGGGGAACTCCCTGACCAATATATATTGAAGAGGTGGACAAGAGATGCAAGATCCACAGATGTACACGATATGCTTGCCCGCAATACTGAAGCAAATGGAAAGTTGGAAGAAGCTGATCGATATTCCATGATGATGACAGGGTGGAGGAAACTAGCAGACAGGGCTGCCAAATATGAAGATGCGTATCATTGTGTTATTGAGAGTCAAATCACTTTGCAAGCAAAATTGGAAGCTGTAATACATGCACATCTGAATAGGACAGTGCAGGAAACAGTGACAGCGCATGAAACAGCTTCTACGCAGGGAATAGGTGACCAACTTATTTATTTTTATTTTCTTTTCATTTTTAAGATGCGTATCTTGTATTTTTTGTATTCATATTCTTGATTACTATAATTTGTTTTTTTCTTTAAAAAAAAAAAAAAAAAAACAGTTGAGCAACCTGTTGATGATGACAACTCAATGGATACATACACCCTGAAGAGAAAAAATGACCCATTTAAGGGGAAACGTAGGGCAAAGAGTGGAATGGAAATAAGCATAGACAAGGCGAAGGCGAAGGCGAAGGCGAAAGCAAAAGCCATACCAAAATCCCACACAACATCCAAATCAAAGTCCACATATAAAGTATAATGTTTACATTAAAATAGATTAGAAAATATATTATATAACATGTAATATGTGAAATTTTTTTATTTATAAATTTTGTATATCTTTGACATTTTATTATTTTATAGGCACGTCGTATTGAACAAGATGCAGATGTATATATTCCCCTTCCACCAGAACAAATACAACAATCACAGGTGAAAATCTTTCATTCCACCATATACAACTTTTATATATGTATATATATATTTTGTTTTTACATATATCTTAATATTTTTATTTGTCTTTGCAGATAAGTGGTTCTACTTTGGGTTCTACTTTGGGTCCGCCATTGAATACGACCTTGTGCACACCAGCAAACAGCATCCAAGCATTGTTGACAGCAAATATTGATGGTTCAAATTGGACATTTGAGCCTTGTCAAGGCTCAAATAACATATCTTCTAGCCAAGTAAAAATTATATATACATTATATTAGTTTAGTTATTATAATATCTTTATGACATAAATGCTAATAATTACCACTTGATACTTATAGGTTGACATTAATGCTCCTGATAATTTGGATGGACCGACATCGTGATGGAATTGTTGATATTGAGGTATTAAGGGTGAATCTTATATTTTGACAATTTTTTGGAAATTAATGGTTTTTTCTTCTTAAACTTTTTTATATTCAGGGCATTTGAACAATCATGGAACAAAGTGCAAAGCATGATGGGGGAAGCATTATAGGGGACTATTTGTTTAAGTTGGAACTCTCTACATTTTGGTTTAACGTGTACATTGAATATGGACGTGAAATTTAGATGTACACTTTAGTTCTTTAGGGGACTAATTGTTTACATTTTGGTTTAATGTGTATGTTGAATTCTACATTTTTTTTTATGGGACTAATTGTTGTTATAAACAAGGTCATGGTAGAATTTTATGAAAAATGGTCATGGTAGAACTGCTTGGGAAAAATTTGGTGCTCTTGATATATCATTGGTTTCTGAATAGTTAATGGTAGTTTGATTGTGTACAGGTTTGATTAGTCGATAACTTGGGATGTCTATATTATAGACAGGGTCATGCCAAATTTTATAAAAAAATTTGGTCCTTTTGTTATTTTAATTGTTGGCTTCAAGAAGTTTGGATGACCCAACAATATAATAAGATCATCGCCTTCTATGTTATAAAGTGGCTCGTGAATTGTGGGACTTTTCTTTTGGCATGTTTGGAGTTAATTGGGTTTGATGTCTAATGGTCCTCCAATTGGTTGAAGGGTGGTGGTGTAGGAGTGGTAGTGTCTTGCCTCTTATTGGTTTGGAAGATGGTGCCTCATGTAATTTTTCATATCCTTTTATCCTTTGGAAGGAAAGAAATAATAAAACTTTTGAAGGAATTAAAAAGTCCATTTTAAATTAAAATCTAGCATAGCAAATACACTTTATTTGCAAAGGTTTAGTTGGTTTGGGAAGATAGAGCCACAAGTGATGCAACACAGCTTGTCATAAGTTTTTTTTTTTTTTTTTTTAATTGAAGTTTTATTAAGGAAATCCAACCAAACTGATGCCATAATTAAAGGATTAGTTTATAATAAAGGTATTTGTAGTTTATTTTTTAGAACTGTTTTGAAAACAAAACGAGAGAAAACGGGTCATGCCAAAAGTTATTTATGCCTCAAAAGAGGGGAACTACATGATAATTCTCTCTCTCTCTCTCTCTCTCTCTCTCTCTCGATAACCATGCACAGTATAGCTTCAATTCAATTAAACTACATAAAATTAGCAAAATAAAAATATAACCAAAGCATAGCACTCCTTTACCTCATATATTTCCAATTCCCAAAACCTTGGCAACACTAAGAAATGACATTTCTCACATCCAATAGCTTTTCTTAGTTTCGCATTAACAAAAGTACAACTAATAAAACTAAAACAACCAATCCAATTACAACAAGACATGTCATTATTAATCTTAACTCAACAAGTTGATCACTCAATCTTGAAAATTCACGATATGAAACGTGATCCAAACTAGTGCACCCAGATGTAAATGCATCTCTTGTTGAGCTCTTTGCATCTCTTGTTGGGCTCCTTCCTACTTCCTCGCGCTCATGTACTTGAGATGGAGTGCATACATTGTTGTACCTATCGACCCAGTCAACAAATCCTGAACAATTACGAGTCTACATAAGAGTTACATTGCGTTAGTAAAAAATTATGTTTCAAATAAGCTAATTTAATATCAAATATAAAACATAACCATAAAAACTTACATTGCAAGTAGATTTATAGTACAATCTACCGGGATTTCGTTCAGATCCAGATATAGCTAATTCACATGGTCTTGCACGAGAACATTTGCATTTTCTTATTGGAACATGCATACCACTGCTTGTGGAACCTTCAGATGCCATTGACTTATGCCTTCTCTTTAATTGACTTGTGGAACCTAAAGTCAACCAAATTCGCCCAATTCACACATTCCACCATGCTCAATTCTATACATATCGCATATATATATATATATAGATATACACATACCATAAATCCACTTCCACAACAGCATAAATTATGAAAAAAAGGAACACAGTTTACACAGTTTACACAGTTTACAGGAAACCCCCCAAACAGGAAACCCCCCAAACCCAGTTTACACAGTTTACAGAAACCAAAAAAAATCGTAAATATATCAACAAAATATAGAAACTGAGAACATTGTTTTTATGTTTTTTAAATGAGTTGTTCTAAAAAAATCGTAAATATGTTTGGGAAGGTTTTCAAAACACTTTTCGATTCCAAACGTGTTTTCTATTTTTTGCAACTATAATAAGAACAAAAAAATGTTCTCAAAATTCATGAACAAATAGGCCCATTTTGCTTCCGTTCTATTTGCAGTCCAATTACCCACTGTCCATTTTAGAAGTCCCATTTGAATACATAGTGGATAGTTGGATTGGTAATCAGATAAAGTGGACCGGTAGTTAGATAGAGTTAAGTAAAATGAATAGGTGAAACATATCATGTGAGACAATATAAAAAAATGAGAAATTACCATGTATATATGAGTAAAGGAATATAAATGAAGTAGCACTAAGCACTGAGTACTCGTGTAAATGGGAAACCCCCCAGTTTACACAGTTTACAGAAACCAAAAAAAAAAAAAAAAAAAAAAAAATTTATATTCACTGTCGAAAACCCCAACTGGCAGGGGAAAAAAAAAAAAAAAAAATTTTGAAGGTTCCACACTCACCGTCGAAGCTTCAAGGCGAGAATGTTGGTGCGGAAGCAGCAGCGGCAGCAGCAGGGGTAGCAGCGGCGGCGGCGGCAGCAGCGGCGGCCGGTGGTGGACGGAAAAACAGAGCAACCCCTTACCTTACCCAGATCTGGGTTTAACCCGACAAAGGAGCGGCGGCGGAGGGAGGGGAGACCGCTGCTGCCGGCGGGACTGGAGAGGAACGGCGAGAGTGGATGCAGATTCGCGGCGGAGGGAGGGGAGACCGCTGCTGCCGGCGGGAGTGGAGAGGAACGGCGGCGAGAGGGGATGCAGATTCGCGGCGGAGGGAGGGGAGACCGCTGCTGCCGGCGGGAGTGGAGAGGAACGGCGGCGAGAGGGGATGCAGATTCTCGCGATCGAAAATGGAGGGGAGAGAGAGAGGGAGGGAGAGAGAGAGAGAGAGAGAGAGAGAGGGCAAAATCAAAATGAAATCAGATCCCGCCCCCCCCCCCCATTTTCACGATTTCGTTGTGCAAAACGGCGTCGTTGGGATCTGAATGCCATCCCCCTCCTAACGGCGTTAGCTCCCTTGCCCCTTTTCACCTGAGCCGTTGGATCTTGAGCAAATCCACGTGGCAGCCATCAACGGTCCACTTGAGCCTCCAGTAGATTGAGCAAACTTGAGCAAATCCAAATCCAAATCTTCCTATTAGATACTAAAAGAAGCACAGAAGTGAGGCCAAGAAGTACAAAACACCAGAAAACTCCCTTGCTAATTGCTGATTCTTTGTTGGAAGAGATCCAAAATCTGTAGCAAAAGAATTATTGAAGGCTTTCCTCTGTATCATAGGTGAGTGGTTGAGAGTGAGTTTCAAGAAGGATAGTGCTTGAAAGGACGCCACTGCTGTGGTCACGATGCATTGAAAGGTACTGCCAAAAGACTTGACTCTATGCCAATGCTTTAATCAAAAAGTCTTGGGGTGCCGATAGTAATCTTTCAAACACGGCAACCACCAAAGCCCAAAGCCCCAAACCCCTTAAAAAGGGGAAAATTCCATTTTAGTTACTGCCTTCGAAACTAATACCAAACAAAATTATTGGTAGTCATTTTGTAATAAGTTAACTGTCAATTTCTAGCAAGTTTACAATCAAAGTTTTCCCTTTTTTGTTAGTTTGGGAATTGCTCAACAAAGTGGAATTTTCCCAATGAAAATTGCAAAAGGTATGATACTATAAGATCAAGTTTAATTTAAAATGAGAGTATTAAAAAAGATTGGAGTCATTACTATAATTGATATTATAAGTTCAAGTATTAGAAATTCATGTGTATGTCATTATTTTAAATTTCTACTCTCATTTGTGATAATGTCCTTCATTCCTTCATTCACTTGATGATTTATTTTTTTTATTTTTTATTTTTTTTTTCTTCAATACGATAGATTTGTGCCTTAAATATACTACATAACATTCATTAAATTATTTAATTTCAATTTGAACACCCAAACAAATCTTTATATAATGCCTCACTAACCAAGAAAGTAAAATTAAAAGAAAATACAACAATGACAGCAACAACAAATTATGGCAATAGGATGGATTCCATAATTTTTTGTGTAGACCTATTATGCAGGGCTGGTCACGTTAAAATGAATAATATGATAATCTAATGATATCTATTTATGAAACTTAGAATCCAAGAATTTGACTATTATTATAAATAATTTGTTTCAACGTAGAGTTGTGAATCGGATGTTCGCAAAAAAGTTCTAAGTTTCCATTTTATTGGGTCATTCTTTCGTGTATTAATTTATTAAATTCAATTTAACCTGGCCCAGCTGACCAAGCAAGGGCCCGCAATTGTTTGACAATTCAGCCATCAGTCCATCAATGTCGTTTTTTCGGCACAGTTTTAAATCTTCTTTGGAAATTCATTCACATGAGTCTAACCAAAAAAAAAAAAAAAAAAAAAAGAAGAAAAAAGGAAAAAAGGAAAAAAAGGAGTATTACAGATTGGCTAGGGCCTTTGGGCAAATTACTGTAAACTAATATAATTAATTAGTAACTACGAATAGATAACTACTAACATAATTAAGAATGACTAAGAAGTTACTAATCAATTATATTGACTTATAATTATTTGTTCGTAACCGGCTATTCTAGTTTGGATTGTGGATTGTGCTGCGTGCTTGGCAATTGGCACAACCACTACAGCCCTCAATTTATCGGAGGGGCCTAATTTGTGCCACATTAAAAACAATTGGTCTTGCTAGGGATCTAGCAACAGTTTTTTGAAAACGATTCAATTGCATGATTGTCTTGAGTAGTGAATGAACTATTGCTCATGATTGTCTTGAGTAGTGAATGAACTATTGCTCAGAGAGAGAGAGAGAGAGAGAGAGAGAGAGAGAGAGAGAGAGAGAGAGAGAGAGAGAGAGAGAGAGAGAGAGAGAGAGAGAGAGAGAGAGAGAGAGAGAGAGAGAGAGAGAGAGAACAAGATCTAAAGAAAATTGCAAATTTCATATGAGCCATTCGACTTGGGGTTGTTGGTGACTTGGTGTTTCACCCAGTAAGAAAATGTGGTAGTTGGTATTGGCTTCCTCTGTTTTCCACTTATCAATTCTTTTGCCTAACATATTTGATATGAAAGTCTTCACTTGGTTATATTTTGGCATGATTTGTTGATTATGTAATTATGCTCTCGGCTTCTCTCATTCTTGTTGTTTAGACAGCATATTATTCACGTGTATGCATATAGGTATGCGTGTAAACTCAATACAGAAAATAAATTTATAGAAATTAGCCACCAAAGTGATGAGGTTGAATAATAGAAATATGGGAAATACTGAATTAAATTTGCTAGATTTTCTAGATGCATGTCCTTAACTTCTGTAAGATTCATATATTGCTTCAGTGAATCATTGTTGCACATGCTAATTCCCATTCTTTTGGCCACATAAGCCGTTATTGGCATTAAAATATGTTTGGTAAGGCCGCATAGCCGTTATTGCCATTAACTACTGTGATTTTGAAGTGATTCTTAGGCTACGTTTGGTTTGAGGGAATGGAATGGAGAGAGAATAGAATGAGAGCAGGAATGGAATGAGAATGGGAATGAAATGAGAATAGTTATTTCATTCCAATGTTTGGTAAAAAATAAGAATGGAAAAAAAAAAAACGGTGGGGGTTACTTTTAATGATTTTCATTCATTGAAAAAGAATGGACATTCCATTTTCTTGGAATGGAATGGAATGGAGAGAGAATAGAATGGGAGTGGGAATGGAATGAGAATGGGAACGAAATGAGAATAGTTATTTCATTCCAATGTTTGGTAAAGAGTAAGAATGAAAAAAAAAAAAAAAAAAAAAAAAAAAAAAAAAGAAAAGAAAAGAAAAAGAAAAAGAAAAAGAAAAAGGTGGGGCTCACTTTTAATGATTTTCATTTATTGAAAGGTGGGAATGACCATTCCTCTTGATTTGGGAGGGAATAAACCCTAAAAAAGAATGGACATTCCATTTTCTTGGACTACCAAACACTCACCTTTTTTGGGGGAAATGGAATCATCATTTGATTAATTCCCTCCCTCATTTTCTCATAACAAAAGTGTCTAGCCATGCATTGTAGTTGAGGAAATCAAAAGTCTTGTGCCAAATTATGTTAACGAAGGCTGGTTTATTGTTTTCTACTACACATTAAGGCCATGTTTTTTTTTTTTTTTTGTTGGAATGAAATGTATGAGAATGAAATTTGATTCCATACTTAAAGTAATCTAGAATAGAAAGAGATTTGAAATAATTGTTCAAATACATTAATTGGTTTCATTCCTATTTAAATTACTTTATCCAAACACATTGTTTGGAATGAATTAAAATATGATTCCATTCTAACTAAACTAACATGGCCTAAAGGCATCTCACAGGTAAAATGAACCAACAAAATCTGGAAAAAAGGAGGAAGAAATAAGGACGAAGTAGGAGTAATGGCATGACAAGATGGTGGGGCTTTGCCAAACAGCACATAAATTAACATGATGTGGCCATAACATCTTATTGTTCTGATTTGACAAAGTCCCATGGAATTTAATTTGTTGCATCACAATTAATGAAATTAATCCGGAGTTTGATATTATGTAATTCCATGGTTCCTTATAATGAAATAGCATGATTTTATTCACAAATCAAGCTAGTAGTAGAAATTAAAAGACCTCAAATGAACAATACATGGTTTTTTATTAACCACCCGAGAAGATGGTTATAATCTAGACACGTCTTTACATCCATTCAATAAAACTCAAAACAATTTAAAGAATATCTCAACTATTCTATGCATAAACATTCTCTCATCACTAAATAAATTCTAAAAATATTTAGTCTATGCAAAGAGTTAAGTTACTATAAAAAGAAAAACAACAATCCAAATTGATACATGAGGATTTGGAAAATTAAGCATGTAATTAATTCCAATCGATGTGTTTAGAAATTCGGAAAATTTGAACCAAGCAATGAATTCCATCAATATTTAAAATTTGAAAATTGAATTTATTTAAGAATAATTCTCATCCGCAAGTATACTTTTAAGAAATTACTTCATGCAATATGATTTCTATAGCAGTCATGCTTTACGGGCCGAAGCCTGTAAGCCGACTGTCAACCGTATCAATACAAAAACCAACACACCCCTTTAACTCCGTCAAACCCATATGTTTTGTCCCTTCCCTCTTTCTCCCCTTTTGGAGGCAATGGTCGAGCTTCTCACTGAACAAGCACGATGGAAATTCTGTAGAACCTTAGACCAGACCACCGTAGAGCATCACAAACTCACACTGTAGATCGACAGCAGAGTTCAAGGCAGATCGATGGCGAAGCTCGAGGAAGATCGATGGTGAAGCTCGAGGTAGATCGACGACAGGGCTCACATCCCCCCTTCATGCGTTCACTCTCACGGTGGAGCTCACATCTGCGAGGTTGTAGATCTGACATTAATGGTGGAACCATGAGGATGAGGGAGGTTGTAGATCTGACATTAAAGGTGGAAACGTGAGAATGGATGGTTTGGCTTCAGCTGTTGGTTCTGGAAACCTTTAAACGATACTGTTAGTTGGTGAAGCTTCAATGGAGACAAATTTGGGCAAGGGGTCCTCCCAACGGAGACAGATGTGGAATGATTTTCAGAGTAAATTTAATTTTCAAACTAAATTTAACTTGATTTTCAAGTTAAATAGTAAATTTAACTTATTTTCCTAAATTTCAAGTTAACTTTACTTCATTTTCAAGTTATATTAAACTTAATTTGATTTCTGAATTAACATCATTTTTTTTTTTTTTTAATTTCTTACTCAACATGGGTTTTGTTTTGAAGCTCTCGATGAGTACAATCCAAAAATATAATTTTTATCAAAATCGGACTCTTTAAAAAAAGAGTTATTGCATTTTTTTAGGAAAATGTTGGTATCCTCGTAAGAAAAGAAAACTGTTATACATTAATTGTTGTATTTACAAAAATGCCATGGTCTTACTCATTGGGCTAACAACAGTGGTCGTAAGAATCTTTTTCCTTTCTCTAAAAGCAAAAAGGAAAAAAAATACAAATTTCTATCCAAAAATATTAATCCAACTGCCACATACTAATTAGTCCCAAAATCCAAAAATATTTGTTTCAATTCGAAGAAATTAATTCCATTTGAACCATACCGAATAATACAAAAAAAAATAAAATAAGAAAGTTAATCGATCCTTACACGTAACTTAAAATAAGAATAATAACAATAGTGTAGTAGTATAATGATGTTGCACATTCAAAATAAAAGGATAAATTATATTGATCTCTCTTGAGATTTGACAAAATTACAATTACTTCCCCGCTCCCCTAACATTGGAAAAAATACACCTGTCTCGTTGAGGTTTCGTTTTATCCTTCTGTTAGTCATAACATTTTTTTTTATAATCAAATAAGAGTATATTAAGAAGCAAAAATTGGTTCATTTCCAAACCCTGCTTCCTCAAATAAAACAGAGCGAGGTAAATCCGGGATTGGTATTGAACCAAAGCGGTTACAAGTAGCTGCCCAAAAGGCAAGTTCATGGGCTGCTTGATTAGCCACCCTGGGAATAGATCTAACTACAGACATATTAAAATTACAAAGCAGTAATCGAGCATCTAGGACAAGAGGAGTGATCATCCAAGGGGAAGGTAAAAAACCATCGCGAATGGGATCAAGAACAAAGGAGGCATCTCCTTCAAGGATAATGTTGCGTAAGTTGGCAACAAAGCTTCTTTTAACGCAAAACATGCTGCTTGGGCCTCAGCAACCAAAGGATCCAAAGGACCAACTTGTGCCGTCCAAGCAAAGAGCATAGTCCCAGCACAATCTCTAATAATAACCTCAAGCACAGAGAAGGTATCCCTAATTGCTGCATCAAAGTTAATCTTCAACCAGGAAGAAGGAGGCGGGGTCCATCTGGACAAAAAAGGAGAATTGATGGGGGAGGACTTCTGACCAACAGAGCCTAAGTGCTCTAATGCAATAGTATCTACCTGACGAAGTAGCTCTTTAGGGTCAAGGACAAAATTATCAAAAACCACTTTGTTACGAGTGAACCATACCCTTTCCATCAACACAGCAGCAAAAATAAAGAAGTGTTCAGCCTCCTCTATAGGTAGAGACACATTAGGACTATTGATGAGGAGAGAACTCAACCACTCCTCCAAACTGAGGTGGCAAAACGATCGAAGACGAATGGACCATTTAGAGCTGAACCACAGAATCTCAGTAACTTTGCAATCCAAAAATAAGTGATGAACAGTTTCCAAAGGAGCTCCACAGAGGGGACAAGAAGAATCATCAATAGGAAACCTCCTTTGAAGCACCTCACGCACAGGCAAAATATCACAAAGAAGTTTCCAAAAGAAGACCTTGTATCTTTCATGAAGACGAGAGTTCCAAAGAGAATTCCAGACCTTTTTAGAGCAAGGACCAGAAGTAGTAAATCTATCGAGTTGATCCGTAAGGTAAGCAGATTTAACAGAGAACACACCTGAGGAGTGAGGGGTCCAAACCCACTTGTCACTACAATGATTAGGTGAGATCTGAATTTTTAGGATACAAGCAACCGCTTCCACATCAAAAGTACGACTGAGTTTATCAATATCCCATATCCAATCTGGCTTAATTATGAAATCAGATACCAAATTAAGTCCTGGTGCACGAACACCCCAGGGAAGAGGACGAAAACTTGAGAGAAAAGGAACCCAAGGTTCTGTCCAGAAATCAATATTGGAGCCATCACCCACTGCAAAACACATACCTTTAATGAGAACATCTCTACAACTGAGTATTCCTTTCCAAATCCAAGAATCATCATTAGAACTTGACTGCTGAAAAAACTGATTAACATTGCAGTATTTGGTTTGAAGCAATTTGATCCAAAGGGAATTTTTCTCAACACAAAATCGCCAACCCAGCTTTGCGACCAAAGCTTTATTCATATCTGCTGATCTCCTAAAGCCAAGACCACCAACACTTTTGGGACAACAAATAGAATTCCAGGCCTTAAGATAAAGCCCTCGATGCTTATCTGTAGAGAATCCCCACCAGAAATCACGGCATCTAGCATCAATAGAACTACATACTTTCTTTGGAAGACAAAACGTGGACATAGTATAATTAGGGAGAGTCGTAAGAACTGATCTGATGAGAGTAGCCCTCCCTGCTTGAGAGAGAGTCCTCGCCTTCCAACCGCAAATCCGAGTGTTTACTTTTTCAACGATTTCGCCAAAGGCATCAACCTTAGAAGGACCAAGAAAAAGAGGTAAACCCAAATATTTGGCCGACAGGGGGGCCTTGCGTAAGTTTAGAAAGGATGACAGAGCAGCAGCAACATTGCCTACTATATTCTTGCTGAAATGAACTGTAGATTTAGCCAAATTGATGGTTTGCCCCGACCAAGATTCATAGGTATGAAGGCAATCTAACATAGCCTCAGCCTCCGAAATGTCAGCTCTGCAAAAAAGGATTAAGTCATCCGCAAACAAAACATGAGACACCGCAGGACTACCTCGACAAATCTTGATCCCATGAATCGCCCCTGAAACTTCAGCACGGATAAGGAGTCGAGACAAAATCTCAGAGCACAATATGAAAAGAAAAGGGGAAAGAGGATCCCCTTGACGCAAACCTCTTTGTGGAGAGAACAAACCAATAGGACCACCATTGATTAAGGTAGAGAATGAAGTGGTCGAAATACACTGCGATATCCAGTTAATCCACGTATTATTGAACCCAAAACACCTCATAACTTCCAACAAAAAAGGCCATTCCACCTTATCATAAGCCCTTTCCATATCAACCTTAATAGCCATAAGCCCACCCTTACCCGACTTATACTTCATAGCATGCAAAATTTCATGAACAATGATGGAATTGTCAGAAATGGACCTTCCTGGGACGAAGGCAGCTTGTAGAGGGGATATTAAATTAGACAAAAATGGTTGAAGTCTGTTGGAGAGAATTTTAGCAATACATTTATAAATGACATTACATAAACTGATAGGGCGAAAATGCTTGACCAAAAAAGCCGAAGAGGTCTTTGGGATCAAAACAATATTAGTATGGTTCATCTGCCGCAACATGAAGCCACCGAGAAAAAAACTTCTGACAGCAGCAATGACATCCAATTTTATAATAGACCAATAATGTTTATAAAATAAGGCAGACATACCATCAGGGCCGGGGGCTTTACACGAACCCATACAGAAGAAAACTGAACGAATCTCTGGCTCCTCAGGAATAACACATAACACCTCATTATCCTCATCAGATATACTACGAGTAACCAGATTCTCAAGACCCTCAGGAACCTCAGGGTTAGCAGAAGAAAAAAGAGATTGCAACTGACGATTGAAACATTCCCCGATAGCCATACGATCAGACAACCAAAGACCTTCTTCATTCTTCAAGAAGTCAATAGAATTCTTCCTTCCCCGCATAACCGTAGACAAATGAAAGAATTTAGTGTTACGATCACCCTCTTGAAGCCATTTGACTCGAGAATTTTGCCTCCAAAGAATCTCCTCTCTCTTATAACATTCATCAAGTTCCAACTGGAAATTTGCCACAGTGGAAAGACAAGAAGGGGAAGGTTCTAAAAGCTGGAACTTGGCAATGTTCTCTTTAAGAGCCTGGATCTTCTTATGAATACTACCAAAATGATCCCTATTCCAAGCAGAAAGAGCACGTCGAGAAACTTTGATTTTCTGACAAAGTCTGAATGAGGGTGAGCCTAACCATAGTGATTTCCAAGCATGTTCAACAACCAAAGAGCTGGACTGATCTCTGATCCACATAGCTTGAAATTTGAAAGGTCTCTTAACTGAATTATCACTCCCCATAGTATTAATTACAATTGGACAATGGTCCGAAGCCGTAGCAGGGAGATGGAGTAAAGAAGCATGAGGAAACAAAGAACGCCACAACAGGTTAGCAATGCCTCTATCCAAACGTTCTTGAATATTAGCTGCATTACATCTCCTGTTATTCCAAGTGAAGGGGTTACCTGCAAAGCCTAAGTCCACCAAACCATTAGTATCCATAAGGCCGCCAAGCCCACCAGAAGAAGGGCAAGCAAAAGGCCTGCCTCCTTTTTTATCAGATTGAGACAACACACAATTAAAATCGCCAAAGCATACCCACGGGCCAGAGAAAGAATTAGCTAATGTATCCAGCTGAGATAAAAAGGATTCTTTACCCTGCCAGTAAGGGGGGCCGTAAACCCCAGTAAGCATCCAAGGAGATGAGGGGGGAGCCGAGAACACAAGAGCATTCACCAAATGACGATTGAAAACAGTAACTTCAATTTCAATCCCATTACGCCAGCCAAGACATAAACCACCAGCATGATTAACAGGCGGGATTGAGACAAAGTTGTAGAAACCAACACCAAAGAGACAACGCTTCACACTCACATCATTAATTTTAGTCTCAGAAAGAAAAATCACATCCGGGTGCAGATCACGAACCAGAGCCCGCAATGACCGAACTGCCGCAGGACGAGCAAGCCCACGACAGTTCCAAGATAAGAGAATCATCTGGATGGAGGGGGCTGGGCCTGACCCGCCACCTCTAAGTTGGAAAGTGAAGGAGCTACTGGACCCCGGAGAGAACCCAGATCAGAAGGATGAGTCAAAGCTGTGGGAGACTTCACCGCATGAACTCCCACCTGATTCCGAGCCAAACGCTTAAAATTGGTTTTGCGACCTTGAGAAGAAGGAATCTCTACACTATGGAAAGTAAAGTTGGGAGACGGGAGATAGGGGGGAGGAGGCGGGAGGGAGACATTGGAGGGAGGAGGGTAGGCATAACAAGCATCAATAATTTGTTGTTCAACAATGGTAGGAAAGATGGGAGTAGGAATGTTTTTTGATTTTTTCTCGAAATGGGTAAGACGAGGTACATGTTTAGCCTTTCTTTTACAAGAAGAACGAGAAGAAGCAATTGAGAGAGGGGAATAAGTAAGAGATGCCTTTTCAGATGACTTAGGGACAGGTGGCATAATGAGAGAGGAATGTGGAAAAGGAGGGGAGGAGAGAATGGAGTTAGGAAGGGAGGGGGAAACGGCTTTCTGAAAGGTATCAATAGGATTAGATAATGAAATATTAGTCGAGTTGGGACTGGAATGAGAGAGTTTAGTTAAGGGTGGGGACAGGGGGCGAGAAGTATCGAGAAGAGAGGGAGCTAGCTGGACCACAGGATTCAAAGAAAAATATGTAGACAAGCCAGAAGAGGCAGAAAAAGGAGCCGTAGAATCCAAGGGAAGTGTACTGGTGTCAGGAGATGTGACAAGGGTGTGTATGGACGGAGAATTGATAGGAGGCCGCGATGGACCAACACTCGCCGTCGGACCAAGGGTATTCCGTGAAGACCGTTGAGAAGAGTTAAACTGCACAGTAGAGAATCTGGAAAAATCACCGTGTGAAGCCCTCAACCAGGGCCCAAAAGCAGAGACACCGTGAGAAGGATTTCCAGCAACACCACAACCCCCACCCGCTTCAACACTGCAATCTTTCAACCCATGCCCTAAATACCCACATCTGTAACAAAAGTCAGAAAGCCTTTCATACTTGAATTGAATCCACACCTCCGGCAAAGGAGCTCTGTTCAAGAAGAAACCAGTCTTAAGAGGGGCAGAGACATCGATGCCCACACGAACCCGTAGAAAATTGTTCCAAACCAAATGATTGGACCGCTTCACATCAGCTTCTATAAAAACCCCAATAGAAAGACCAATCTTGGAGATATTATCCAAAGATTTGAAACCAGGAGGTAAACCGTGAATCTGCACCCAAAAAGGCGAAACTTTAAAGCTTATTTCTTCAAGAACTAGCCCAGGAGACCATTCCTTTAAAATAAGGTGAGCACCATGAACAGACCAAGGACCAGAAAGAAAAACCTTCTCACGATCAGATTCTAAGGCAAAGCCAAAAAGGAAAATATTTATAGAAAGGAAAGTAATGGAAGGGGCCTTTGAGAGCTTCCACGCACATAAAAGCGTACTCCGCACTGCTTGAATGTTTAAAGGCCTGTCTGCAACAAATTTCCCAACGAGCATTAAACTAGAGGCAATACCAGCAACAGACGAGTCATGAACAAGAGTTAAGATTTCATCTGAGCAGCTGAGGCTAGATGTATGGGAAATAAGAAGGGAGAGATCTCCTGAAGTTGGATCCATCAACAGATCAGAAAAAAAGGGAAAGACGGTGAACAGAGCATCACCGAAAAAACCAGAGAAAGGAACGCTACACAGGAGAGAGCGCAGGCAAAAAAGTCTAACCCGCCCTAAACTTTGTTGGTTCTGTTAGTCATAACATAGACAATGGAAAATTTGACTATAAAATAACCACTTTACCCTCATTTTAAAATAAGTAACATTAAAGCCTCTGACTTTGTTGTTTTTTCTTCAACTTTTAGGGAAATAGAGATCAAAATTCCTATCTCTCTCTCTCTTCATTTTGTACATAAGTGCCGCAACAATTTCAACCAACGCCGTGAATTGGACCATATGAAATAACACAATCATTCCATACTAAAAAAACCACCATTTGTATAAATATATATATATATATGTGAATTGATCCATAAATGAAACTTAAAATAATAATCATGATAACAATAATGTAGTAATCTAATTATGCTGCTCATTCAAAATTATAAGGTAAATTATACTCACGTCCCCTAAGTTTTGGTGAAATTACAATAACTTCCCTTGAAATTTGAAAAAAATACATAGGCCTCCCCAAGGTTTTGTTTTATTGAAGGAGACCTCCCTTTCGTTAGTCAATACATAGACAATGTTAAATTTGAGTATAAAATAACCATTTTACCCTTTTTTAAAATGAATAAAATTTTTAAAAATACACACAAAAGACTATTTTCAAAATAAAATTATGAGCATACTAATCCCTTTTATATAATAGTATATTAGTATAAATGTAGATATGCTGAATAAACTATTAAGCACCAAATTGCTTTTCTTTACTATTTCTCATACTTTGGGGTAGGACTAGTAGCCACGAACCCAGACCAATCTTCCATATACCATATGGACTTTATTTACAGAAAAATGCAAATCTTCCCGCCTCATTTTTTACTTCTCAACCCTTATTCATAACAGTTTTCGTTAAGTTATGTTCTTAGAGGAATAATTTTGAAGTTGCTTGTGTTGTAGACTTGTAGCATCATAATGCAAGCATGAAATTTGAAAGACTGAAATTAGTTGGAGGGTTGTTTCCCATTTTTGTTTACTTATTTATTTTTTATTTTTTTTTTTTGGGTCAAACAAAAGGTACCCCATGCCATTAAAGTCCAGACTAATTTCCGTAATACACAAACCGCCTAAATAGTATACTCTATTTATAAAACCATACCAATGAATCCCTTAAACCACATGGCTGATAATTTCCTTTCCCATTGGGGCTTTTTTATTTTTTATTTTTAATTTTATTTTTTTATATAGATACAAATGGAGGGGATTGAACCCCTAACCTATCCAAATCCTACCTTTTTCCTCACCCTCCCTCAATACTAGGCTAGCCTAGTAACTTTCCTTTCATTGGCTTTGAAACGGCCCAAATTGCATTGTAGGAAGGGGTATACGGGTATGTGGTTCACTTCTTGCTTATGGGTTCTCTCCACTGGCTTTATTCACAACCAATTTGAATTCGCATATAATCATACTAGTGGAAACAAAAACGTTGCTAGAATATGCCAAAAAATTGGTTCAAGTTGAATTGATGCCCTCAACTAGATTTGAGTGTTGTGAGAAGAATCTCCCAACAATAAAAATCTATTGGCAAGGAGGTTGTCTAATTGACATGTTGCAGGGAGAGAAACATAACATGCATGGAGTGCCCTTAGTAATAAACTTTTAAAAATTATAATATTAAAAGGCTAAGTTAATTACATAGGGTGCCCTTAATAACAAAAAAGGGAGTGCCCTTAGTAATAATAAGGGTAAACTACGCATTTTTTAAAAATGTGTGACTAATTGATAAATAAGTTCAGTCTTCTTCATTAATTGACTTAGAAAAACTCTTACTTGATTAATTGCCAATATTTTACCAAAAAGTGGATTAATCGCCAATTTCCCATATTTTTTTAATGAGGGACCATTTAAAATGTTAAGGATGTGAACATAATTGGTGTAACAAGATTAATTTTTATTTTTTAATGTGGTGGTGATTGCCATTTTCTTAAACAGTCTAATTTTTTTTTAATTAACAATTAAAGGTGTTTAGGCTTTACCTCATTGAAATTTCAATTCATAATATTTCCCTAATAGTTTGTGTGAGACACTTTATCCCCACATGAACAATGATAGTTTCAAAACATAAAATGATAACCTTTAAAAAATAAAAAAAATAAAAAAACGACGATCTCATTTAAAATTTAAATAGATGAATTTCAACCATTGCCATGTAAAATACAATTGATTCATTTGGGCAATAAAAAAATAAATATTTTTTTGATTTTAAAATTTTCTTTTTGGTAAAAATATTTTTTTAACAACTTAACGGGGAATTGACAGGTTTCATCCTATTTTAAAGGTACTAATGAGAAATATAGAAATTTTAGAGCTAACGGACTCTACCATCAGAGGGAGACGGAACGAGATATAGTAAGAGTGAAGCTCTTGGTCCTCTTGGAGCGCGGGCGCTGACTGAAGGTTCGATCAGCTGCCCAGGCAGGGAAATTCCTCAAAAAATGTTTTTTTTCTTTTTAATTTTAATTAATAGCAATTGTTGCCTTGTAATCAGAGAGAAAACCTAGCTAGACCTAAGAAAATTTTGGCATTTCTTTCAATTTCATATATGCATATGTACACTTATACATTTCTTCATGGCATTGAGGTTGAATATATTGGAGAAGAGCTTACTTGTGAACTCAGAAGCCATTTTCCCACACCCATTATCTGCCTTTTACTCATCACTCTCATCAAGAAACCCTAACTCTAGTTCTTCGTCAAACCCTGATTTCAGTGCTCAAAGTGTGGAAAAAGATGATTTTGATGGCAGTGAAAGTGGGAATAACAGATTTAGACAAATGGGTTCTGAGGAGTCCAGGGTTTTGAATTACTTTTGCAAGTCCCAATAGTAGTGACTGTCAAAATGATCAAAGAATACCTAATTTTGATGAATTTGATGAAAATGAAGAGTCTGGAGATTCGGAAGAAGGTGATGATGATGATGATGGAGACAATGAATTTATGGTTTTGAATTCATTAAATAGGAACCATGAACAAAGAGAAGATTTGAGGAGGATTGAGAGAGATGAAGATGAATTTAGGCACCCTTTGGTGAAAGAAATATGTAGGTTAATTGAACTTCGGTCAGTGTGGAACTCGAAGCTTGAAGGGGAATTGAGGCACTTACTAGGAGGTCTCAAGCCGAGTTTGTGCTGTTTTGCGCTCTCAGGCTGATGAGCGGGTTGCATTGAAATTCTTCTATTGGGTTGACCGGCAATGGCGGTACCGGCATGACCCTATTGTGTACTCTGCAATTCTTAAGGTCCTTGGTAAAACTAAGTTGTACGTGTCAGGGTGCTAAGCGGGTTCTTCAACTCATGGCCCGGAGGGGAATTGAGCGTCAGCCGGAAGCTTTTCGTTATGTGATGGTGTCTTATAGTCGAGCAGGCAAGTTGAGGAATCGGATGCGAGTCTTGACTATGATGCAAAAAGCAGGCGTTGAACCTGATTTGTCGATATGTAACACTGTGATTCATGTTTTGGTGATGGGGAATAGGTTGGAGAAGGCATTGAGGTTCTTGGAGTGGATGCAACTTGTTGGAATTACACCTAATGTTGTCACTTATAACTGTTTGATCAAGGGCTATTGTGATATGCATCGGGTTGAAGATGCCATGGAGCTGATCACTAATATGCCTTTGAAGGGATGCTCCCCAGATAAAGTTAGTTACTGTACTGTAATTGGTTTTCTTTGTAAGGAGTGCAGGGTCAAAGAAGTGAGGGAGTTAGTGGAGAAGTGGTAAAGGATAGTAGTTTGTTACCAGACCAGGTTACTTATAATACTCTTATCCATATGCTGTCCAAGCATGGTCATGCAGATGAGGCACTCGAATTTTTAAAGGAACCAGAAGAGAGAGGATTTCGGGCTGACAAGGTTGTTTATAGTGCAGTAGTTCACTCATTGTGTCTGGAGGGAAGGATAGACAAGGCAAAATAAATTGTGAATGAAATGTTCTTAAAGGGTTGTGATCCTGATGTAGTAACTTATACTGCAGTTGTCAATGGGTTCTGCCAGGCAGGGAAGGTGGATCAAGCTAAAAAGATGCTCCAGCAAATGAACAAGCATAGTTGCAGGCCAAACACTGTATCATATACAGCCTTGTTGAATGGGCTTTGTCGGAGTGGCAACTCCTTAGAAGCAAGAGAGATGATGAACATGAGTGAGGAAGAGTGGTGGACCCCAAATGCCATCACATATAGTGTTGTGATGCATGGACTTCGAAGGGAAGGGAAATTGTCTGAGGCCTATGATGTGGTGAGGGAGATGATTAAAAAGGCCTTTTTTTCCAACCCCAGTTGAAATCAACTTACTGCTCCAGTCTCTCTGTCGAGAGGGTAAAACAGACAAGGCCCAAAGGTTCATGGAGGAGTGTTTGAACGAGGGTTGTGCTGTCAATGTGGTAAACTTTACTACCGTAATTCACGGATTTTGTCAAAAAGATGACTTGGAAGCTGCATTGTCATTGCTTGATGACATGTATCTGAGTAACAAACACCCCGACGCTGTCACATATAATACCGTTATTGATGCCTTGGGAAAGAAAGGTAGAATAGAAGAGGCAACTGAACTCATAATGAAAATGCTGAGGAGAGGTTTGGTTCCTACTCCTGTTTCATACCGGACAGTCATCCACTGGTACTGTCAGATGGGTAAGGTGGAAAATTTGTTGATGTCATTGGAGAAGATGCTTTCAAGGCAAGAGTGCAGGACAGCATATAATCAAGTTATTGAAAAGCTGCACTTGGTCCTATTAAGGTTCACGTACTAGTTGTCTCACATTGGAAGAATAGAATAAGGAAAGGGACTTAATGTATAAGTCATGGGCTCACCACCAATAGGCTAGGCTTAAGTCTTTTGTGTGGGTATGAGTTCCAGACTTATATATTGGGCTTGTCATGGTGGATTTTGTATTCCTCTATCTCCTCAACAGGTCCTACAATTAGTAACAAAGCAAGGTCATGGCTTAGACAGTAGGGATTGCATATTTAGGGTCAGCATTATGTTAGTTACAACTACTCTTACAGTGGTGCCTAGTTGTTACGCTGCTTTTTAAAATATTTGAGGGCACCTCTCCTGACATTAGCTGGTTTTAGGTGAAATGGTTAACACTCAGTTTTACATCAATGAAAGCATTTAACTTCAAGCATGGTTTCATAATTTCCACATAAAACATCAGAAAAAAATAAAATAATAAAATAATAAATAATCATCATCATCAATTGTCTTTCAATGATCAAACTACACAAAAGACTCTTCCTACAATGTCATAGATGTATCATGCACGTATTGCCAATATTGGTAGAGTGTCAAGTCGTGTCTTGATCATGTAAAAAAAAAAAGAATTAAAAATTACAAACACTTCCCATACTTGTCCGACACGTGAAGTAGGCATATTGAGCAGATATCTTGTGTGATACGCGTTGGATATTGCATTTCAAATTATTTTTTTAAAATTTTTTTTTGGGAGTGGCGGTGATTTCTATTAAACATTCAATAGACATAACAATAATTATAATTTGGCTTGCAAAATGCACCATGTGATTTTAAAGAATATCTCAACAATTCTATGTGTACACATTCTCTCATCAACAAACAAAAATATTTAGTCTGTGTAAAGAGTTCAGTTCCTATCTATACTACTTATAAAAAGATGAATGTAAGAAAAATTTTTGATTGACTAATATACCCTTATTTTAATTTTTAAATACACAACTACCCACCCTTCTGTATATATAGGAAATATAGTAATATGAAAACTATAATTCTAAAACACATACCTTAATATATAAAATACAAATAGGAATTCAAAGGAAATGGAAACTATAATTTCTATATAATAAATATAAATATATAGGAATATGGAAGCTATAATTCTAAAACACATACATTAATATATTTTAAAAAACCTAATGCTTTCTCCAAACGTTTGCTCTAAACATTATGTTTCTCCGAACTATTGCTCTACTCATTCCTCCTTTCGTCTTCCCCTTCATACTCCATAATATGGAGTATAAACAATTACAGGATGTCCTTTCTTCTATTCTCAATATATTGATATTTGTTGCTCCTTTCATCCTTTTTTCTTTTCAGTCAGGCATAATCTTTAGAAGTCTACAGAATAGACATAATTTGTCCCGCCTTTTCTTTTTTTAGGTTGCAGAGATGGCATAATCGATATCGTTCGAGAGTCTCCAAAGCAAAGAATATCAAGGTCACTAGAAGAAGGTTCTCTATCTTACAAGTTACTTCAAATCCATTGTTAAACCCTGGCTTTTTTTTATTGTCTTCCATAGTTTTACATCGACTAATTACAGCATTCGATGGCTTTGAATTGTATAGGTTCTGTGGCTCAAGCAACTCAAATTTGGTACATAGAGCTACATGGATATGTAAGTTTCTTTGGTTAATATGTCCCCAATTCCTATTTTTATTTGAATTTTTTTTTTATTCTTTTTAGATTTATTTTTTTTCCTTGTTGGTTTACACCTATTAAATATGGAATTGCACACTTAACAATGACCAGAAGGTCAAATCGGGGAGACAAAACAAGATAAAAAAATTTGAATTTTAGATAATATCCCATTATCCTTTGACTCTTTTCCACTGCCCATACATTATGATCAAAACTGAGTTTTAGAATACGTATTTTACTTCTTATTTGTTATATGATGTGCATTATAATGTATCGTGAAGTTAGACGATGAAGATATTATTCAAGCTATTGGCAATTTAGCAAAGACAATGTTTGACAAAATGCCTCAATGGGCTTAATGTTGAAATAATTCCTTTGAAATTTTACTTTATCAAGGCTTTTGTGTAAATCAAGTCAGGTTCTATTTTGAAATAAAAATCAAAGAAAAATAAATTTTGTTTAAGAGTCCTAGCCTAATTTAAAAAGAAGAAATAAAATTCAAATAATGTTCAACTTATGAAGTCACTCATATAAACATGTTGTCCATGAAATGTTTTTTTAAATTTTGGTGCTTATTCTACTTAGTTTCATACTTAGAGCTTTCCTTGGATTCCTAACATTGTAGTTTTCGCTTGGAAAACGATATTACTTTGACACAGTTTGGTTTTGTTGCATATGGAGTTAAGAAGAACTAAATAGAAGCAGCAACTATTTCTGATGTAGTAACTTCAACATTGCACGCAAAGGCTAAAGAGTTTTTGTGCTATCATTTCTGCTAAGCAGTATCAATTTATAACACTTCACTTGTTATCTGGTAGTATGAATATTGTACTGTATTTGACAGGGAAGCAATTTACCAACATTGATTGGTTTTAAATCTCTAATAATGGTATTACAATGTTTATCAGCTCAAGTACAATTTTTATAGTTTTGCAAAATGATTGGGAGGATCCATGAGTTCAGAATTTTTCTGAATTATGTCGTATCAGTTCTTGTATTTTTAAAAAACCCTTGGGTGATTGCGGTTACCAGTTGGATTAGAAAAGATAATTCAGATTGTTTATCTTAATATTGTGAAGAAATTTTATGGGTAGTTGTACCATCTACACAATCTGGTAGTGGTAGTTATTGGAGATTTTTCGAACACACAGGTTTGAACTATTGATGTTCATCTTATTGGAATTACAGGAAATTTTTCATGTTAGCAACCCAACGAAAATGCATTTATTCAAAAAAAAATCTCAAAAACCTTTTATAGCAATGATACTCTTACCAAATAATGAAAGTGTCCATGAAAAATCAAACGGGCTAGGATAATTGAGTCCAAATATGATTCCAAAAACTAAATTATAATTATATATTAAAAATTTTAATTAAATTTCTAGATTTTTTTTTTAAATCAAAATCGCAGAAAATTAACCACGTGCAACGCACGTGTGCACCAACTAGTAAAATGAAAAACAACCGTCCCAATTGATACTTGAGAATTTGGAAAATTAACAATGTAACTAATTCAATAGATGTATTTAGAAATTCATAAAATTTGAACCAAGCAATTTATTCCATCAAAATTTAAAATTTTAATTTATTTAAAAATAATTCTCATTCACAAATATATTTTTAAGAAATAAATTCATGCAATATGATTTCTCTTTAAAAAAAAATAAAATAAGAATAGGTACTTTTATCAAAAAATATAAATCCAACTGATACATACAAATTAGTCCCAAATTCCAACCTCTTTTGTGTCGAGAAATTGATGGAAAAAGGTGACGTCATCAGGATGGTCCCACCGCAAGGAGCGCCACCACTCTTGGCTTCCTCTGATTTGCTTGAGGGCGGCAGGTGGAGGTTGTCCGTTTCCTATAGAAAGCGGTAGCCTCTGCAAGTTTCGACACCTCACCACTTCAATAGTGTGTAAAGAATCACAAACCATTACACCCTTGTAAATACCCTTGTAAATGCTCTTCAAATTGGGCAAACGAGACAATTCCAGCTGTCTTAATCTCGGTAGTTCAATTATGGTTGTATCATCTTCATCTTCTCCTCCTTTTTCTGTTGCTATTATCTCCTCCGTTCCTCTACAACAGTCAACTTGGATAACTTCAAGGTTTCGCAGGTGCTGCAACAGCCCTGGTGAGAATACTTGCTTCAAACTATGACATTCTGTGACATTCAAGATCTTCAAGCATCTAAGGGTATCTGGAGGCACAAGTCCCTTACACAGCATCCTTAAATCTGGTAGCAATGAAAGTTCCAATTTCTCTAGGGTGGATAGGTTGTTCTGATCTCCGGCCGATACAATATATTTTATCCGGTTGCAGCTTCTGATCGTGCATTCTATTAAATTTGACACGTTTAATAAGATCATTGATAACTGAGTTATATCATGACAATTTTCCACGTGTAAGGAAGAAGTGTTGGATGGGAGCAAAACAGGGCTCCCTCTCACAAGAAGATGCCCTCCAGAAACTTTTATGCGCTTCCTCCCCAGTTCTGTTGAAACCACACCCTCCATCGACCCTATAGAAATATTGAAACCCTGTAGCTGGGCCCAGTGTTCGGATTCTGTATACCTATCCAAGACTTCTGAGTTACAAAACTCAGCTTCAAGAATTGCCAAATTCTTTAATTTTATTAGATCCTCTATGTATGCTCTGCCCTCCTGAAATGGAGCATCTGAACCCCACTCAATACCCCTCATTAGTAGTTCCTTTACATGTCTGAACATGTGTTCTGCTGGAAAACACTTTACACCAGTATGCGAGATGTTCAAGCGTCTGAGATTGGACAACATATCCATCCCTTGTGGCAATTCTTTAAGTTTGACAGTATATGAGAGGTCCAGAACCCTTAAGCAACTTAAATTCTTTAGTGAAGGCACCTTTTTTAAGTTCCTACAATTGCCTAGTAACAATGCAGATAGATTCTGCAGAGAAAAAAGCGACTCTGGCAGTTCTTCAATACCAATGTATGATAGGTTGAGAACTTTGAGATTCTGCATGTCGAGGAAGAAAGAATCTGAGAATTTATTTAAGAGAGGGTTACCTTGCAGAAACAGAGTAGAGAGCTTGTAACACTTTGGCTGGCCCGAAAGACATTTCAAATTGTTTTTCATTAGTGAGACCCGTTCAACATCTTCTGGCCATTCTTCTTCACTGGGTGGGATGGTCAATTGCAGCCCAGCTTTAATAAAAAAACGAGGATCTGTTTTTGTTATGCCAATGGCCATGTCTCTAATCAAATCATGCATCTTTACACATTCAACTCTTTTGTATCGACTTACAAAACTCTCCAAGAGGCAACAATCTTTTAGTTCATTAACTAAACTTTTGCCTTTTAGCATGCAGGCTTGTGTCTTTTTCACATCACCCATTAGCCCCTCCCAAATCCAATGCTCAATTAACTCTTCTATTTCAATTTCATGATCCTCGGGGTACAATGCACAATATAATAAACAAGCTTGTGCCGTGTCATCTCTTAATCTTCTATAGCTAAATTCCAAACGTGCAAAGACCTCTTCTTCCATGCCGTTCCTTCTCATACACGAGTCTCTTAGTTCAGTCAATGCGTACTTCCATTCCTCCACATCATTTACATTTCTCAAAGCTCGTCCAACTGTAACAATTGCAAGTGGAAGACCAGCACATTCTTCTGCCACTTCCTTCGCAATCGTTTCTATATCTGAGGAAAGTAACACATCATTGCCAACTTTATCTTTAAACAAATCCCATGCGTCCTTCTTGTTAAGGACTTTTACTTCTACAACTCTCTGTGTCTCCATGCCTCGGCAAACCTCTCGTTTTCGGGTAGTTAAAACCAACTTGCAACCGTTGTCTTTGTTGGGGCTTGGAATTCCAACATGATCAAGCCTAAATGCTTTCCAAAGATCATCTAGGATGAGCACAAACCTCTTCCTTTGTCGTAAGGCTTCCAAAATTCTGGCCGCTCTTCTCTGTACATCCTTCTCTTCCAAGATACCTAGGTCCAGTGCTTGTGCAATGTTGTCTTGTAAATTATTTAGATTTAGCTCTTCTGAAACAGTGATCCATATAACTTTATCAAAACGCGTGGTCTCCTTCAATAGTCGATTATTGATTTCTTTCATGATGGTGGTCTTGCCAACCCCTCCCATGCCGCAAACAGCAATCCTTTCAGTTTCGTCATCCATCAAGTATCCCCAAATCTCCTCTAAGCTTCTTTCAGCCGTTGTTTTACCCACTATTGTATCTGTAGCTAACATTATTCCCTTCTCCGGAATTAAATGAGCCAATGAATCATCTGAAAATCGGCCCTTCTCTAAGAGTGCATCTACCACCTCAAGCTTCTTATAAATACGCTTTCCCAACCTCAGCCGCAAGCAGTAGTTTGGAAAGCACCCATTCAAACGTTTTGTTTCACTTCCAATTTCTCTTTGTAAGCTGGATACCTCATTCTTGACATTATTAACGTTCTTTAACCATAATGAGACCTCGTAAGTGGGCTTTTTTCTTTGCAACTCGGCCATGTCCAGTTTCCTCTGATTGTCATTGGCTCGGGCAGTGAGGTCATCCATTTTGCTCTCCAGTTTCTCCATGTGTGACTCAGGTCTTTTTAGATACTTCATTGTTCGAAGAAGTGGTCCATGTAGGCAATTTGGTGCGCACAAACAACTCATGATGCCAGTGATTGCACTACAAGTCTCCATATGTGCTATTTCTACACAAAGAAAAGGAATAGTAAAAGTCAAGTGGACGATTGACGAATGACGAGGTTGATTTGTTACTGTTGAAGAGTTGAAGTGTAATCGAGTGTGAGGTGCATGTGGGTCGTACGTGTCTGACGAGTGACGACCCAAACAATTAGGTAACTTTATTTTTTTTATTTTTTTATTTTATTTTTTGATAATGGTAAAACCATCCGACAGCAAGGTCCTATGGACTCACTGATGGAATCTAAACTATCATAAAGACTAGCGTAACAACCCACCACCACGGTCCCCCACTTAAATCTGTCCTTACGGGAAATGGAACCTGTGACCATATATCTAACCATACAATCACAAGTTTGTCCTTACCAACTATGCTACCTAAGCAATTTGGTACTTGGGTTGGTAATACTCTAAAAGAGAACTAGGTTTTTTTATCTGTTTATTGACTTATTTATTTTTTGGTGATATGGTATTTAGACCTTCAGTGTGACCAATTCTCTAGACACGGATATGCCAGCAATTTGCCTAAACCACATAGATTAATAACCAAAATAAACCCTAGTTAAGTACCCAGGCTCTAAATAGAGTTACGGAGTAGTATTTATTTTTGGCCATTATTTTTGGTCAATAGGGTAGGCCTTTCACTAGACTTGGAACAAAGGTAAGACCATTATCCACTTTATAACAGTTAATGTTCAAACCCGACATGTGGCTAACCAAAGAGAGTGAAAAGTTAAACTTAATACCTTTTTATTTTTTAAGACGTAAGTCTCGAAAACCATTGATTGATCCCTTACTATTCTAACAGATCTAGAACTAGTTGAGCTTTACAGTAATCTTGAGCTTCGCTTCTTTTTCTGTCCTTTCTTGAAACTGTATTGAGCTATAAAGGAATTCTTTTTTATTCTTGTTGGAGTGTTGGATCATCAAAGGGTGTTGCAATGTAGCTTCCCCAAAAATTTAATATGGAAATTCATTAACAGCCTATTTGGTTGTTCAATTTGAAATTCAACAATTTAAAAAATTTTACATAGAGTTGAAAACATAAATCCATTACCTTGAATTATAATATTTCAAATGTTAGAGTAATCACTATAATTGATGTTGTAAAATCAATTTTAAAGAATTCATGAAATGCCATTATGTTGAATTTCCACTTTTATTTATGATAATAATCATCATTTTCTTGAATTTGTTAATTAAATATGATGGAATGTGCCTTCAATACTATGTAAATTTTTATAAATTTTTAATTTCAAATTGGACAGAAAAACAGGTCCCAAGAATGTAGTATTAAAAGGATAGCAGCGCAAGGTAAATAAGCCCTAACCCAGGCAGTTAGCCTAGTGATTAATGCTCTCCCCTTGTGGGTAAAGAGATTTTGGGTTCGAGCAAATGGAAACGCATTGTTCATCTCACCTCACTCTTAAACAATGGAAGGCTTATTTCTTCTTTGGTTTGGGCATGTGAGTGCTTTGTTTATTTTATGTTTATCTCAGTGGGTTATTTTGTACAAGAACGAACAAAGAAACAAACAAAACAAAACAAAAAGAAATATTGCTCCTTCAAGTGGAATCTATCAGACTATGGGACACATAGATCACAACCAGTGCAAATGTAGATCTTGAAAAAGATCAACCTAATATTAGTGGGTCCTAAAAGATTAATACCGCTTAAACAATGGTTCCTAATATATATTAGTGAAAAATAAATAAAAAAAACAAACCAAACCCTTACAAAGTAATGTTTCAGCTAAAATTTTCAAGGGGAATTTTGTGCACCCAAAAATAAAAAATAAAAAATCTGTTAAAAAATATCCCTGGATTAAGTTACCCCTTCTGTACTGATCGACTTGCCCTTAATATATTCTCCAAATTTAGGATATATCTGAGGAGTTCTCTCCCCAGATTTGAAAAAAATAATAAAAAGTATTATAAAGACAACACGTATTGGATCTTGCCTTAATGGTCAATGTACAGCTAAACCAAATTGTTGGCAACTCGAGTGAAAATTCAGTGGGGTTGAAAGTTGAAACTTTATGCAAGGCAAAACCAGAACCCAGAATGGATAGCTTGCGAAGCAGGACTATTTGAGCTGAAAAAGTGATTTGCAAGGAGTAACAATAGTGCCTGTCTCTCCACAAAAGTTCTGTAGCCTTAATGGCTTAATAGACATTTTATAGGCCCAAGGCATTTTGGGTATTTCATAATCATTAAGAATATATTTATAGTTTAAATAATAGGGTAAATTATAAGAAACCCCCTAATTTTTAGCCCTATTTCACATAACCCCTAAAGAAAAAATAGATCCAATGTCCTCCTTTTGTTATGTTTTCGGTGAAAAAATCGAGTAGAAATTGGATGAAAAACGCTAGGGGAATGGGTGAATAATGAGCACATGAGAGAAATATAATGCTTTTAGTGGTTTTTCATTCAGTTTCTACTCGATTTTTTACATCGAAACCTAGTAAAGGGGGGATCGACATTGCATCAATTTTTTTCCTTAGGGAGTTATGTGAAATAAGGCTAAACATTAGGAGGGTTTCTTGTAATTTACCAAGTAAATTGCACTTTAGGGTACAAAGTTTAAATTGCGTCAATTTAGTACCCGAATTATTAGTTGAGTTGTAATTTGGGAGCTATCGTAAAAATTTTATGTATTATCCACACTTTGCCCTTTTTTATGAGTTTGAAAACCCTATTTTACCCCAAAATTCATCTAATAAATCTTTATATTTGACCAGAGCTGAATTACTCTGTCGTTAGATTTGTGGTTTTGTAAATGCAAAATATAAAGGTATATTATATGTTGATAGGGGTAATATAGAGAGAGAAAGAAAATAAGAGTTAGTTAGATTTGGTCAAAATATAAAGGTTTATTAGATGTTGATAGAGGTAAAATAGGGTTTTTAAACCCATAAAAAGCGCAAAGTAGGGATAATACAGAAAATTTTGACAGCAGTTCCCAAATTGTAATCAAAACTAATAATTCAGGTACTGAATTGACGTAATTTAAATTTTGGATTCTAAAGTGAAACTTGACCCAAACTTTGGACCCTAAGGAGCAATTTACCCTAATTTAGCCTAAATAATAACAATGGTAAATTAATTACAAGAAAATGTTTTGGTCCTTTCTCACATAACCTCCTAAATAAAAAATTGATTCACTGTCCCCACGGCTAGGATTCGGATGAAAAATCAATTAAAAATTAGGTGAAAAAACACTACCCTTTCACATGCATAATATTCACCTATTCTTATAGTGTTTTTTCATCAAATTTCTACTTGATTTTTCACCTGAAATCTAGCTGAGGGGTATTGAATCAAATTTTTCTTTAGGGGGTTATGTGAGAAAAGAGCCAAAAATATTAAGGGGTTTTTGTAATTTACCCTATTAACAACAACAATAATAAGAATAACACATTACAGGCAGCGAAAATCTAAGGGGAAAAACACTCTTAAGATCTAAAAGATGATGCATGGAATGTACATAGATAGTATTCAAGAAACAAAAAGCATTACAAGCAAAGCCTAGGATCTAATATAATTATTAGTGATTTTGGCACTAATTTATTTATTTATTAAGCTTAAACCCTGAAAGAATTTCAGAAAAAACAAACAAATAAACAAATGGACAACCCAATTAGAGCAGCTTAGGAGAGTCAAGAGAGAAGACTTTAGATAAAAGAGGAGAGCCAAATTTAAAATAATTAAGAAGGGAAGTAATATTCCTCGAAAGGTTTCCCACAAAACCTCCTATTAGATCCTAAAAGCACAAAAGTGAGGCCAGGAAGATGCAAACACCAGAGTCTAGAAAACCTCGATCCTTGGGAATTGGTGATCCTTTGTTGGAAGAGTACCGAAATCTGAAGCAAAAGAATTATTGAAGCTTAAAGGTATCCAATGCAGAATAGGAAGTGTTTGAAAGGATTTCTCTGGGGTCCAAGATGCATTAAAAGGTGCTGATAAAAGACTTGACTATGCAAAAGGCAGGGTACGGAAAGCAAACGATATGATTATTTTGGGACAATTAACTACATATTCACTTTTGGGACCTTTTGGGAGTAATTCCAAGAAGGATGTTTTGACAAATTTGTACTGATTTATAGCCAAGTTAGTAATCAATTTGTTACAAGTCAATAAGTCAGGAATCCTTCTTAGGAATTACTCCAGAAGGGATGAATTTATAGATAATTATCCCGATTATTTTCTTAAGACCCATTCCCTGGTCTGAAGATAAATTAATACCGAGGAATTTGAATGTATTTTAGGTGCCTGAGCACCCACTCATAATTTAATTGAAAATATTCAAAAAGTTCGAATCACCATTATAATTAGTATTAGAACATCAATTTTAAAAATTCATAAAAAGTAATTATTTGCATGAAATTTTCATTGTGATTCAATCCCCAGCCCTGTACCAGATGTTGTGGTCAATGTACAGCTAAACCAAAGTTGGCAACTCGAGTGAAAATTCAGCGGGGTTGAAAGTTGAAACCTTATGCAAGGCAAAACCAGAACCCAGAATGGATAGCTTGCGAAGCAGGACTATTTGGGCTGAAAAAGTGATTTGCAATGAGTAACAATAGTGCCTGTCTCTCCACAAAAGTTCTGTAGCCTTAATGGCTTAATAGATATTTTATAAGCCCAAGGCATTTTGGGTATTTCATAATCATTAAGAATATATTCATAGTTTAAATAATAAAAATGGTAAATTACAAGAAACCCCTAATGTTCTATTCCTTCCTCACATAATCTCCTAAAAAAAATTGATGCAATGTCCCCTTGGTTTAGGTTTATATGAAAAATCGATTAAAAATTAAGTGAAAAAACACTACCCGGCCTTTTCATATGCACAATATTCACAAATTCTTATAGTGTTTTTTCATCTAATTTCTACTTGATTTTCACCCCAAATCTAGCGATATTTCATCAAATTTTTGTGTGAGAAAAGGGCCAAAATCACACTTAAGATCTAAAAGATGATGCATGGAATGCATGTAGATAATATTCAAGAAACAAAGAAGCATTACAAGCAAAGCCTAGGATCTAATATAATTTTTAGCGACTATGGCACTAATTTATTTGTTTATTTATTAGGCTTGAACCCTGAAAGAACTACAAAGAAAACAAACAAATAAACAAATGGACAACCCAATCAGAGCAGTTTGGGAGAGTCAAGAGAGGACTTGAGATTAAAAAGGAGAGCCAAATCTACAAAATTAAGAAGAGAAGGTAATATACCTGGAAAGGTTTCCCACAAAACCTCCTATTAGATCCAAAAAGCACAGAAGCGAGGCCAGGAAGATGGAAACACCAGAAAAACCTCCCTGCTAATTGGTGATCCTTTGTTGGAAGAGAACCGAAATCTGGAGCAAAAGAATTATTGAAGCAAAGGTATCCAATGTAGAAAAGGAAGTGTTTGAAAGGACTTCACTGGGGTCAAGATGCATTAAAAGTGCAGACAAAAGACTTTATGCAAAAGACGGGGTACGAAAATCCTTCGCTTTGATTATTTTGGGACAATTAACTATATACTATAAAGTACAGTGTATATTCCACCACTTTTTAATAGTGCGGAGATAAGAATATTATCACAACATGTATTGCCAATGAACATTTTTGTGAAAATTAATTAAAAGAAAAAGAAAAGTGCAAAAACATATTCTAAAAGGAATCTTTATTCAAATGTCACGTTTCTTGGCGTGACAAAATATAAGACGAAATCCTGAAAACAATAATAAAGCTACAAGTTTTATTTAATGTAGTGACTTGCCCTTAACATCCTCTCCAAATTTTAGATAGATTTTATGTGTATTGTCCAATTTGTCAATTAAATGATAATCAGTGTATAGTTCTCTCCCCACACTCCCACATTTGAACAAATCATAAAAAAATAGGGTAAAATACATTTACACTCCCTTGTGTTTACTGACTATTACACTGACACCCCTATACTTTCTGAAATTACACTGTCCTCCCCTATCAGAATGGCTAAAGTTGACGGGATTAACGGAGACATGAAATGACAATTTTACCCTTTAGTAAAATACAGTGTTTTGCACATTTTTTCATACGGTGGACAAACCCTACCATTTTTTTCCAATAAAAAAACCCCAAAGGAGCAGATTGAAAGCAAAAAGAAAAAAAAAAAATGCATGAAGAAGAAGAAGAAGAAGAAGCAGCAGCAACAGCACTCATGGCTGCCGTCGGCAACCCATGGATCGTACCCATTGGAAACCCCCCATTTTTCATACGGTGGACAAACCCCACCCACCCTCAAACACCAAACCCCACCCACCGCCGGCAGCCTATCACGGGCTCCGGCCATACCATTCTTTTCCAATAAAAAAAAACCCTAAAGGAGCAGATTGAACAAAGCAAAAAAAAAAAAAAAAAAAAAAAAAGGCACGAAGAAGAAGAAGAAGAAGAAGAGAAGAAGCAGCAGCAGCACTCATGGCTGCCGCCGGCAACCCATGGATGGTACCCACCCTCGAACACCAAACCCCACCCACGACGTCCCACCGAAAACCCCCATCCCCAGCCACCCTCGAACACCAAACCCCACCCTCGAACACCAAACCCCATCCACGACGTCCCACCGGAAACCCCCATCCCTACCCACCCACGAACACCAAACCCCACCCTTGAACACCAAACCCCTCCCTCCGTCGAGCTCTCCCGCCGACGCTCTTTATCTTCTTTTCTTTTTTTTCTTTTTTTTTTTTTTTTTGCCTATGCTGGAAACCTGTGGATAGTACCCATCGGAAACCCCCATCCCACCCATCGAAATCCGACGATGTGGTGAAGGAGGGGACAAAAAAAAAAAAAAAAAAAAAAAAAAACGAAGAATGAAGAAGAAGCAGCAGCAGCAGCGTTTCCACCCATTGAAATCCGACGATATGGTGAAGGAGGGAACAAAAAAAAAAAAAGAAAAAAAAATGAAGAACGAAGAACGAAGAAGAAGCAGCAGCAGCAACGTTTTGGCTAGTCCAAACGATGCGTTTTGGCTTCATTAAGGTCAAAATGGGTATTTTGAGCCAATATTTCCATGACGTCAGTAATCAATGCTAACGGCTCTCAACGGTGGGTTGACGGATGGGACTAAGTGTAGATTATTTTCCAAAGTAAGGGAGGGCAGTGTAATTTCAGAAAGTATAAGGGGTGTCAGTGTAATAGTCAGTAAACACAAGGGGTGTAAATGTATTTTACCCAAAATAATATTAAGAAAACAGGAATTGAATCTTACCTTAATGGTTGATGTACAGCAAAACCAAAGTTGGCTAGTTGGTTACTTCTTAATCTTCTCTTAAAAATCTTATTGCGACAACATCTCCCAGCCAGTCCCTACCAAATAATAAATTTTTGAAATTTATTATACACATATATACACACACTACATGTCACTAGTAGTGCATTGAAATTTGTTGTGAAAAAAAAAAATCAAGGAATTTATATGATATTATGACTTTTGTTGAAAAAAAAAAAAATTCCTAAAACATTAATAAAGCTATGACTTGCAATAATCGATGCTAAATATCGTTTCAGACCTCTAATCTGTCTTTATATTTTCAACTCTATAAAGTACAATTACATAAAATTGTACAGGATAAATTGAATTTTAAGGAAAAAGGAAAAAGGCAACATTTCATTTAATTTTATTTTTAGGTAAATTGCAAATAATCCCCCTCAAGTACTGGGGTCAACAAAAAACCTCCCTCATGTTCAAAATGAAGCAATGGCAATGTTCCCCCATGATAGGAATCCACAGGAAGAACGAACCAGGAGACAATGACTTTGGAATGCCAGGGCAGGGGAAGCAAACTCGTTGAGATAGGCGCAGAGCTAGGGGGTCCTGCTTATTTTCACCACAAGCGGGCTCCTGAGGGAAGCAATGAAAGCCAGCTCCCAAAAGGGATAGGGATCCCTGGGGACTTCCCCTTGCTTTCTGTACATGCCTATTTCTTTCATTTCCCTCGGGGAGGGGGTTAGTCTTGGACACATAAAAAGCCATTATTATACATATGCCATTAGGTGCCCCAAAAACTTATAGTTATTCCTAATTTTTTATCAAGTGCACTTCAAAACTTTTACGTGTGATTCGTATTTGGCCAAATCAATTATTGGATTAAATTTGATTCATATATTGGTCATACATGCTAAAAATCAAATCGATCTATATCAAATAGTAATCTATATCAAATCAATTTGATTTTTGACATGAAAAGCCTATATAAGAAGGCTATCTAATCTAATGGTTGGATTCACAAAATATAAATCACTAAGAAGAGTTTTGGAGTACACCAGGTAAGGATTATATATATATATATATTGGGAGGGATCCGTTTACACCTGGTGTAAAACTTTTTAATCTTATACTCCTCAAAAACTTTTTGTAGGATCGATATTTAACAAAACCAACCGTTAGATTGGATACTGCTCTCATAGAGATCATGCACACCAAATCTCACATTAATTGGAGATTGGAACTATTCCATCGACAAAACGGCCTAAATTATAATTTTATTTGTAAAAGGAAAAGTGAATTTATAAATGAGATGCATATAAGTATTTCATCAGTGTGGATTTATAAATAAGATGCTTGAGCCAATTATGTGGATTTACGGCTTTAATTATTTTTTACTTGGACTTAAACCTTTATAAGTTAGCAAATTTGAACTTCTCCCCAAATGCCCTATACGTTGGATACCCGAGTGAAAGTTCAACGGGGTTCAAACCTTATGCAAGGAAAAACCTGAACGCATAATGGATTTTTATTTTTTATTCCATTTTCTTTTATTTATTTATTTTTTTTCTGCGATTGAACCCAGAATGGATAGCTTGCGAAGTAGGACTATTTAATCTGAAAAAGGTTTGCAATATGTAACAATAGGGGAAAATTACCTTTTAGTGCCAGCTTTATCTCCACAAAAGTTCTGTAGCCATAATAGCTCTTTTGGGAAATACCAATCATTGAGAAGTGGTCACCATTCACCTCCCCTAGTTCTTTTATAGACCGAAGGCATTTTGGGTATTTTCTTATCATTAAGATTATATTCAAAGTTTTAATAATAATAATAATAATAATAATGATACTTCATCCATTCTTATTTTATTGGCTACTACTCTTTTTTTTTTTCTTTTTTTTTTGAATGTTTTAAAATTATTGTCCCGTTCAGAAAGTCAATAAATTTTCTTCTTTTTTTTTTTTCTAAAATATCCTTCCTCAAAGATGTATATTTTTTTTTCAATGTTTTGCACACTTGAAGGCAAAATTGAAATGTTAAAACATCTATGTTGATATGTAAAGCAATAAATAAAGTTCTCATAAAAAAAAAACGTGTTTCTTCAAAAAAGACAATCAATTAGAAAAGAAGGGAGGAGTAATAATACATTAAAACAGAGAAAATCAGAGGGGTGCAATGCTCTAAGTTCTAAAAGATAACTTGTGGCATGGAAGTAGATAACATTCAAGAAACAAAGATGCATTACAAGCAAAGCAAGCAAGGATCTAATGTCATTATTAGTGATTTTGGCACTGATTTATTTATTTAGGCTTGAACACTAAATGAATTTCCCTTGGCTAAAAAAAGAAAAGAACACAATCAATTTAGAAAAAACAAATAAATAAACACATGGAACAACCCAATCATAGCAGCTTGGGAGAGTCCATAGAGGACTTGGGACTAGACTTGTCAACGGGTTGGATTCAGACCAGATTAAGGTATATCCAAATTCGACCCAATAAAAAATAACTTCGATCTGATCCGATCTAATAGTCCAACAGATCAATAAAACATAAATCTATATCTAAATTTGTTATTTTCGAATATCCAATCTGAAAATCTAATTTGATCTGATCCAATAATCTTATAAAATGTATTGCTTTGCTAACAAAAAAATTGACATGAATTTTAGGGAAAAAATAGAAATTTAAAAAAAAAAATTGGAATCATAAGAAATATATTTTTAATTTGAGAATAACTTCCAACATTTTTGCTATATAATGTTCCTAAGAACCACATAACATGTGATAAACTAACAATTAATAAAATATATAATCTAATATATTATTTAATTTATCGGATCGGATTATCCATATTTGATTTGTTAACTAATAGATTATCAAATTCGAATTATTAACATATTAACAGATCACAATTCTCTCCTATCCTAATTTTTGGCTCTGATTCAGATCGGATTCGAATCAAAATCCAATCCATTGACAGATCTACTTGAGACAAAAGAGAAAACCCAAAGCTACAATAATATTTAAGAAGGGAAGGTGATATACCTTGAAAGATTTCCCACAAATCCTCTTAGATCCTAAAAGAAGCACAGAAGTGAGGCCAAGAAGTACAAAACACCAGAAGACTCCCTTGCTAATTGCTGATCCTTTGTTGGAAGAGATCCAAAATCTGGAGCAAAAAAATTATTGAAGGCTTTCCTCTGTATCATAGGTGAATGGTTGAGAATGAGTTACAAGAAGCATAAGTGTTTGAAAGGACGCCACTGCCGTGGTCAAGATGCATTGCATTGAAAGGTTCTGCCAAAAGACTTGACTATATGCCAATGCATTAATGAAAAAGTCTTGGGGTGCCGACACTAATCTTTCAAACACGGCAACCGCCAAAGCCCAAAGCCCCAAACCCCTTAAAAAAGGAAAATTCCATTTTAGTTACTGCCTCCGAAACTAATACCAAACAAAATCATTGTAGTCATTTTGTGATAAGTTAACTGTCAATTGGTAGCAAGTTTACAATCAAAGTTTTCCCTTTTTTATTAGTTTGGGAATTGCTCATCAAAGTGGAATTTTCCCAATGAAGATTGCAAAAGGTATGATACTATAAGATCAAGTTTAATTTAAAATGAGAGTATTAAAAAAGATTGGAGTCATCACAATTGATATTATAAGATCAAGTATTAGAAATTCATGTGTATGTCATTATTTTAAATTTTCACTCTCATTTGTGATAATGTCCTTCATTCTCTTCATTTTTTTTCTTCAATACGATAGATTTGTGTCTTAAATATATTACATAACATTCATTAAATTATTTAATTTCAATTTGAACACTCAAACAAATCATTATATAATGCCTCACTAACCAAAAAAGTAAAATTAAAAGAAAAAACAACAGCGACAGCAACAACAAATTATAGCAATAGGATGGATTCCATAATATTTTGTGTGGACCTATTATGTAGTGTTGTTCATGTTGAAATGAATGACATTTTAATCTAATGATATCTACCTAAAGAACTTAGATTCCAAGAATTTGACTATTATTATAAATAATTTGTTTCTACACAGAGTTGTGAATGGGGTTTAGATTCCAAGAATTTGACTATTATTAAATAATTTGTTTCTACCTAGAATTGTGAATTGGATGTTCGCGAAATAGTTCTAAGTTCCCATTGTATTAGATTATTCTTGTGTGTATTAATTTATTAAATTCAATTTAACCTGGCCCAGCTGACCAAGCAGGGGCCCGCAATCGTTTGACAATTAAGCCATCACTGTTGTTTTTTGGGCACAGTTGTAAATCTCCTTTGGAAATTCATTCACATGGAATCTAACAAAAAAAAAAAAAAGACCAAAAAAAAAAATAATAATAATAATAACAAAAAACAAAAAGAAGAAAAGAAAAAAAAAAAAAAGAGGAGTATTACATGTAAAATCCATGCTTTTAGAGTTGGCAAATTCCGTGTCGAAGGTATGTTTGTATTTTTGTATCCCTTGATGATTTGCGAAGTTACAAAGATGTGCCAAAGTGAAGAATTCAAGGCTTCGCGACTTGCATTTGTTCTTAGGAAAGGTGAATGCCTATAGTTACCCGTTCTATAGGTGTTCAATTCATTCTTTATGTTCTAATTCATTTAAGGATTGATTTGAATAGTTTTTAATGCTTTTAGAAGAATATAAGGGCACCCCAATCAATCAGGGTTGAGAGCCCGATCGATCGGTAACCTCTTGGAACTGTATTTTTGCTACTGTGTTTTCCGATCGAACGTATTTGGACCCAGATCGATCGTATGCCGTTTGGATTGTGGATTGTGATGCATGCTTGGCAATTGGCAGGACCACTACAGCCCTCAAGTTCTCGGAGAGGCCTAATTTGTGCCACATTAAAAACAATAGGTCTTGCTAGGGATCTAGCAACGGTTTTTTGAAAACAATTGAATTGCATGATTGTCTTGAAAAGTGAATGAACTATTGATGAGAGAGAGAACAAAACCTAAAGAAAATTGCAAATTTCGTATGAGCCATTGGACTTGGGGTTGTCGGTGCTTCCCAATAAGAAAATGTCTTGCTCGTTATTGGCTTTAATTTATCTGTTTTCCGCTTTGCAATTCTCTTGCCTAACATACTACTAAGGTTACAATTACTGATAGAGAAAAGAATAATAACTAATTAACACGCGCCAACTGTTATTTCATCCCCTCAAACTCGGCTTTGTATCTCCAATTCTGCACGATACAGTTACAAATTAAAAAATCGTATAAGGTAAATCCCAATTTAAGAAAAAGAATTTAAAAATGTGCAAGATTTTGTTTTAATTTACATTTATACCTGAGATTTACTGTTTGTCGTGACTGGTGAGGCATGAAAAGTAGAATAAATGGTTGAGAGATAAAACAATACAAGATTTCCTGATTGAACAAATTTACCATGATTTATTTTTAGAATTCTACCTTAATTGAGACCCTAAATCAATTGAGAATTAATATTTTGTTTTTTCATTACAAATTTTGAAAAAAGACGGTGAAATATTATTAGATATTATGATTATGGATTTTTTTTTTCAATCAAAAGTTTTCAAAATCCATAGTCCATACTTTATTATTTTGGATATTATAATTATAACTTATATTAAAATTGTGCAATGTTTTGTTTTTACTATTCAATTTCGAATTGGGATCCTAAATCCTTTAGATTTTATTATTATTATTATTATTTTATTTTGACAATTCGTAGGGTATCTTCGGCTTGCTGCCATTGGGTTTGGCCGCAAACTAGCCCTTAAGGATATGCAAGATTACGTTCAAAGCTCGTTCATTCGATAGTCAAGGTGTCACGATTTAATCTTAACACGTCTAGTTCATAAGCCGTGGTATCTATACTATTTGCATTAAGCTACCCTAATAGGCTAGTCCTTAAGGATATGCAAGATTATGTTCAAAGCTCATTCATTCGATAGTCAAGGTGTCAAGATTTAATCTTAAGACGTCTAGTTCATAAGCTGTGGTATCTCACTGTTTGCATTAAGCTACCCTAATAGGCTAATCCTTAAGGATATGCAAGATTACTTTCAAAGTTCGTTCATTCAAGGTCTCAAGATTTAATCTTAAGATGTTTAGTTCATAAGCCGTGGTATCTCACTGTTTGCATTAAGCTACTGTGGTATCTTGGGCTAACTATTTTTTCCTCGTAGGACTAGGTATTTTTGTCTACTTTAGCTAAGAGAGCGAACATCTTCAAGTAGGGGCGGAGCTAGGAATTTTAGGTTGGGGTGGCCCAATTTAAAATATTATGATAAAACTATTTTTTCTTTTACCTTAAAGTCTTACTCTATAATTACTTTAAGAAGGGGGGGCGGGGGAAGAGGTATGATTAAATTAAACATGCTGTGGGAAATTTTACTCTTACACCCATCAAGATTTTCAAATCTATATATGTATCTACATCGAGTCAAAACCCAAATATACGCAAACCTCATACGGCTACACCTTTATTGAAATGAGATATGCCATTTGGCCCAACGGTCATTGGCAAAATTTGTCCGTTTTATATGATGGATTTGTGCATCAAATATTATGTAAAATACATTTTAATTGTTTAATTTCCATTTAAACAACCAAACAAGTCCCGAGAGAATAAAAATTGCCCTTATATAAAAATATATTACATAAGTTTGGAAGATTTTTTTTCTAAAATTATAACATGTGATTTGATTAATTTTGGAGTGGCCTCCTATACAATTTTTCAAAAAAATTTTGAACCTATATAAACAAATGAAAAATTTTTTGAAAATATTGAAGGGGCCATGGCCGCCCCTAGTCCTAACTAAGCTCTGTCCTTGTCTCCAAGAGGGGTTCCTTGGCTATTTTAGCTAGCCAAAACACTTTTTTTTTTTGCTCCAAGGGGCTAGCTAAATAGTTAGCTATTTTAGCTATATCATTTTCACTAGCTAAACTTTTTATAGTTAAAAAATGACACTTTCCTTCTCTTTATGTACCATTCTCTATTTTTCTCTCTCTACCAAATGATTAAAAAAAGAAAGATTATTAATAAAAAAATTGAAATAACTAAAAAATAACTAGTACCCTTGGAATATTTATTTGGATAGCTAGCTAGTTATTTTAAAAAATGTCATTTTACTAGCTAAAGTAGCAAAACAATAGATAATAGCGTTGGAGATGCACTAAGAGAGCTAGCTACATTTGGAGAGCCTCAAAGGGACTAACTACTTTAAACTTGATAGCTAGCCTTAATTTTGGAGATGCTACTACTTTCTACTTTACTTAAAAAGCTAAAATACCTAACCTCTTGAAGATGCTCAAACACCACCTATATGTCATGTGAGTTGGTATAGAAAATTGATATGGAGAGTTAATGCAATTAGCATTTCCCTTTTCAGATGAGTGTTACATCAACAGTCATATAATTAGAACAAAATTAAGGAAATATGTAGGGAACTAGGGATCCATAACATTTTTCTTCATAGTCAAGATTGCTTTCGCTATTACAGGATTGGGATTGAGTGATCGATTAGGTCTTGGGTGTGCTCCTCGATGTCATTGTTTCGAATCCTCTAACTACTTGTGTGGGTATGAGACGTTTCATATAAACCGTTAGGAGATTAGTCTGAACTAAAACCTTGGTGGAAGTAAGGCCTATGATACCTCTAATTGTTAATAAAAAAATAATTTAAAAAAAAGTGCTTTCATCGAGTTTCATTTCTTTTTTTTTTTTTTGATGACGAGTTTCATTTCTGATTACTTTATTTTAATTAATTACGTATAAGGCCTTATAAAAAAAAAAAAAAAAAAAAAAAAAAAAAAAAAAGGCCTTTTGTGCGGGATATTATACACTCTTGCACTCCTTTTTGGTGGGCTTGCATGGGTATCGTAGTTGCTAAAAAGTCTCTTATGCTCATATTTTAAGTTTAGAGTACTTAGGCTGTGTTTGGTTTACTTGAATAGAATGGAGAAGGAATAAAATGAGAGGTAGGAATGGAATGGAATTGAGTGAGAATGGTCATTTCATTTTAATGTTTGGTAAGGGATGATAATGGAATTAATGGAAGAGGCTAGGAGATAAGGTGTGGGAAGGGTTATTTTTTTTGGTTTGCGGAAGAATGACTATTCTTTCCTTTGAAGGAATGGCCATTCCATTCTCTGGGTCTACCAAATGATCAATTTTTATTTTTATTAATGGAATCACCAGTCCACTCTCACTACTATTCACACATAACAAACGCAGCCCTAGGTTAGGTTGGGAATTGGCACGTATCTCACAATTGTTCTGCCATTTTTGTTCTTACTTGGATGTTCCCGCCTCAATCAGCTCGGATCCCGTCTTTTATGGGTCGATTGAATGTGTCCAGATTAATTCCCGTCCTTTTTTTTATTTTTATTTTTTTGTGATAGAAGCAAAAGAACTTCATTGATAATTTCCCGTCCTTTTAAACCTGATCTTATCGCACGATTGTGGGCACCTTTCCTCCCACCCTTGGTTGTAAACTACTTGTAATTTAGGTACTTGGATTATTGGCTTCGTTTGATTGACCTGAAAAGGAAAGGAAAGGAAGGTAAAGTAAGGACGACTGGTTAACGGGAATCTTGTAGCCTAGTAGCATCCAAAATTAATCCTACTAATTCTTTTACGTAAGATAAAGGTTTCATATGAAACACATCATGCCTTTTTAGTAAGTAAAAGTATCGTGGGAAAGTTGATACTTTCTTTTCTTACAACTTTTTTGTTAACAAAATTGTAGGTAAAAAAAAATCAAGTTATAACATTTTTTTTTTGGGTCTTGTAGCAAGACGATAAGAGTAATAATTTTCATTAGTTTGTTACTTGCTAAGTATAAAGGGATTGCTCTTATTTAAAACAAAGGGTAAGTTACAGAAAACCTCTTTAAAGTATTGGGGGTTAACAAATTACTCTCCTAATGTTCAAAATCATTCAATGTGCACCAAATTTTTTTAATTTCTTTCAATTAAGCACATTGTTAATCATTGTTTACACAGAAAGAAAGAAAAAACTCACATGAACATCTTCGAAATTTTTATTCTTATCACGGCAGGAGAAGTGTTGCTTTCTGGTTTCATAAAAGTTGTGCCCATTGTTGATGGATTGGTTATAAACTCATAATATTTTGATAATTTTTATTACTAAAGTAACTTTTGAATCGTTTAAGAGCACACATCCATATGCACAACCTTCATTAAAATATATATACTTGGAGCATTTCCTATGTTGTACTAGAAGGTATACTATTGTTATATTTTAGCAATAGCACACTTTGTTGGTGCTCCAATGGTGTGCTAAAAAATAGTAAGAGCACACCAATAGCACACCCTTGTGTTATATTGTTATATTTTGGCACAAAGATAGTTAAAATAGAGGGAGGGGATGGGTACCAAAAAATTACATATTATGTCATTTGCACAATCGGAGCATATTGTGTCAAATTATAACATTTGGTCCTGTAGCAAGCAATAAATTATAAATTGCACAGGTAAAATAGGAGATGCTCAGCAATTTGAATGCTCTCTGAACTCTAGGAAGTCTACTCAAAATTGTTATTTGGCGTCTTAGGTTAAGGATTTTAAATGTTTGAGGGAAAATGGAGCATATTTGAAGCGCATCATAGGTTTATATTCATGAATTTGATTATGATTTTAACAACATGATCAATATCTAAGCTGTATAGATACACATGATCCATATATATATCTCCATTTACTATATAGAACTGAGTTTTATTTAACATGATGTTGCAATTGTGTCTCCAGGAATAATCACCCTGTACCCCTCCTTTTCTTGTTTTTTTTCCTTTTTTTGTTTGTTTGTTTGTTTGAATCCTGTACCCCTCCTTTACCGTTTGTTGTAGTTGACTTTATATATGCCATCTTAGTTGTATATATTGCTTTACATTGTATTTATTTAATTACATAGAAGTAATAAGTACGTTAATCAAACTTAAAAAAAAAAATAAAAAAAAAATTCAAACAGATGGTTATATCCTCTATATGCAGGAAATAATAAACCTGCGAGGGAGGTGATATATTTTTATTTTAAGATATTATCCCATTTAAAAGAAACAAAGGGATAGAAAAATATCCAAGTGACCATATTCTCTATTTCAAACAAAGTAATAAATCAAAAACTTTTTTTTTTATTCAATAATTTTATTCTATCTAACTTTTTAATCCAATGTATCAAATATAGCCTAAAGATTTCCCACAAAACCTCCTGTCAATTCGTAAAAGAAGCACAAAAGCGAGGCTAAGAAGATACAAGCACCAGAAAACCTCCTTGCTTATTGCTGATCCCCTTTGTTGGAAGAGAACCCCTATTCTTTTTTTAAAAAAATTTTTTTTGCTTTTGGAGAGAGAGAGAAGGGGGGGTGGGGAGGTGGGGAGGGGGGCTGGCAGGGGCCATGGACCGGCCCCCTTAAAGCTATAAAGTCTTTCTTTTCTTGTGCATTGGATGGAGCTTTTGGAAAAATATGCATATTATAATAGAAGTGGCCCCTCCTTCCTTCCTCACACAACTATTATCTGGTTTAGCAAATGCATGCAAATTATAAAATTACTGGTCGTATGATAATTGTAGGGAGTTCCAAAATAAAATCTGTAGTTCCTTATATATTTATAATATTTAGATTTATTCATTCTTTATATATATATATATATATATATATATATGATTATTAGGAAGTTTTGAGTTATCCTTTATATATAATTTTTTGTTAATAATAATAGATGAGTTTCCACATCCTTTGTTATTTGGTCCTTTTGTTATTACTAGACGTAGGCACACGTGCGTTACATGTGGTTATTTTTCAATAATATGAAATATAAATGAAAGAATAATTTTTAAAGAATTAGACATTAATAAAGGTTTGGTTAGATTTTTAATTCTAATAAAACCTATAGTGAGTAGTATAACTAATTTGAAAAATTTTAAGTAAGTCACAAATAAATTTAGAATATAATAATTCCCAATAATATAGAGTAACACAATATTATATTGATTAACCACAAAACTTCAACAATTTGAAATGAAAATTTAAATAAAAAAAATTATCATTATTGAAGATATGTGTTGTCACCAATTTACAAAAATGTCCTTACTTAATGAGTTGAAGGTATTATATTTTGGTAATTGATGAGTTCGAATAAAATAAAATAAAATAAATAACCTATTTGCACAAATCAAAGTAACATTGATGAATTTCTATATCATAATCATGAAATGATCATTGTGTGGGAATATCTTTGAACCGAGGATCCAGCTCGGGATAATGAGCTCAAACCAGAAACACTGACACGTGGCAAAGGCAATTCAACCAAGCCCATTACGACACATGTGATCCCCCCCAGGATTCAGTTCGGGCCAAAGGTTTAAACTACAATATTTGACACGTGGTTAATGTAACACGGTGGGACTTGTTGCAAACCACATGATCTCTCAGCTCGGGTCTTACCTTCAGCTCAGGACATCTGTCTTATGACTCACACTACAATCCAAATTCTACTACAGTCCAAAACTGTCACAGCAGCTGTAATTCCTGACACAGTGGTTACTAGAAACCATGGTTCTATGCCCAACCACGATCAACAAACCATGGTTCAGATCTGACCTAACCAAGGCAGTTACCTGACCTCACATGGTCAGTCCGTACAGGTGGGTATAAAAAGAATACGATACAGCCAAATGTGGTAAGCTATAGTACCCTAATTCTCGAAAATTCATCTTCTTCCTTACCTCATTCTCTCAAAAATAGCTTCTGACTTAAGCTTTGGAGAGGGCTTGGCCAAAACCCACCTTGGCCTACCCTCTGACCCTTTTTCCAAGCTTGTGATTGCAGGTCCAGGTGCGAGAGCAAGCTCCTTCATCAACATCTAGTTCGGGGAACAGTTTTTATCCCGTACAATTTGGCGCCGTATGTGGGAACCATCGCGATAAGATGGCTACACCACCTTCGCCCACCTATGGGCGAACAAGATCTGGAGCAAACTTTACTCGCGTAGACCAAGCAGTTGGAGGCGAATGCTGGGAAGCGAGCAGAAACCCAGCCTTCACAGGCAAACCCACCATTACCTCCGGTGGGAACCAGTCCGCTTCCCTCGATTCAGCAACACTAAATCTCCCCGGAGATGTCTGCAGTTCTACACTCCCTCAATGACCAGCCTGTTCTGAAGGCTGCATTTGATAGGGCCGTGAAAAACAACCCCAACCCAACAGCGGTGGTGGAACTGATTGCAACTATGCAATCGGAAATTCAATCGGCACAGCTCGCAAAACTGACTGCAGAGCAGAATTACCACCGCTACCTCTAGCGAACTTTTGCCCCCCGCGGAGTTAATGTTGTCGCTGAGGAAGCTAGCCAAACCAGTCCAATCCATCGCACTAGGTACCAGGAAAGCTCACCCAGACCTGGAGTCTCGCACCACCACTACCGTAGCAGACATAATGATGAGCCACGATTAACTAGCCCAGAGCAAAGGCACTCAGCAATGGGAGATAGACAACATCATGAGTTGGTGCAGCGATCCCCTGAGCGCAATTCAAGGCGTTCAGGTCACTCTCGGAGATGGAGTGAGGACCATCCTAGACCTCATGCTCAAATGGGCTCTAGGAATGAAACTCACGGGGACAAGAGAAGACACCACAGGTCTAGGTCCCCCGAAAGAAGAGGGGAAAGGAGTACTGGGGGAACAAGTAGAAAACATTCTCGCTCACCCAGACGTGAGAGAAATGAGGAGGAAGCCTCCAAGAGACACCCGGGTAATCAGAGTAGAGGGGGAGAGAGACCAGAGAGCATTGCTGTGGCTCAAAGCCCATTCACGAGGTGGATTCAATGGGTCCCAATCCTACGAGGGTATTCCGAGATAACCTTTACCCTTTTCTCTCTTTCAATAGACTCAGACCATTATTTAAATTATTATTTGCAACGTATGTCGTTATATGCTGGGAATGAGGGTTTTCTCTGTAAGATATTTCCTATGAGTTTAGGGGAGGTGGCTCTTAAGTGGTGGGCCAAGATTCCAAATGAGTCTATTGACAGCTGGCAAGAACTGAGTAAGCTGTTTAAGAAGAGGTTCATCACTAGTTGCAAATTCCCGAGGATGATGCAGAATCTATACGAGCTGAAGCAAAAAGATGGGTGTGAACCCCGGAAATTGGGCCCACAAGGGATTGAAAGAAAATGGGTTTGAAAAAGAAAAAGGAAAGGAGTCGCCACCTTATTTTTTAAAGGAAACAAGGAAAACCCTAAAAATAGTTTGTTTTAGGAAAACAATTTGAATGACTCCATAAAAAATGAAAGGCAAAAACCAATCTTTTGAAAACCAAAGAAATCGGGGATTCGGAGGCTAAGTTATGACATGGGAAGGTTCTAGGCAAAGCCTATAGGCACCCATGTCACCCTTTCGGTCTCTCAGTTTATTTGGGCTAAATCAAGATCTTTCCATACAAAAATCAGCAAGTATATCATCACAAGAATTGCATGCATATCATATATTTCATTCATCCATCCATGCATAATAAGCGCATAAAAACAGAAAAAGAAAAAGAAGAAAAGAAAACAAAAATAAACCTAGGATGCTTGGATCCTAGAACGGACTTGAGCCTCACGAAGAGCGCCTACGTACCATGCAACGAAATACATGGATCAAAGTCCACGTAGTTCGAATAGAACTAAGGTTAAATCCTAATACAAACCTATGGTAAAAACCCTAGGTTTCCTTATTTGATCAAAAGAGAATTGATAGAAAGTTTGATTTTAGGAAAGAAATCCACAAAATGGAAACCTTAATAAAAACCAGAATTTTGTTTATGAAGGAAACCTCTAATTAAACCATAGGATCATATTAAAAATTAACCCTAGATAGGGAGAAGAGAATGAGTTAAGAAGAAAGGTGAATTGGGGCACCTTCACACCCACTTACCTGAGCGCAATTACTCAAAGCATTAGCCATTTCAGACATGAGCAGCCCTATTTGCCATAGGACAAATACCACACCTATTTGCACCCTTACAAGTGCTCAAAACCATGCAAAAACACTAACATGCAAATCTGGACAGAATAGTATCATGGCCTAAAAATCATCCACTAAGCATGCTAACAGCAAAACAGCGAACAATAATAAGTCCTAACATATTCCTAGAACCATATCATGCATAAAAACCCTAGAACATACTAATATGCATGCAAAACCATCATGTTTACTCCATATGAAAAACATATACAGCAAACACGAAGAAAAACCAATAAAAAAGTCTACTTTATCATGCTATATGAAAACAAACACGAAACAATGACTCTAAAACCCTAAACTCACAAATATGCTTAAAAACTCACAAGACATACTTTAATCATGCTAAAACCAAACTAAACAAAAATTAAATCATGCATATTAACTAACTAAAGCAATATAACATGATGAAAATCCTAACTCTAACATGCAATGACACTAATCCTAGCACAAGGACAAACAGGAGCACAAGAATCATAACTATGCATTAAAAACCTAAAGGACAGCCCTAAAGCATGCTAAACAGTAGATAAAAAATAGATATTCCATGTATATTAACTAGCTAGAGTGTTAATACATGATAAAAAAGTTACCTTTAACATGCAATAAGCCTAACCCATATGAAAACCTAGTTTAAGCTTGAATAGAGAAGGAGAATACCTTAGGAAGGGCCTTCCTTTGTGTTTGTAATTGTTCGTGGCTCCTCAGGTCTTTAGAGTGAATCAAACCAACACGAATCCTCCTCTTTGTCAAAGTGGTATCACAGCAAAAAGATCACAACTCACTCAACTTTGAAAAGAAAATAGAAAACAAAAAGAGAACAAGAGAAAAGAAAAGTGATTCTCGTCACTTTGCAACAGCAGCAACTTCAATCGCGTTTTTGGGTATGAAAACGTTGGATTTGGACAAAGCTTGTGAAATACAAAGTTGTAGAGAATTGAATTATCTTTCTAACAAGACCAATTTCATCAAATTCTGACTTCGGATGCAAAAGTTATGATTAAAATACGACTGCTGGTTTTCAGAAAATCTGCTGCTGAATTATGACGAATTTCACTCCCTCCAAACCCTCTTCTCCTCTCCCTTGTTTAAAGACATTAAGAGAGTATTTATAGCTGAAATCTGGAGTTTCCCTTTCCTTCCTGGACTAGGTTTCCTTGGAGAATAATCAAAAGGTATTTTATAATGATAAAAGACTTCTAATCTGAATAGGAAAAGGAAATTGTCTTTTATAAAAATTGGGAGACTGACCGCTAACACGCATGCACATGTATCGTATGTGCGTACACACACTCATCACATACGTACACGTGTTAGTGTCATGATAAAAATGGCTAATTTAATAAAATAATTTTCTTTTCATTTTAACCAAAAATCTCATGCTGTGATTCGCACTAATTCTTCAAGGATAATCCGTAAATAACCACACTAAACTCATCATCAGGGCCACGGGACTTAATACCTCATATGCATCCATATGAACTCCAATTGACAATTTGGAGATCATTCCAAGGTCAAATGAAAAGTTTGGGACTTAAAAGACGATTATGCCCCTCAAGTCACAAAAGCTCTTATTATCCCTCAAGATCAACTCCAATTTGAACCAAAATTCATATCCATTGTCCTTGTGACTCTAGAAAACTAATGCAAGTGACTAGACTCAAAAACAAAACAAAAACATGCATGAAATGATGAGCCCTAGTAAGGTAGTGCAAAAAATGGGGTGTGACAATGGGGAAGGACTTCGGGAATATTCTCAAAGGTTTTGGGAGGTTTACAACGAGATTGACGACCCGATTAAGAATAATGCCATGGATCTATTTCGCCTTGGGCTGAGGAAACCGTCGCCTCTTTTCAAGGAACTGACAGTTAATCGCCCCAGAAATTTGGCCAAATTACTCTCCACTGTGGCCAACTATTCGAAGTTGGATGATTTTTACAGCCCCCAACCTCCCAAAACCAATGAGAAAGACGATAAAAAGAAAGACTCAAAGCCTCGGAGGGACAGCCCCCGAGGAGAAAAGCCAAAGCCACCTACCAATCCAAACCAAGCCATCTTCACTATATTCACTCTCCCTATCTACAAATTAATGAAGGCAGTGGAAGATAGGGACTTTTTCCAAAGACCTAGACCTATGTTGGCAGAGCCCGAGAAGAGAAATAAAAAATGGTTTTGCAGTTATCATAAGGACCATGGCCATAAAACAGAAGATTGCAAGGTCCTGAAGTACAATCATGAAGCCTGGGCCAAAGAAGGAAAGTTGAATGAATTTATAGCCCGAAGTGAGAAAGGACAGCCATCCGAACAGAAAATGCCTAAGAACAGAGCTCCCCAATCCACACAGCCAAAGATCCTCGGGAGGATTGATGTGATCACAGGGGGATATGAGGAAACTGTTCTATCAACCAGCCAGCTCAGGGCACAATACAGGATGGCTTGCCAAGACACCGAGGTCAGTGACATCATAAATGAACCAATGCTACTACCTCAAGGTGAAGGAGAAACTAGAGAAAAGTTGCTGTTCTTCGGGGATGCGGAATCTGATGGGACAGTACTGTAGACACCCCATTTTCACCCCCATGAGATCATGATATCATTTGGTTAGGTTTAGAAGCATGTAGGAGTCCCTAAGCCTTAAAGGACAATTTTGCCCTTTTAAGCCTTAGGAGAATAGGTCATCATTGCATGCATATTTTTGTCTCTTTGTTGAGTCCCATCACTTGCATTTAGTTTCTAGGGTCATTTTAGATATGTGTGTCAAATTTGGTTCAATTCCAGATAGGTTTGGATAGCTAATTAGAAATTTTGCGACTTGAAGGGCAATTTCGTCTTTTACTTCGTATATTTTCCAATTGACTTCTGTAGACACCCCATTTTGTACCACCCAATCAGATCTGAGATCACCCGAGTTGGAATCCCGATGATGAGGTTTATTGTGCGCCCCGAGAAATCGGTAAAGCAATTCCCGACGAGACGCTTAGATTGCAAGTTGAAAACTTCTCTGTATACCCCACACGTACGCATATGGTTATAATGCGTACGCATTATGCGTACGCAACAATAAAGTATGCGTACGCATCATCTGTCACTTCCCCATTTTCCAGCATCGATGTTTTCACTCAAGTTTGATCAGCATGGGGTAGAGAGAAAAGATTTCGGCGGCCACTTGAATTTGAAATGTATGGGGAACAAAACAAGGGAACCAGCCGGTTGCTGATTTCCTGGGTCGCACAGGTATGATTTTGGTTTTAGTGAAGAGAACCGACTTACCGCAGTCTATAAATAAAGACTCTTCTGAATAGAGAAGGGGTTCAGAAAAATCATTCGAATGAATAACATGGAAATATTGAGAAATCAGTGAGAAAAACCAGTCAGAAGCTTAGGGAGAAAAAGAAATGAAATCATCCATCAAACAAATACCCAAACACTAGAAAACCAGAAAGAAACCGAGGGAATTTACAGCTGCAATCTAAAGCGATAAGGTGGGAATTGTTGCATCGATATCGGAGGCACTCAAACCTGAGGGTAAGTTATTCTCATTCTAATGTTTATTATTCTTGCTTTTAACACTGAAGAATACATTGAGGATTAATTATTATATACCCAGTAGATAGGTATCATTAATTATTTTGTTACTTTGTACGGACCAGATAGTCACCGGGTTGGAAATCCTAGACTTTGAACTCAAATATGACCATGATTCTGTAAATATCTGTGTAAATGAGTTACGCGTGCTTGTAGTATACTATGGGAACTGTAATCTGGGTTTTGAATCATTGAATATGGTTAAGAAATGACTGAGATAAGCTAGAAAGAAGTTGGTCCCTAACAAAATGAAAACTGACATGGGTAATTTCAGCCCGTGCCAAGGGTAGAGGAAAGAACACAGTGCACTCATGCGTACGCATTATGGTATGTTGCGTATGCACTTATGTGCGTGTGCATTTGTTGTTGTTGCGTACGCACCATGCGTACTCATTATTCCCTGTTGCGTACGCACCTGTCACTACTTTTTCATTACCTTCAGTCATTATTATGTCTCTTTTTAATATTAAATATTTATGATGATTTACCCTGGTTTTGGCTAGTTCATTAAATGTTAACTTGTATATCTTATTTCATCAAATGGTAACCTGTATATCTAATTTCCTCTATATCCTGTTTTGCTATGTATTATAGCCTCTTTTTCACTTTACTCACATCATTTTTCATATGATTGGCATGAAATTTCATATATTGTGTGCTTATGGATGAAATTCAATTAAATTTTCCGGATTAAATATAGCCAACAATCGTTTACGGAGGCCGGTTTTTTATTGGGCATTGTTGGGTGCTTAACACCTTCCCAACATTGTACCTTAGCTCCGAACTCTGGATCTCTGGCCCGAATTCGTCGAATTTGAGATTGAATTACCCAGAATGGTATGATTAGTTCCCAAGGCTGACTTGGGTGGCGACTCCTGATACGCTAGCGCTTCGCAATAGCATTATACGTCCTAAAGGGTCGCATCAGCCCGCGGCGCTTACAGTGGCGACTCCACTGGGGAGCTGAACTTTGCTAAAGAGCTAGACTCCATGTGAATGATTGTTGGCTTTAATTAAACCGGAATATTTAATTGAGTAGAACTAAATAATTGCACACACAGGCACAATTACCCTTATACCCTCGATGACAGTCTGACGAAAAGTACCGAGCCCCATTCGCGCCTATGGTTACTGGGAGTTAGCATCATCAACCCACGGTCTGTGCCACTAGCCTGTAATAAGCTTGTGAGTACGTTAACGGATTGCTCATTGAGCATCCTAGCCTGGGTAACCCTTGAAGGAGAAGTACCCTGCTGACCAGCCACACATGGAAAATTCCTACTTTTGCATAACCCTGCATAAATGCATGTCATTTTGTGTGTCATAATTGCATCCATGATTAGATGTTTATCACGGGTACGGGGCGTGGTCCACATTAATTATTTACTATTTCAAGTTGTGCCCAATATGGGAGAGGAAGTGGGATTTTGCTATTTAAGGGAGGAATCATTATTCCTCAAAGGTTCAATGCTTGTAGTCATTAGGGGTCCCCTCCACGTGACCACTGGAAAGCTGATGTCCCTTCTATAAGTGGCCACTACCTGCAAATCGATAAGGGGGGTTTGCCATTTTTAGCCCCTGAGATTTCTTCTTATAAACACTCATCATTGTTCCCCTATCAGAACCTCCTCCCTCACCATGTTTTCTTGGGATTTCTTCATCTTCACTGTTCTGTTCACCATACTCTCACTCCAGATGGCCTTCTATTGCGCATGTGTAAAGATTCCATTCCGAAGGATTATTCCATTTCTGGCGCTCATCGCGCTCCTACTCATTTTTATGTATCATTTTGAGAATTAAAGATGTATTTTGTATTTTGGCTTATGGTAGCCAGTAGTGCAGAATATGTAATCTGGTTTTAGCTTATGAAATATAATATCCTTTTATGTTCGTTTACTCTTCTTCTATACTCTGAGAGGAAAAAAAAAGGGGTGTGTTCATTAGACTCAAAAAGGAAAAAAAAGAGAGAAGAGAGAAAAATAAAGAAAAAGAAAAAAAAAGGAGAGAGAGAAAAGGTACTACTCCATAGCAACATCCTGGGGAGGGCTGGAAGGACCAAAAGAGTGAATTTGAACTTCGTTCTGGAGCTTTCCCAGTTGCTCCCGAACTTGATCCTCGAGCCCTTCTAGAGCTACAACTCTAGGTGTAACCCCCCTAGCATAGGCATCCACCATTTCCTTCAGAGCTCTGTTCTCCTCTTTCAGGGTCCTTATTGTCCGACTGAACCGTTGGACTTTTTGTTGAAGACTGAGAGCTTGATTGTTTAGCCTGTGGACTTCCCCACTCCTAGTATGTAGACGCCGGGCCATACTGGAAGTGACTGTAGTGGCCCGAGCACTTAGGGCCATAGCATCCCTCATTAGGTCCATATCGGACCTTGCATTTAATATCTTTTCGTCACGAGGAGTAAGGAGCCCTACGGCTACCGCTACAGCGTTTGTATGGTTGTGTACCACAGTATCATTAACTGTGATGGGCTGGTCACAAGTTATGAACATTGGGTGCCAAATGTCTGGCTGCACATCTGGTGCAGCATTTAAGTCAGGACGGTTGTGAGAGGAAGAAGAAGAAGCCATTGAGTCTGGGATGAAAATTAAGAAAAATGAGGGAGATGGGGGTTTGAGTTTTCAAATAATTATGAGATTGCTAATGCTTAATCTCCGTTTATGAAGAAGCTCAAGAGTGAGAGGATATGAGAGTTAATGCATTGTCGGGAGGGCCGACACGCTATCATAAAGCCATACGCTAGTGAAGGTAGGGGATTAATTAATCCCTCGAGCCTTGGGTTATCAGCATGCCGTTGCCGTTTTTTTTTACAAACCGACGCTTAGGCTGTCAATCATAGCGTTAGCGTCGGCCAGAGGCCAAGAGCTTTTGAATAGCTGGGTAAAGTAGCAATCCGTGAGGTCTGGGCCTGGAAGTTTGGTCACCCAAACACCATTGGACTTAACTTGAAACAGATAACAAAATTATGTGGGCCTAGTGAATGTTAGGACTAAATTAGATCCAAGGAGCAAACAAATCCAAACAAATTAAAGGCCAAATTGATTATTCTTTAAGCCTAAAGCCCAGTATGTGAGAGATGATGAGCAGCTTTGTAAATTGGGTCCAAGCTTGAAAAAAAAAAAAAAAAAGAGAAAAAAGAAATTTGGACTTGGGCCCAAAAGATGCTGATGAGGTGAGAGAATTGTAAATGGGCTTATGCTTAAAGAAATGACCAATTTTGTACATTTATCAAACTTTGGGGCATTCAAAAGATTTAGTAAACATGATGAGGCCCAAAGTATGATAAAAAGGGAATTGGGTAAAGTCATACTAGAATGAGTTTCTCACTTGGTAAAAGGATGTGAACTTAAACATTTGCTTTGGCCAAAATTTCAGTAAAAATTGAGCATTCAAGTCGTGTTTGGACTCGTTCACCTACATCCAATCGATTGAGAAGAATAGAACAGATGGCAGAACCAACCCTAGCCGATCTTATGGCTCTGATGCAACAAGAAAAAGCTGAGATGAAAAAAATGGTCGCTGCATTGGTACAAAGGATGGATAACCTAGAGACAGGAGAAAGGAAGCCCAAAGAAGAAAAAGAGCAAAAGTATTCTGAAGGGGAGGAAGAAAAAACTGGAGAAAAAAGCGGCGCCCGAAGGACAGATGAAAATGAGAATGCCTGGGATGATGAAGACTATGCTGACTATACACTCAAGAAAAATGCCAAAGGAAAGGGCAAAGTAGAAGACCCTCGGGTGGACAAACTAGAGGCTGAGAATCAAGAAATGAGAGAGCAAATGGGCCAGATGAAGGCCGCATGGCGTAAATCTCAAGGAATGGATGACTATATGTTCTCCATGCCTAACGCCGAGTCCATGGCTAAAGCCCAATTACCCTCTAAATTCAAAATGGCAGATTATGAGAAATTTGATGGGACTGGCGATCCAAAGCAGCACCTTTGTCAGTATATGAGCATTACACGAATGAGGGGACTGAATTCAGAGCAGATTTTGCATGCTTTCCCTTTGTCGTTGTTAGGGGATGCATCAAAATGGTATTATGGGTTGGAAGAGAAGATGATTGGATCTTGGGAGGCTTTAGCCCAAGAATTCACAAATAAGTACAACTACAATACTATGCTGGATGTAACACTGCGAGATTTGGAGATGACAAGGCAGAGGCCTGATGAACCCTTTTCTGAGTTTATCGGCAGATGGAGGGCAAAAGCGGTAAAATTGACCAACAGGCCAGCTGAGATAGACCAGGTCAACATGGTGCTGAAAAATCTAACATCCGTTTACTTCGATAAAATGCTGACCTCATCTGTTATGGACTTTCAACAATTGTATCAGTGTGGGACAAGGATAGAAGATGCAATCCATAAGGGACAGATAGAAGGCAAGCCCAAAAGAGTATTTGGAGCAAGCAGCAATGTTCCAAATAGCGGAGTTAGAACCGGTGGGGCTACACAAGCAGCAGTCAGTACCATTCAGCCAACTGAGAAGAAGCCGAGAGTATTCCATGATCTAGGTGTTCCCTTGTCTAAAGCTTTTGCTAACCTGTCGAAACGGGGGTACCTACAGGCACTGGAACCAAGAGCACTCCCGAGTCCCATCCCGTCCAATTGGAGGCAGAATGAAGTTTTGTGAATTCCATCAACGAATTGGACACAAGATCGATAATTGCACCCGCTTGAGGCATGAAATCCAGGATATGATAGATTCAGGAAAGCTACCACCTCCTGGGCCAGAGAAAAAGCCCAATGTACATCAAAACCCCATACCCAATCATAAGAATGCACCTCCACCATATGCCAACGTGATCGAAGAAGGAAGCAAGAATTGGGACCCATCAGCACTAATAGCCGTATGTGTACCATGGGATGACAGTGATGAAGAAGAGGAGACACGGGGAACAAAGTTTTGGGAAGAAATCAGAGAAGGGACTGAAAGTGAAGATAGTATGCATCTCACACGCACAGGGAGACATTTTAAACCACCCTTTTTGGAGGGTGACCTACCCAGGAAGAGAGGTAAATCAAGAAGTTGATATAGAAGAACTGAGACAGAAAATTGCAGATGTGGGGAAAGAAGAAGAGGAAGACAGGGTCTTAAAGCAACTGAAAAGAACACAAGCAAACATCAGCCTATGGGGTTTATTAGTGGCTTCCAAAAATCACAGACAAACGCTCTTGGATGCACTAGCAAGGCATGAGGTATCTGTAGAAACAACACCACAACAGGTACTGTCAATCATGGGAGTTGGGTCTACCAGTAGGGCTGTGTTAACTTTCTCAAAAGAAGATCTCCCAACTGAAGGTACAGAGCATGCAAAGCCTTTGTACGTTACCGTGGAATGTAAGGATTTGAGAATCCCAGTAGTTCTGATAGACAATGGGTCAGCACTAAATGTGTGTCCTTTGCGCACAGCCACCAGACTGGGAATCTGCAAGGAAGGACTCGCACCATCTGCTATGACGGTAAGAGGCTATGATAATAGCTCAAGAAGTGTGCTTGGAACATTTACAACCAATTGCAAGGTGGGACCTACTGAGTCAACAGTCGAATTTTGTGTAATGGATATACCAGCAAATTATAATCTACTTCTGGGGAGAACTTGGCTCCATCCGTTAGAAGCTGTTCCATCCACGGTACATTAGAAAATCAAATTACCATGGGAAGGAGGTGTTCTAGTGATTCATGGAGATGGGGAGATAACTGGTCAGGTTCTGGGAATCAAAGAAGGAGAAGAAAACCTGGGATGGAGAGGATTTGAGCTGGTACAAATACTGGAAAGGAAGGATATAGAGAAGGAAAAAGTTTGCCCAGACTTTGCAGAAGGAGTAAGCCACATGGTGGCACACATCATGAAGAAGATGGGATATATGCCAGGTATGGGCATGGGGAGAAATAGCCAAGGAATCACCGAATTCCCAGATTTTCAAGCATAGAAGAACCGCAAAGGGCTAGGTTACGAGGGAAAAGAAGGGTTCCCACAGAATAAGAACACGCTCAATGGGAATTTTGTCAAAGAAGGAGAAAACTTTCCCTATTGTGGTTTCCCTGAACCCTGGATAGATATAAGGAGCGGGAAGAGGTTACCTGGACTGGAAGTATTCTTCACAGAAGAGCTGAGAATTGAGCTTGTTTTGAAGGAACCAACCAAGATAGGAATGCCAGAAGTGGACTGGGCCGACAACCTGGAACAAGGAGCATGGAACTTGCTACTATCTGATCATGACATGTACATACTTGCCTTGACTGAAGAGGCAGTTGCGGGGGACTTGTCAAAATTGATTAAGGATGCTAATGGGGGAACTAGTACTTGGAGCTGGGAGAAGGGAGCAGAGACTATTGAAAGTGGCGCTCAGGCTATGCTTGGTAAAGAGGCCGTTAAGAAAATCTTTGATGTAATCACTCCTTTTACTAATGAAACGAGCTCTGATTTTGCTTATGTTGATATGTCCCTTAACGAATATATTGTACAAATGTCTAAAGACCCTGACTTAAACAAAGCAATTAATGATGAACACGAGAGAAATCTCGAACCTGTAAAGAATGAAACCATCATGATTAACTTAGGCACTAATGAAAATCCTAAGGAAATACAAATTGGGTCCACTCTGTCTGTACAAGAGCAATCTGATTTCAGCACCTTATTGGAGGAATTCCAAGATGTGTTTGCATGGTCCTATGAAGATATGCCTGGTATAGACCCCGAGATTGTGCAATATCGCATTGACATCAAAGAAGGGTTTAGACCAGTAAAGCAACGTCTAAGAAGAATGCAACCCGAATGGCAAATCAAGGTAAAAGAAGAAGTGTCCAAACTATTAAAAGTGGGTTTCATACAGGCAGTGAGTCAAGCTGATTGGATTGCTAACATAGTACCGGTACCAAAGAAAGACGGGCGGGTACGAGTGTGTGTAGACTACCGAGATCTTAACAAAGCTTGCCCAAAAGATGATTTCCCTCTCCCACACATTGATGTTTTGGTGGATAACACAGCAGGCAGTGCATTAATGTCATTTATGGACGGATTTTCTGGGTACAATCAAATACGGATGGCACCGGAGGACATGACTAAAACCACCTTCACTACTGGATGGGGCACATACTGTTATACAGTTATGCCATTTGGGTTGAAAAATGCAGGCGCAACCTATCAACGGATGGCTACCACATTATTGCATGACATGATGCATCGAGAAGTGGAAGTATACGTGGACGATATGATCGTAAAGTCAGAGACTAGGGAAGGTCACTTGCAGAATTTGAGGAAGTTCTTCAAAAGAATCAGGAAATATAAACTGAAGTTGAATCCACAGAAATGCACTTTCGGGGTAACATCAGGAAAATTGCTGGGGTTCTTGGTAACAAACAGGGGAATAGAGGTGGACTCCACCAAGGTCAAAGCTATCTTAGAAATGCCACCGCCAAAGACGGAAAAAGAAATACGTGGATTTTTAGGGAGGTTGCAGTACATCAGCAGATTTATAGCAAAACTCATTTCAACTTGTGAGCCCATTTTTAAGCTGCTAAGAAAAGGGGAGCCTAAAGAATGGAATGATCAATGCCAACAAGCATTCGAAGCTATAAAAGAATACTTGTTAAACCCACCAATCCTGGTTCCACCTCGTCCTGAAAAACCATTGATGTTGTATTTATCCGTCTTTGAGGAAGCTTTGGGGAGCATGTTGGCACAACGGGATGATCAGGGATGTGAACACGCTATCTACTACTTAAGCAAGAAGTTGCATGACTATGAAATAAGATACACGGTGGTAGAGAAATCGTGCTTCGCGTTAGTGTGGGCTGTTCAAAAGTTAAGGCACATCTTGATGAATTATGAAGTCCAAGTAATATGCCGGATGGATCCGCTCAAATACCTATTTGAGAAGCAAACACTCAATGGGCGATTATCGCGATGGCTGTTTTTACTTGCCGGATTCGAATTGGTTTATGTCACGCAGAAGGCGATAAAAGGAGGGGCAGTATCAGATTATTGTGGAAAACATCCGGTGCTAGGGGAAGCCCTTAACGATGATTTCCCCGATGAAAACCTCTTGAACGTCGATTGTCTAAAGACATGGAAGATGTATTTCGATGGAGCGTCAAATCAGTATGGAGATGGGATCGGGGTCATTTTGATTACACCAGAAGGATCGCACATACCCCTGTCGGTTAAACTAAACTTCCAGAATTCAAACAATACAGCGGAGTATGAAGCTTGCATTGCAGGGTTAGAAGCACTGTTAACACTACAAGCGGAAGAAGTAGAGGTTTTCGGGGACTCCGCACTAGTAATTGCTCAAGTCCAGAACATTTGGAAGACCAGGGAAGAACACCTGAAACCCTATCAAAACCACCTCGAAAGACTGGCCCATAAATTCCGAAAAATAACCTTCACCCCTTTACCCAGATCTCAAAACCAGTTTGCCGACGCCCTAGCCACATTAGCCTCTTTAATTCATATTCCAGAAGGAGCCCAATTACAACCATTGACCATACAACAGAAATCCCAACCAGCCCATGAAACCACCATTATGGTTATGGAAGGAGAAATTGATGATGGGGAGCCCTGGTACTTCGATATCCTGAATTTTCTGGAACGTGGCAAATACCCAGAAGGAGCAGATAAGAAAGATCGTAGAGCGTTGAGGTTGCTAACAATGCAATACATCTTGTGTGGAGGAAGTCTGTTCAAAAGATCTCCCAATGGTATTCACTTGTTATGCATTAATGAAAAGGCAGCCAAAGTATTAATCAGTGAAGTGCATAAAGGGGAATGTGGCCCTCACATGAATGGGAGGATGCTAGCAAAGAAGATCATTCGGCTAGGATACTATTGGACTACCATGGAAGCAGATTGCGGAAATTATGTACGAAAATGTCATCAATGCCAGGTTTACTCCAACATGCAATACACACCTCCGGTTGAATTGCACCAGTTGACGTCACCTTGGCCATTTTCTGCTTGGGGCATAGACATTATGGGAAAAATCGCCCCTAAAGCTACAGGGGGGTATGAATATATACTAGTGGCAATCGATTACTTCACAAAATGGGTGGAAGCAGAAGCCTATACAGTGTTGAAAGCTAAGCATGTGGCTAAATTCATTGAGACTCATATTATCTGCAGGTATGGAGTGCCGCACGAGGTCATTTCGGACAATGGACTACACTTTCAGGGGGAAGTCCAAGATGTGTTCGAGAAATACAATATTAAACATCACAAATCTTCTCCTTATCGACCTCAGACCAATGGAGCAGTAGAAGCAGCTAATAAGAATGTCAAACACATCCTTGAAAAGTCAGCAGAAACTTACAAGGATTGGGCAGAAAAATTACCGAGTGCATTGTGGGGGTATCGAACATCAATAAGGACATCTACTGGGGCAACCCCTTATTCACTGGTATATGGAATGGAAGCAGTGTTACCAGTGGAACTGGAAGTCCAATCGGTAAGGGTCATGGTAGAAGGAAAAATCCCTGAAGCCGAATGGAAAAGAAGCCGCTATGAACAATTGGCGCTGTTAGATGAAACAAGGCTCAAAGCATTATACCATGTGCAAGGGTATCAGAAAAGAGTCGCTAGAGCATTTAACAAAAGAGTGAAGCCGAGGAACTTGAAGGAAGGAGATTTAGTGCTCAAGGAGATGCTAACTCGGGTATCAGATCCTAGGGGCAAGTTCAGACCCAATTGGGTGGGCCCATACATCATCAAAACCATACTGCCAGGAGGAGCAGCCAAGCTAATGGACGAAGAAGGGAATGAGTTCACACAGCCCACCAATCTGGACCGACTCCGGAAATATTACATATAAAGTGGACTCAATTTTGTGTAAACAATGGGTTGGAATCAGTGCAAAATTTAATTAAGATAGTTTTGTTTATTTAAGTAACTGTTACATCTTGTTGATTGCTTGTACTAAAAAAAGGGGAAAGGACATGAAATACAATACGATTGACAAGGTTTATTTCGAAGTAGCAAATCATTTCCTCGTCTTTTTTCGATCACAACTACTTTGCCCAATGGCCTTCCGCTTGTGCTGGTCATTTGCTTTTTTGGATTCCTCAATATCAGAAGCAAGCCAAGCATAGTAAGACGTTGAAGGGCTGATTAACATTGGGGCGGTGATGGAAAATGTCCGGGCTCTTTGGGGCCATGCTTCCCGGATGCGCTCAATAATACGACCCACAAGAGGGCAAACGTATCCCATATGGTCTTTATTCAGAGCTCTCTGGGACTCTCCAAATTGACGCTGAATACGGGGCACCGGGCAGTAGGATATTTCTTTCAGACCAACCAACATCACGCCGTGAGAAAGGATCAAGTTTGAAGTCATGTCAGATATTCTCCACCAGGGGCAGAACCACCGGACATTATGGCAAGAAAGGTTCGAAACCATCGCTTGAAGATTATCCGTGTCAGGAAAAGGTTTGATCAAAGGCCTGCGACGATATGATTGTGGCTGGTATGTCCAAGGACTTGACTGAGGTTCCGACACAAGTTGAAGACGCTCGAAAAGCCAAATCTGGAGAAAGGACAAAGCATTCTTACGTACGCATTAGAAAACAATGCGTACGCAACAATGCGCACGCACGATAAACAGTTGCGTACGCAACACATTACGCACGCAATATCAACACATGCGTACGCAAGTTGCGTCCGCTAAATCCACCAGTACGTACGCAACAAGGCAGCATCAGAACTGAAAAAAAAAAAAGGGAAGGAGGAAGTAAACTCACCTGCAGCAAAAGAGGACTACCGCCTATGAAGGAAATCTCACCTCTCACGAATTTGCTCAAAGCATTGAGAGTACCAGCTAAAATCATCATGCAAGGATTTTGAACCTTTAAGACTGGAAGAACTCGTAGCAGAGTTGCGTCAACAGAATCAGAATCATCCATGAATAAGTATTGTGCCAAGATACAAAAACAAGCGGCATTCAATTGATACTGAGGTTGGTTTTCTGTGCTCGTAGTAGGAAGTTGACGAAAATATGAGATCAAGGACTGCAAGTTTATTCGGGAATCTGAAAACAAGTCACGAGCAACTCTAAAGGAGATACCAAATATGGGAACTAAATCCTCAGCTTTAGCTTGGGCAATTGAGGGTAGCAGGACATGAGTAAAATCGGAACGCCCGAGAATAGCTCCAAACTCCTCCATGGTAGGACACATCTCTGAATTGTTGAAGCGAAACACATGACGGGAAGGATCCCAAAATCCCGCAGCAAATTGAAGAAAGTTCTGATCGATCCGCACTTTGGAGTAATCAAGTAAAGAAGCTAAGTGGAATTGTGTATTCAGCTCCTCGCGAAACTGACGATTAAAAGATTTAATCCAATCAGAAAGAATTTCCATTACCAAGAATTTCTGAAGATAGGCGGTGGAATAAAGAAAATGATTTAAGGCATTCAGAATGGTTTGTCATTACCGAGGACTTTTGAAAGAAGGCGGTGGAATGAAAAGAAAAGGATATTCATGCAGCTGTGTGGGTCCCATGGAGCACTATCTTGCGTACGCTAGCTTATGCATTGCGTACGCATCATGCGTACGCACACTGTCATTATGTGTACGCAACATGCATAGGCATTAGGTTGTCTTGCATAAACATTTGTGTGGATTTCTGCCAGCAGCTTTTCACGACAGATACCAAGTCCAAAAGATAGTGGTTGTTTGGTTCGATCAAATCATGGTGGATTGTTCTCAATGAAATATCAGTGATTTATGGAAGTTCGCGCATATTTTCATATAAACATGCAATTGCTAATGAAAATAAAAAACTGAAATAAAGGTTATGGCAGAAATGTTTAAATACACATCCCAAAAAACCAATACAGAAACTGTTCTGAGAAAAGAGGGGGTAAGTGAACAAAGAAAGAAATCTATCGCCTCTGAGCACCGGATGAACTGGCACCACCGCGACCACGAGGGGGCTGCATCACGCTCTCCTCATCACCATCCCCATCATCATCATCATCGTCACTATCTGTATCACCACCACCACCTCGTCCCGCGCCTCCCCGCAGCTCCAGGATGGTCTGTGACTGATCAATACATAGCTGCTTGAGTCCGCCTATCATCTGATAGACGAACTCAGTCTCAGGGAGCGTAAGCTAACAGGGAAAAATGGGAAAAACAATTAGGACATGCATACATCACATGATAACCATATTTTTGCAGAAATAGAGAAAACATACCTGGCGTGTACCCAGGGGAATAGGACAGGGATAGGCCGTCATATCCCGCTGAATGCGCACCTCGCGAACCCGGCCGTTGCGACGGAAGAGCGGGACAGACCAGGAAGGGAATACAGGTGGAAATCCCTCGCCAGGCGCGCCAGCAAAAGGAACCTGACAGAAAAGGAGAAGATAAAGTGAGCATCAAAGATCAAAAATAGGTAAAAGAAACACAGAAATAAGCAGAATACCTGGTGTCCTACGAGGCGGGGCATGAGCCGCTCGCGAGCAAAAGTGGAGTAGCTCTCCGAGGGTCCTAACAGTCTGGAAAGGTAGTGTATACCCTCTCGCCACTCCTCCACATCCGCTGTGCTCATCGAATAGGGGATCAGGGAAAAGGAAGGCGGATCATAAAGAACCCTCTGGCGCAGCTCCGGGTCGATGGTGAGCTGGGGCACCACCCTCTCAGCAAAATAGAAGGCGCGTGCCCGGGGATAGGACAGCAGACAGGAGATCTCAGACATCTCCCGTGCATCCTCCTCCCAGTCCTGAGGACCCAGCTCCGGAGCACCCACCCATGGTCGAGCATTCACCTGTAAAAAAGAGGAAGTTAGTACAGTTAAAAAAAAAAAAAAAGAGGGGGAAAGAGAGGAAAGGAAGGCACTTACCCTATCTAGTCTGTCCAGAAACTCTCTAACCACGATGTGTGAAGCCTCATCACCATCCATCAGCGGCTCCAGGGTGAGATACTCACGAGCCCACAACTGTACAGTTCAGATGTTACCATTTACAGTCAAAAAAAAAAAAAAAGAAAAAGAAAAAAAAAAAAAAAAAAGAAAAAAGAAAAGTACAGAAAAGGAAAAAGGAACAGAAGCATCTTACCCCCCACAAGCGCCAACATCCGGTAGGATCAGACACTAGCCGACTCAGAGAATCCATGGTGGCATACAGATGAGAGAGCACCGCACTCCCCCAGCCATACTTTCTCGCACTGGTCAAATCATCCAGAGCCAGCAGCCATCCAGGCTCCACCGTCTGTGCAGAATTGGCGACCAGAAAGGCGCCAAGGAGGTATAGAATGAATGCTCGCGCCATCTGCGTGCGATCCTCCGCAGTATCCTGGCCTCTCTGAGAGTACGCAGCAAGCAGAGCTGGGTACTTCAGCGTAGCAGATGGGCAAGGGACCCCCAACAAGCGCAAGGTCAAGGCCTTGCGATTGGCCTCTGTCAGCTCAAAAGTAAACCGCTGTCCCCTCATCCTCAGCCCAGTCAGGCGGTAAAAGTCATACGGGGTCATAGTGTACTCCCGTCCGGCTATATGGAAGGTGTGGGTGGTGTCCCACCACCTCTCGGCCAAGGCAAGCACAAGGGTAGGGCCGGGACGGCGCGTAATGGTGTCAGTGGCGAGCTTCCCGAAGCCCGCGTCTATGACCAGCTGCCGGGTCTCCTCGGTAAGCCGACCCCACCAGCTAGTCAGGCTATCCATGCTACCACGTCCATACTTCTTCTTCGGAATCTGCAAAGATTTAAAGTCAGGTGAGTATAAAAACAGGTATGTATATTAGGCAATTATATACCATAGAATTTAGGAAACATGCGTACTCAACCATATCAGATGCGTACGCACCCAAGCAATCCATAATTTTCACCAATGCATACGCAACATATAACAGTGCGTACGCAACAGTGTCCTGCGTACGCACTACAATATGCCGCGTACTAATCCGACAGCCCACTCCCCACTACCACACCATGTCATCATTAGGCCTATTCATCAAAGTCCTAGGAGTTGACTTAAAGGTTTGGTAATGTTACGTACGCATCCAATAGGGTTACGTACGCAAGCTTGTTAAAATAATATCATTACATATGCATGATTGATCTATGCAGGCTCGATGTTAGTATCAATCCGAATTAGCATGGGTTCCTCTCGAGCTTGAGTCTCAAAACTCTGAACCTCGGAATTCTTCGCACATGATGCGTACGCAACTGTTGTAGATGCGTACGCATCATTGGCGACATCATCCCGCGGAATAGGGTATCACCCCTTCCTTTTTCCCCTCGTATAACATCCACCATAATTAAGTCTAAGGTCATAGGTCATGTAGGTTTTGTTTTCGAGGTCTGCTGTAAAGAACTTGAGTATCAGTATGCGTACGCAACCTCTAGTCTTGCGTACGCATTGCTGAGCCCCAGGTTCTGTTCCCACGCAGCCCCTGTCTCGTCTCACCATTACCATTTCTCTATCATGTTATTATCAGAGTTCACAGTATTTTTTAGATTTCGGGTTCGTCGAACATCATTAGTTCATAAAAGTTTGAATTTTTAAGCATGCATCGATAAAAATCGAAGCTTTAAAAGGAAAAAATCAAATCTTTTATAACTTACCCTCTATTGGCGCGCAATCTGGGAACGATGCTCCGTAGGATGGTGTAGAATCTCCGGTATTGCGTTCGGAGGAAGCTGCGGGTCCCACCTGTTGATGACGAAGCCATCGTCATCACCACGAACTCGCTTCGGGGCCATTTTCGTTGATGAAAAGTCTCGGGTATCGCCGGAAAAAAAAAAAAGATGATGAGGATGGTGACAGTGTTGTGGAAAAAAGAGGAAAAACAAAGAAAAGTTAAGAAGAGGAAGAATAGAAGAAATAGAAATAGAGAGAGAGAGAATGGGAAGGGGTTAAGGGTTTCGGATGTGAAGAGTGTTTAGGAAAGGGAAGGGGTTGAGACAGAAATGGTTCTCGCCGGAGACGAAGAGGCATGAGTTTTGAAATCACTTATGAACGAAACAACGCCGTCCCAATTGATGTGTGAAAATTAAAACATAGGTGCGTACGCAATCTGAGCCTTTGCGCACGCCTTATGCGGACGCATTATAGAATCATGCGTACGCATGACCATGATTTTTGGTTGACTATAAACCAGGGGCAATGTCGACCTTTGACTCACGGTTAGATCCCGAAGACCCAATCCTCGCAAGGATTTTGATTTAACATCCGGCTTTTGTTTGGATCTCAATCCAGCATTGGACCTTCGTTAAGGTCAGAGAATCATAGCTAATTTACCACCGACTTGGGCCTCTGTTGAGGTCAGCCCTTTCTATAGGGACCGATATGACCGCCTTGGGCCTCAGTTGAGGTCAACCCTTTTTTATATGGGTCCGATACCACCGACTCGGGCCTCTGTTGAGGTCAGCCCTTTCAATAGGGACCGATATCGCTTACTGGGGCCTCTGTTGAGGTCAGCCCTCTTTATGGGGTCCGACATTACCCGAAATCGTTTACGTGGGCCTCTGTTGAGGTCAGCCCTCTTTATAGGGTCTGAAATCACTTATGTGGGCCTCTGCTGAGGTCAACCCTTTGTTATAGGGTTCGATAACGCCTTATTGCCCTTCGTCAAGGACAGTTCCTCACAAGCCCGAGATGGCTATTTTCTTTAATTCATACACTTATACCCCACAGCACTGCCCAAGTGAGCTTTTATTCTTGCACGAACTACGGCGGGTCTGATCCCTTCCAAAGGGTACGTAGGTAGTTAGGTGATTCCTAACTCGACCCATTGCATGCGTGTACTTCGATTTCGATTTGGTCAGTTGGTAAAAATGGACGGGTCTATGAAGTCTTCCGATGTTACTCATGAGCGAGTATAATCGAAAGAGGGGCAACTGTAGACACCCCATTTTGTACCACCCAATCAGATCTGAGATCACTCGAGTTGGAATCCCGATGATGAGGTTTATTGTGCGCCCCGAGAAATCAGTAAAGCAATTCCCGACGAAACGCTTAGATTGCAAGTTGAAAACTTCTCTGTATACCCCACACGTACGCATATGGTTATAATGCGTACGCATTATGCGTACGCAACAATAAAGTATGCGTACGCATCATCTGTCACTTCCCCATTTTCCAGCATCGATGTTTTCACTCAAGTCTGATTAGCATGGGGTAGAGAGAAAAGATTTCGGCGGCCACTTGAATTTGAAATGTATGGGGAACAAAACAAGGGAACCAGCCGGTTGCTGATTTCCTGGGTCGCACAGGTATGATTTTGGTTTTAGTGAAGAGAACCGACTTACCGCAGTCTATAAATAAAGACTCTTCTGAATAGAGAAGGGGTTCAGAAAAATCATTCGAATGAATAACATGGAAATATTGAGAAATCAGTGAGAAAAACCAGTCAGAAGCTTAGGGAGAAAAAGAAATGAAATCATCCATCAAACAAATACCCAAACACTAGAAAACCAGAAAGAAACCGAGGGAATTTACAGCTGCAATCTAAAGCGATAAGGTGGGAATTGTTGCATCGATATCGGAGGCACTCAAACCTGAGGGTAAGTTATTCTCATTCTAATGTTTATTATTCTTGCTTTTAACACTGAAGAATACATTGAGGATTAATTATTATATACCCAGTAGATAGGTATCATTAATTATTTTGTTACTTTGTACGGACCAGATAGTCGCCGGGTTGGAAATCCCAGACTTTGAACTCAAATATGACCATGATTCTGTAAATATCTGTGTAAATGAGTTACGCGTGCTTGTAGTATACTATGGGAACTGTAATCTGGGTTTTGAATCATTGAATATGGTTAAGAAATGACTGAGATAAGCTAGAAAGAAGTTGGTCCCTAACAAAATGAAAACTGACATGGGTAATTTCAGCCCGTGCCAAGGGTAGAGGAAAGAACACAGTGCACTCATGCGTACGCATTATGGTATGTTGCGTATGCACTTATGTGCGTGTGCATTTGTTGTTGTTGCGTACGCACCATGCGTACTCATTATTCCCTGTTGCGTACGCACCTGTCACTACTTTTTCATTACCTTCAGTCATTATTATGTCTCTTTTTAATATTAAATATTTATGATGATTTACCCTGGTTTTGGCTAGTTCATTAAATGTTAACTTGTATATCTTATTTCATCAAATGGTAACCTGTATATCTAATTTCCTGTATATCCTGTTTTGCTATGTATTATAGCCTCTTTTTCACTTTACTCACATCATTTTTCATATGATTGGCATGACATTTCATATATTGTGTGCTTATGGATGAAATTCAATTAAATTTTCCGGATTAAATATAGCCAACAATCGTTTACGGAGGCCGGTTTTTTATCGGGCATTGTTGGGTGCTTAACACCTTCCCAACATTGTACCTTAGCTCCGAACTCTGGATCTCTGGCCCGAATTCGTCGAATTTGAGATTGAATTACCCAGAATGGTATGATTAGTTCCCAAGGCTGACTTGGGTGGCGACTCCTGATACGCTAGTGCTTCGCAATAGCATTATACGTCCTAAAGGGTCGCATCAGCCCGCGGCGCTTACAACTTCCAAATTTGCTCCGGAGTGTTCCATTGACCTTAGAATGATGAAATGAGTCTAATTGAAGTGCCAATTTAATTTATTGATAGGTTTGGCATTGGTTCACCACATTACCCTATGCTTAATTGACCTTTTTTCGGGTAATCGCCTCATGAAAACCCAACCACTCGACTGTGGTCAGGGATTCTTGGTTCAAGAATATTCTAGGCTTATTCTACACTGAATTCTTGAAATTTTGGCTTTTGAATCACTCAAATCAGAGTTAAAATGAAGAATTTGTGTCCGTTTGAAGTTCGGAGTCCAAACCGAGCTAGAATTCCAAAATTTTTGGATTCTTCTCGGGTGACCGGTTGGGCCCAACCGGTTGGACCGGTTCACCAACCGGTTGGACCGGTTCACCCCAACCGGTCACCCGAGAGTCCCATCCTGAATTTTCTCCTTTTGAAGTTTTGACGGAATAGGACTCTACTACTTCGATTTTCTGCCTTCTAAAGGACTTCTAAGCCTATTGGGAGGTGGTTCTGAGTTGTTTAACATTCATGGGACTTAATTACAGCCCTAGATTGTTTTTATGGTGAATTAATCTCAACCATTGGTTCATATGGTTGGTTGGTTATAAATAGAGGCTCATTCATCAGCATAAGGGACTTTTGGTGACTTTTGACACTTCATATTCATAAGAGAGAGAGGGACCACGAGTTTGCACACACCCATATCACTTGGAGGAGGCTTTCTACTGCAATTTCAAAGGAGAACTAGAAGGGAACCAAGTCAAAGAGAAGGAAGAACGCAGCGAAGACCCTTGCTTCATTGTAAGTCTCATTTGCTTTCCTTTACGATTCCTTCTTCTTCTACTCCATTCTCTGCATAATTATGGTTTAGAATTGATTTAGGAATCATATATACTCTATATTTTAGAGTGTATATGATTCAAGTATGATGAGAATGCATGTTAGTGGATTAGGATTGCGAATTGCTTGCTGTTAGAATAGTTTCTCTCTTAAGGATAGAGGTACGTTTTGCATGAAAAATCAATTGATGTGTTTAGGCCATTTTCTCTTCATGGTTCAATTATATGCATGATTTTAAGCATCTTTTGTATAGGACACTTGCTGTGTAAGCCTCGTCTTCATAGGTGTATGGATGATTATCCTTTTCAAGGATAATTATCGTCCTTAGAGGGTGAGGTTGTGCATGGGTGCTTTCTAGGGTGTGTTTAAGTGCGCTGTGAGTTTCTTTGCATTCTTAGGTATATATTTTACGTAGGATATGTGAAGAAACCATTCATACAGAGTGATTTCTACGTAAAATTATCTCCGGATAGTTTTACTTAAGAAAGCTCGCCGTAAGGATGATTATTTCACATTCTTACATAAAGTACTTACCTAAGGCATCATGGTAGATTTTTTTTTCATGTTTAGGATTGTCATATGATATTTTTATCATGGTAATGCCTATTTAGCATGTTTTTGATAATTTTGTGCATGTTTGGGTGTCTAGAGCATATAGGAGCATATTAGGATATTGTTTTTCTTTTGATTTTTGTTATTTGCATGAGTATTAGGTCATTTTATGCATGTTTAGTATTTTGTCCAGATTTGGTTTAGGTCTTCTAATGATGATTTGAACATGAATATGAATGATTTGAGCTTAATAATTGCCTTATAGAATACATAGGGTGATTAATTGGTGATTTCTCGATGTTTCGGGATGATTTGCATGAGTGTTAGGTCATTATATGCATATTTAGTATTCTATCCAGATTTGAATTAGGTCTTCTAATGATGATTTGAGCATGAATATGAATGGTTTGAGCTTAATAATTGCCCTATAGAATACATGGGGTGATTAATTGGTGTTTTCTCGATGTTTCGGGATAATTTGCATATGGTAAGTGGTTTATGGTAAGTTGTGTATGAATTGTTCTCTTCTCCCCCTCGGGTTATTGTCTTTACTTTGAATTAGAAGTCCTAAGTTTCCAACTCTCTCAAAATTCTGTTTTAATTAGAGTTCTATCTCTTTTAGAATTCTACTTTTCTTAAACTTCTGTTTTAATTAGAGTTCTATCTTTTTTAGAACTCTACTTTTATTAAAATTCTGTTTTACCTAGAGTTCTATCTCTTTTAGAATTCTACTTTTTCTCAAACTCTTTTTTTAATTAGAGTTCTATCTCTTTTTGAATTCTACTTTTCTTAAAATTCTACTTTGTCTAGAGTTCTATCTCTTTTAGAATTCTACTTTTCTAAAACTTCTTTTTGGATAAGAGTTCTATCTCTTTTCAAATTCTACCTTCTCTCAAATCCCTTTTTTGGAAACTCTTCTTCTTTTTTAAACTCTTCTTTTCTTTTAATGGAAACTTAGGGTTTATAGTTCATTGTAAAGGGAGTAACCCCTTCTCAATCGAACTACGTGGACTTTGATCCTTACTTCTTTGTATGTAAGGTACGTAGGCGCTCATTTGATGTTCAAGTCCGCCTTAGGATACTAAGTATCCTAGGTTTTCTTTTTCTTTCTTTTCTTCTCTCTTTCTACCCATTTGTCCATCACATATATATATCAGTGGATAGGATGGACCCATGCTTGCTCATTTATCCATCGCATACTTGTTAGTGGATAGGATGGATTTGTCTGTTTAATCATTTATCCATCACATATTTGCTAGTGGATAGGATGGACTTGTTTGCTCATTCTCTCTATCTCTTACCTGCTTTCCATATCTCTCTTATCTGTTCATTAATGTTTACATGCTTTATGGATGTTTATATGCTTTATGGATGTTCATGGATGAATGTGATTGGTTTATGGATGATTCTTTGCATATGCATGGTGACTAATTAGGAAGTGATTGAAATAGCCCATATAAATTCAGAGACCCATTTTTGGGGCGAGGTGGGTGCCTATAGGATGTTTCCTAGAACCTTCCCACATCGTAACTTAGTCTCCGAATCTTCTCTTGTTTTGATAGACCTGCTTTTCCTTGATCGGAGTCATGAGGTTTGTTTTCAAAGGTTTTCTTTAAAAAACTGTTTTTATGGTTTTCCTCTTTTCCTAAAAATGAGGTGGCGACTCCTTATTTGTTTTGTTTTTGTGAACCTTTTAAAAACCAGATTTTTATTAATTTAAATCTGTACAAGTCTTTTTTAAAAGAAGGGTTCTCCTTCCCCCTGGATCGAAACCCGTGGTTCACAGTCTGGCGACTCCACTGGGGAATAGTGGACTAGACTCAAGGAATTTGTATGGGCTAATTTAATTGCTTAAATTAAAATCAATCACTTGCATACATTTGAATGTGTGTTTACTTTATTGCATTGTGTGCGCAATTGCATTTGAATGATAGGTCGATGTATCCTTGCCTTTTCTGATTGGCCTAGCCTTGACCCCGGTTCCCCTCGTTCTCGGGTGTCATGTTTGCGAAGCTATCAACTCCTCTTGCCACGTATCCTTGGGTTTTACCCTTGGGTATATTAAATGGATCAACACGTACCACTTGACTCACGCAGCATCCCTCATGCCACACGTGATAGGTATATAGATGATTCAAGCAAGTAGGGGACACTATCCTACCCTTTTTAGTGCATATAGTGGACTGTCTAGGATACAAAGACCCGCCTAGTTTAAAGTCACCATGCTTGTGGAATGAATGCAGGTACAGAGTGGATGTGTGTTTGAATGTATGTGTGTATGGAATGAATGTATGTGTGGCATGAATGTGTGTTGTGGGAATGAATGTGAATGGAATGAATGGCAATGCAATTCACGTCATGGTTCTTTGAGAAGATGATACAAAGCCCTCGATACAGTGATCCGGTTTCTTGCTCTTGAATGCGGTTGGAGATATGAATGAATGCTATGTGGGTGGTTAATCTTAAGGGGTAATATGACTTTAAAATCAATCGATCTACATCCCTTTAGTATGACCTTCTTACCTAAAGCCCATTGGGCTCATATGGATGAGAGGCCCAACTAAAGGAATGTTATTGGACCATTACCCGCCCGTCTAAATCAATTGTGGAGACTAAAGGCGCTTTGTGTCACTTTGTAACTAAGTATGGGTCATTTGGTTGTAATAGAGTGCTGGCTTGGACTCGTGACTCATCAGGCCGTTTGATCAGAGGAAGTACCGAACAAGACCTCGCCATGGATGATACTTTTGCATTGAATAACCCGGCTACACCTGAGGGAACATCAGTTTCTGGGACTCCTGCGGATCCACGAAGAATTGAGAGGCTATTGAATGACATACTTGGGAAGTTGGAAGAGGTATCAGTGAAGTCTGAAACCGCAATAAGAATGGCACAAGAGATCAACAACCGAACCCCTGTCCTCATCCACAACATTCCTACAGATCATGCCATACCCGACACTCAAGTCCCCATTGTCCAAAATCAATCCAACCCATCTGCCCAAGCTGGAGGCCAAGCCCAAAATCCACCACTTCCACATGCTCAATCATCGCCTCAGAATCCACCACCTCCACATGCTCAACCTCCACTACAAAACATCCCCATTTACACCCAATCATCCACTTTCATCCCCACCACTGAGAACCCTCCTATGAGTGATGACCAAAAGATGATGGCTGCAAGGATGTTGGCTTTGGAGAAAACTTTGAAGGGTATTCGCCATGTCAATGATTTCGTGGATATCCACACTCTTTCTCTCTTCCCTCAAGCGAGATTGCCGACTTCATTCAAGATACCAGAATTACAGAAGTTTGATGGAACGGGTTGCCCTAAGACTCACTTGAAAATGTATGTCCGAGCAATGCAACCTCGTGGTGCTTCCGAGGAGTTGATGGCTCAATTATTCCATGAATCACTTAGCACCTCTTCACTGCATTGGTTTCTAAGTTTGGATGAGTCAAAGACTAGAACATGGGAAGATGTGTGCAGGGAATTCACCGATCACTACAAGTACAATACGGAGGTTGTTGTGACAAGGAGAGACTTGGAGACTACCAAACAGGCGGCAAATGAATCTTTCTCTTCCTACATCACTAGGTGGAGGAAGAAAGCTTCTAAGATGTTCGATAGGCCTAATGAAGAAGAACAAATACGAATGGTAGTCAAGAACCTATTGCCTATATATCACAAGCACTTGTTCGCTCATCACTTCCCTACTTTCAAAGCTCTGATTAGTTCTGGGACACAAGTGGAAGATGCCATAACTGATGGCACCCTTAAAGTTGAAGATCCTTCAAGGTTTCGTAGGATAGGGAACAATGGAAAGGCACCTACTGAAGTGAATGCAATTGCTCCACAATAGCCATGGAACATTGGCAATAATTCTACTCCTCGTCAATTCTCTGATTTGTATGCACCACTGGACAAGGTTTATGAAAGATTGAAAGCAAGGGGCATCCTCAAACCTCTAGACCCAACACCTCCACCAAATCCATTGCCTAGGTGGTACAACGAAAATGAGTACTGCCATTTTTATCAATCCAAAGGCCATAGAACAGACCGTTGTGCTCGTCTCAGACATGAAATACAAGACCTCATTGACAAGAAGATCATAGGCCCACCTACTCCTCCTAATCGTCCCAATGTCACTCAAAATCCTTTGCCATCCCACAATCCATCCCCTACTTCTAATGTCAATGCAATAGAAGACTCACCTCGTCCACCTTGACCCATTCGCCATTACACCACTTTGCCTATGAGTTTCACCAATGTATTTCACCATTGCAAGAAAAGAGGCCTTATCACTCCCCTTCCACCTCAGCTTTCACTTGTCCCTGACCCATCATTTTGCCTATACCATAGAAATTTTAGCCATGATACTGAGGATTGCACCTTGCTAAAGAAAATGGTCCAAGACTTGATCGACAAGGGAATTCTGATAGTTCCACAGCCGAATCCATGTGAAGCGCCTAGATTGTTGCCTACCCTACATAAAGAAAACATGCAGGAGATTGATATGCTAGAATGGGCAAGTCCCGAGAAGAAGCCTACGGGGAAAGAAAAGGTTGTTGAAAAGGAAGTGCCAAAGAAACAGAATAAGCCTCAGAAGTCATTTCAGCAACAGTTGAAGGAAAGGTATGATGCCGGAGACCTTGAAGTGGGTTTATTGGGGGAACCATCTGGGAAGTTTGATGTCTATGTTCTCTACACTGCACCGCCTACAATAACCATTCCTGTTCGTGCAACCGGATAGGGAAATCCATGGGAAGATGAGCAACCAACAGAGAAATCCCTAGTCCATGCAACCGGATGGGGAAAATCCTTGAAAGAAGAACGACCGACAGAAAAGTCTCTAATGCAAGAGGTAGATATGCTTGAATGGGGAGACATCATGGGTGAAACCTGTAGCGATGAAATAAATGATCTATGGGTAGACTCTGAAGAAGTTGACCACTTGACTAGGGGCGGTCGTCATTTCAAACCATCCTACCTTGAGAATGAAAATCCGATGGAAGCACTGGAGAAGGGGCAAAGACCTGAAATCTACGATGAAGAGGATGAAGTCCTAAAGCAATTGAAAAAGACTCAAGCCAACATTACCATATGGGGATTGCTTATGGCTTCTCTCAAGCATCGTCAGACTATACTTAAACTCTTGAACCATGTCCAGGTACCCATCGATACTTCACCGGAAGGATTGGTGAGTTTTATAACCCCTGTCGAGAAAGCAGCTACCATAATCTTCACAGAAGCCGATTTACCAAAAGGGATGAGAGATCATGTGCAAGCTTTGAACATAACTGTTGATACCCTAGGGAAATGAGTTCCCACCGTCTTTATTAACAATAGTTCTGCTTTGAATGTGTGTCCACTTCATACTGCTACATCTCTTGGGTTGGGACCTACAGATTTTGTGCCATCTGGGCAATCAGTGAGAGCATATGACAACACAAGAAGGGAGGTAATTGGTATGGTGACCTTACCATTAATCATAGGACTGGCAGAGTTCGAGGTTGAATTCCAAGTTCTCGATGTTCTTGCCTGTTTCAATCTCTTGCTAGGTCGACCATGGATCCATCCAAATGGGTCCATCCCATCGTCCTTGCACCAAAAAGTTAAGTTCCCCTACAAAGGATCTATTGTGACCCTACAAGGAGACTATGAACTCGCTGCTAGTCAAATGTCAAGAATCCCCATTTGTGAGATCAAGCACGATCCTTCAGATATGCCGTTGTCAGGGTTTGAATATGTGCAGGTTATCAATTCGGCACCCGCAGGTAGAGAACTTATCCCACTAGACTTTTCACCACATGGGAACTTGCGTGTTGCTGAAATCATGAAGATCATGGGTTTCTTTCCTGGCATGGGAATGGGACCAAGGCACCGAGGAATTTCAGAGCTAATTAAGCACCAGTCGGCCTTATATACCTTTGGCTTGGGATATAAGCCAACACAAGCAGATTACAAGAAACAAGTGCGGCTGAGAAAAGAGAAAGAAATTGCTAAAGCTCGTGGACACACTGTTATTCATCCGCTTAAGCCTTACAAGCCAACCTTGAATGGGTGCTTTATGAAAGAGGGGGAAGATTTCTTATATTGTGGTTTTCCGAAGCCTACTTATGTGGAGTCCATCGGAGCTAGAGTCCCAGGGTTTGAAATTTTCTTTGAGACCGAATGGTATCCGATCACAGCAACCATGGTTGAGGATTCTGCAATAGATAGCGACAGAGAAGAAGAGGATTGGGCAGACAGCATGGATTCCGAGGTTATGGGCCGATTGTTTTTAGAATGTGTGCTAGCCATCGAAGATTGCAAAGAGGTTCCAGTTCCAGCATTCCAGACAGTCAGTGAGCCACTTCAGAATTGGTACACCGAAGGATCCCTCGTTCTTATTCCAAGGAAAGAAGAGTCTAAGCCAGTAGAGACTATGTAGGTTTTCTTTTGAGTCTTGAGTCAGCAAACAATCTGTCTTTGTTTAATTATTTCATTTGTTGAGTCATTTAGAGTTGTCATAAGTGTTGCTTTGTTGTTTCAGAGATTTCAATTAGTGATTGGTACTTTTCTTATTTTTCTCGCAGAGATTATATCCATTGTCTTCGCGCCTTTTTGTCTCTTAATGTGTGTGGCATGGAAATAGACCCTAGAGACGCTGATATCCCTCCCGAGCTCATTGAGCAAAGGAATAAAGGGATAGCACAACCAATTACAGAAGAACTAGAATCAATTAATCTAGGGACGAATGAATTGCCAAAAATAATTAAAATTGGTACAACACTTTCCCCTTCTGAAAAAGAACAATTGGTTGAGTTGTTGAGAGAGAATCTTGAAGCGTTTGCCTGGTCTTATGAAGATATGCCCGGAGTAGACATAGACATAGTGCAACATCACATTCCGACCAAGCCTGACATGAAGCCTGTTAAGCAGAAGTTGAGGAGAATGAAGCCTGAGTGGGCGTTGAAGATAAAAGAAGAGGTGATCAAGCAGATAGAAGCTAAGTTCCTTAGGGTTGTGGAGTACCCTGAATGGCTTGCAAATATAGTACCAGTTCCAAAGAAAGATGGCAGAGTGCGTATGTGTGTAGACTTTCGTGATTTGAATAAGGCATGCCCTAAGGATGACTTTCCACTACCACACATTGACGTGTTAGTTGATAGTACCGCAGGGCACGCTCTTCTTTCTTTCATGAACGGTTTCTCAGGTTACAATCAGATCAAGATGGCACTAGAAGATATGGAGAAAACATCCTTCATTACTCAGTGGGGGACCTATTGTTACAAAGTAATGCCATTCGGGTTAAAGAATGCAGGGGCGACTTATCAGAGAGCTGCTACCACCTTGTTGCATGACATGATACACAAAGAGGTCGAAGTTTACGTCGATGACATGATTGTCAAGTCAAAAGATAGGGAAGGACGTGTGGCTGTGCTCAGAAAGTTCTTCGATTGAATTATAAAGTACAAGCTTCGCCTCAACCCTCAGAAATGTGCTTTTGGAGTCACTGCGGGAAAGTTGCTAGGTTTCATGATAACACAGAGGGGAATTGAAGTGGATCCAAGCAAGATCAAGGCTATTCTGGAGATGTCGCCGCCCAAGAATGAGAAGGAAATCCGAGGTTTCCTAGGAAGATTGCAGTACATAAGCCGGTTCATAGCTCAACTCACTACTATTTGTGAGCCCGTTTTCAAGCTGCTAAAGAAAGGAGGACCAAAAGAATGGAATGAGGAATGCCAAAAAGCTTTTGAAGCCATTAAACGCTACTTAAGCAATCCACCGATACTGGTTCCACCTAGAGAAGGAGAGCCGTTGTTGCTGTACTTAACCGTCACAGAAACCGCTATGGGGGCAATGCTTGCCCAATACTTGGAAGAGTCGAGGAAAGAGAATGCCATCTACTATCTGAGTAAGAAAATGACAGACTATGAGGTGAACTACAACGCTGAGGAAAAGACTTGCGTGGCATTGCTGTGGGCCTCTCAAAAACTCCGCCATTACATGCTATCTTTCCAGGTGTTCCTCGTTAGTCGCATGGATCCACTCAAATATTTACTTGAAAAGCCAATGTTGACCTATCGTACTGCGCGGTGGTTAATGTTGTTATCTGAATTTGATATCAAATATGTGGTACAGAGCTCGATAAAAGGGAGAGTCATTTCAGAACACTTAGCCGAGAATCCAGTTTCAGAAGGAGATGGCATTGAACAAGGGTTCCCTGACGAGGACATATTGGAGATAGAAAAGAAACCATGGAAAGTCTACTTCGACGGGGCTGCAAATAAAAGGGGCTTCGGTATAGAAGTCTTGTTGATTTCTCCTGATGACGCCCACACCCCTCTGGCAATGAAGATGGGGTTCGAGGCCACAAACAACATCACCGAATATGAAGCTTGTATTCTAGGGTTGGAAGCAGTCTTAGAGTTAGGAGTTAAGGAATTAGAAGTGTACGGAGACTCAGCTTTAATTATCTGCCAAATCAAAGGAGAATGGAAGACTCGAGACGAGAAGTTGTTACCCTATCATGCTTATCTAGAAGCACTTACCAAAGAATTCGACAAAATAGAGTTCCACTACTTGTCAAGAGTAAAGAACCGCTTCGCTGATGCTCTTGCTACACTTGCGTCCATAGTGGAAATCCCAGAAGGCGGAAATGTTCATCCACTCGTGATTGAAAGAAGAAAAGAACTGGTATACTGTTGCAGTGTTCAGAATAGTCAAGTGACAGATGGGCGTCCGTGGTTCTATGACATCCAAAGATTCGTAGAGAAAAGGGAATATCCTGAAGGAGCTTCGAAGGTTGACAGGCATACGCTGAGAAGATTGGCTACCCACTGCATCATGTGCGGAGGAAAGCTATACAGACGATCCTATGACGGTATCCACTTGCTTTGTGTGACGGAAGAAGAAGCTCAAAGAATAATTGAAGAGATACATGAAGGAGCAGGGGCACCTCACATGAATGGGTATATGCTAGCTAAGAAGATTGCTCGTCTCGGTTACTATTGGACCACCATGGAAAGAGATTGTCATCTGCATGTCAAGAAGTGCCATAATTGTCAAATCTTTGCCAATGTTCAGTACCTTCCATCGATGCCTCTGAATACTATGTCATCCCCTTGGCCCTTTTCAACTTGGGGAATAGATATCATTGGAAAGATCCATCCTAAGTCAAAGGAAGGTCATGAGTTTATCTTGGTGGCAATAGATTACTTCACTAAGTAGGGAGAGGCGAAGTCCTACAAAACCTCGGGGTCAAAGCAAGTGGCCCATTTCATTAAGACCCACATTATTTGTCGATATGGGGTTCCACATGAGATCATATCAGATAATGGACAACACTTCCGAGGCGAGGTAGAAGAGATCTTACAGAAGTACAGCATCCGAGTTCACAAGTCTTCCCCTTATAGGCCGCAGACAAATGGAGCAGTTGAAGCAGCTAACAAGAACGTAAAGAGTATGCTACAAAAGTCAGCTAAGAAGTACAATGATTGGTCAAAAAGGTTGCCACTCGTCCTATGGGGTTATCGCACTTCAATAAGATCTTCTACAGGTGCTACACCGTACTCGTTGGTCTATGGCATGGAAGCGGTACTCCCAATCAAATTAGAAATTCCTTCTCTCAGAGTAATAATAGAAGACCAACTATCTGAAGTGGAATGGGTAAGAAACAGATATAATGAGCTAGTTCTACTTAATGAAAGACGTTTAAATGCTTTGTACCATGTCCAAGGTTATCAGCGCAGAATAGCTAGAGCTTTCAACAAGCGCGTCAAGGATCGTGGCTTGAAAGATGGAGACATAGTGTTGAAAGAAATCCGTGCGCCTATCTTTGATCCAAGGGGCAAGTTCAAGCCTAACTGGGGTGGACCCTACATCATAAAGGAGATATTGCCAGGAGGAGCAGTTCGATTGATGGATTTGGATGGAATAGAGTTCTCTCAACTAACCAATTTAGATCAACTCAAGAGATACCATGTGTAAAGCTTGATAGGTTGAAAACCCATAAGGGCGGCCTAGGCAAAAGAAAAGCATGAACTACGAGGGCCTGATTCTCCATCATTCAAAAAAGAAAAAGAAAGAAAAGAAAAAAAAAGAAGAGAAAAGAAAAGAAGAAAACGTTTACAAACATGATGGAGATAGGTAGGCAGCCCATAAAGTTACCTTGGGTGCGGTCCAATTGAAAAAAAAAAAAAAAAAAAAAAGAAAGAAAAGAAACAAGGGGCATGACAATGTATAAAGCAATTCATAAATCAAAGGTAATTGTTTGATGGCAATTCATTCAAGACTAGAAAAATTGATAATAGTTTTATTTGTAATAATCGCAAGTCTCGAAGGACTATTATTGTGCTTAACATGCTTAAAATTCAAAAAGGTTGCTAATTCCTTGCTCTCTGAGAAGTCTTCTTTGTTCCAGTAGTCTTGTTCGCTTTGGTATCGTCCTCCCTTGACCTCTTTGTACTCCCCAGTGAAGGAATCCCAATCAACTCAGCTACTTGAGCCCTCATTATTGTTTCTTTGTGGCCAATGTCTTCAGATAACCACTTCTTGTATTCCTTACTAAGCTCATAAGGCCCACCAGTGTTTGGTACTAAAGTAGCGGAGTTCCAGCCATTCCATCTATCCTCCATCCATTTGACCAGAGATTGAGAAACAGGTTGAACGGGGTGAACATGCCTTGAATTTGTCTGAGTGGTACTTGCTTGATGGTTTGGAATTGTTTGAATTGCACCAAATTGTCGAAGGATCCGAGATGGCCAGTAGAAAGAAGTTTCTTTCAAGCCCATCAATTTGATAAGTGTACAGCCCATAGTTCGCAGGAACACCTTTTCGTCGCATCGCCAATGAGGCACGTGCCAACGAATAGATCTCCATGAGATGTGGTATAGCATGCCAAGCCATTCATCAGGAGAGGCATCTGGTGGGAATTCAAGAACACGTAGACGGAAGTGCTGAGGCCCATAATTTGCAACACGAGGAGGTGGTAAGAGGTTTAACCTCTCTAGCAACCACATATGGAGAAGGAGGGGGCTGCCCTCAAAATTTGCTTCAAACCGATCCTGTACCTTATCTAGCCCATTGAGAGTTTCCGCTAGAACCATTGGAATTATGTTTCGGGACTTGGAAAGAGGAGTTACAAGCTCACAAATTTCAATTAGAACAAATAACGTACCATTGGTGATGAGAAACCTCCCAATCAAACAGAAAGCTAAGGCGTGCTGACGCGGTCGAGATAAAGGCAGCCCACATGACCTCCCAAGGGGCAGGAAAGATGTTGCTAGCTTATTCAAATCTACCATGTTGTCTTTTATAAAGGCCATAGCATCGTGGGTATAGATTTCCAGAAGAGAAGCAAAAGAAGAAACATAACCCTATCGAAGGTATGGAAGGATGAAGGGCCCTGACGGTTGCACTCCGAACAGCACGCAAAATTCCTCATGGGTGGGGAAAATTTCATTGCGATGGAAATGGAAAACATGAAGTTCGGGATCCCAAAAGTATGTAGAAGCATAGAGCATTGTCCAATTTACCTTGACTTTGGCGAGGGAATAGAGCGCGTCCAAGCCATAACTCTTGAAAACCCTTTTGTCTTCCTTACTCATGTTGCTGAAGCAAAGTGTCAAAAAGCTATCAAAATTCTCCATGAATTGATGTTGAATGAATAATAATGGTTTATGAACATGTGGGGGGTGTTTTTATAGGCCTTTAGGCTCAAATTTGAGTCCTAGAAGGATTAGAAGTCGAAAAAGCGTAAAAAAAGTAGCAAAACGCGTAAACAGCAAAAGTGCTTGGGAGACCCGTTGAGGCCAACCGGTCCAACCGGTTCACCAACCGGTCCAACCGGTTGGGCCCAACCGGTCACCCGAGGCCGTTTTTCCCGATTCCCTGTTTGGACCACTTTTGACCCCCGTATGCTCCGGAAGGCCAATTTTGACCATTTGAGCTCAAATTGACTCATGCTTGAGTCAAGAGTCATGAAATTCAACCAACAAGAGATAGATATCATAATTCAAAGGTGGGGAATGCATGAACTTGGTTTAAAAAGAAAGAACTTGAAAGATAACATAAATGCCCACATAGGATTAATACAAGGATTTCACAAGTTAAGAGTTTCTAGATGCTTAAATTGAGTTTCTTAAACTTAAAATAAGTGTCTTTAACGCTTCCTTGGTGGTTTCCTTCTCTTGCTTGGCCCTGCTTCTTCTGTTGGTGGAGGAGGTGGTGGAGCCGCAGTTGGGTTGTATTGAGGGAAGGAATCAATCTGCAAGTTTCCAAGAAAATAGATAATGTGAGTACCACTTTTTTTTTAAAGAAGAAAACCAAAGATTGTCAAAAAGTTTTTGATTTGAGCTATTCTTACTGGGTGTGCATGTTCGCCCGCTCTATACGCCTCTTGCCTTGATAGGTTTAGGCTCATCCTCATCATGTCCCTCCTCAAGCTAGCATTGAGATTGATCCATTCTTGTGAATACCCGGTGGGTGTCTGTGAAGAGAAATTGGGTAAGAAGTGTTTAATGAATAGTTGGGGATTAAAAGAATCAAGTCAACCTTGAAACTTACAGTTTCATATCTAGGATCTATCTGAGGAACCTCGTCCATCACGGGAGGTGCTATAGTCATGGGCACGATGTCGCCTCCTTGGCACAGATCAATGGACCACCTAAGCCGTGGCAAAGGGGGCAGTGCGTCCCTATCCATGCCCTCATCATCACTATCCATATGTACCCCTGACACACCCGAGGTTGAACCCACTGTGGAATGGTGACCACGAGCTCGCCGTCCCTGAAAAGAGTGGCACATAGTCAGCTAGGAAACACTTGCAAAGCATGTATGGGGTTGAGTATGTACTTACCCCTACGGGCGGAACTCCTATGACCCTAGGAGGCATCAGATACCTCCTACAGAAACTCTCGTAGTTCCCATTCGGAACTATGAAGTCAATCGCATCCTTGCCTCGTATAGCTTTGATCAATTCGCGCCCCTGCAAGGAGTTGGCATGTCTCATGTTCTCAGGTGGTGCCATAGGAACTACAGCTGCATTGATGTTGCCTTTTACTTGGCGCCAAACTCTCTCTCCAAGATACCAGTAGCGGCCCATAGGACCTTCTAGGAGGATCTGCTTCTAGGACCTTCTAGGAGGATCTGCTTCTCTGACATGTCTACACATCTGTGGCATTGCTCTTCAAGGGCATACTTCCACTGTGCCCATGGGTCCCAGTCCACCTAATTCATGAATTGGTGTTAAGTGAAAGAATTAAAAAAAAAAGAAAAAGGAAAGATGGAGTTCAAAAGATAAAAGCCTTAGAGATTACTTTGTCCGCAGTAATGCAAGCCAAGAATGCCCTAGCATGGGCATAGTCGTGCTTATTGTCCACCGAATCACACCTGTTGTCGATGTGATAATTGGACATAACAGGCCGTGAGGGATCATTGTCAATAAGAGCAGGATGCTCAAACCCCAAGTACTCGTAGTACCAAATCTGTTTTCAAAAAGAAAATGAATTTCAAAAGAAAATAATCATGTATACACATTGCAAATATTGAAAAGGAAGCTTGTAGGTTGATATACCTCCCAGATAAAGGACATCCCGCAGTGGTTTGTGCTCACTCCACGCGATCTGTCGCTCATAAACCTATACAGTACAGCAAGAGCGGCATTACCCCAGTTGTAATCGCCCATCCCCCAAACATCCTCCATGCAAGCAAGATGTCCTAAAGGAGCAACATCACCAGAGCTAGCAAAGAATATGCTAGACAACATATATAGCATAAATGCTCAGGCAAGACAAGATGGATCCGCGTCATCCTCTTCTCTTTGATCGCCAAAATGAATCTTTAGCCAAGTTCGGCGCACTCCACCCCTTTGAACAGGTACCATGGTCCCGAGTTGTTCCAAGAGATAATGGGGATTCCCGTGAGCATTCTCATAGTAAGATAATTTCCGCCCACCTAGGCGAAGTCCGGTGATAACAGTAAAGTCCGTTGGGGTAAGAGTCATTTCCCCGAAACTAAAGTGAAAAGTGTTTGTGGTGTCCCACCACAACTCAGTAAGGGCCAGCAGCGCTTGTCTGTCCCTCTGCTCCACCCATAAAGCATTCAAAAAATCTCCAAAACCCGCATTAATTATGATCTTTTGGGTTTCGGGCTGCCGTGTGGCCATTTTGCGCCACCACTCAATCACTCCTCCAAGAGCGTGCCTCGTTCTATCTTCGAAATTTGGCTACAAAGAATAAAGGAAATCATGAAAATTGTTATTTTGAGTATTTGCTATGCTTAATGAATAACTCAAGAATATTTAAATTCATGGTTTTTCAAAATTTTCAAAAGCTTGCACATAAGAAAAGAAAGATTTTTTGCAAAGGTAAGTGTTTCAAAAATCAAAGGTTAGCATTCAAAGAGAATACCCATGAGTTTTCCTTGGGTTGGTTAAAGCATTTGAAAAGAAAAAGAATGATTTTATTCTCTTGAGAATTTTATCAAACACTTGGTAGGCATAGTTATGCCCACATAATTTTTGTGAAGAAAAATGTTTTTTAAACTTATGGGTAAACTTCCTAGAGAATACCTTTGATGTTTTGTTTAAGAACTTAAAGCATTTGAAAAGAAAAAGAATGATTTTATTCTCTTGAGAATTTTATCAAACACTTGGTAGGCGTAGTTATGCCCACATAATTTTTGTGAAGAAAAATGTTTTTTAAACTCATGGGTAAACTTCCTAGAGAATACCTTTGATGTTTTGTTTAAGAACTTGGAGTATTTGAAAAGAAAAAGAATGATTTTATTCTCTTGAGAATTTTTATCAAACACTTGATGGGCATAGTTATGCCCACATGATTTTGAAAAGGAAAGTGTTTTAAAACTCATGGGTAAACCTCCTAGAGAATACCTTTGATGTTTTATTTAAGAACTTGGAGCATTTGAAAAGAAAAAGAATGATTTTATTCTCTTGAGAATTTTATCAAACATTTGGTAGGCATAGTTATGCCCACATGATTTTTGTAAAGAAAAGTATTGGCAAACTCATGGGTAAACTCCTTGGAAAATATCTTTGATAGTTTGTTTAAGAACTTTTGGCATTTGAAAGCAAAAAGAATGATTTTATTCTCTTGGGAATTTTATCAAACACGTAGTGGGCATAGTTCTTAAACAAACTATGCCCACTAAGTGTTTGATAAAATTCCCAAGAGAATAAAATCATTCTTTTTGTCCAACCGGTTCACCAATCGGTCCAACCGGTCCCCCAACCCGGTTTTTCATTTTGTGCAATTTTCGCACAATTTCGCTTAACCGGGCCCCTTTTCGCTTGGTTTTTTGATGAAATTCATCTTAAAAAGCCTAGAATCTGATGTGAATGATTTGAAATGAATGGAATGATGAGTGATTAGTCACTAATTGAATTATTAGTGCACTCATGGTGATATTTGCAAGCCCGCTTTGACATTTGCTTTGTTAAAGGGCTTTATCTTTGGATGATGGAAGGATGATGCTTATGATATTTGTTTGGAACCATGGAATTTTATATTCTTTGATTTCTTGTGATTGAATTGCTATTGATATTTATTTCTAGAGGAAATTATAGCACGTTGGGACTAATTGAGTGTTCATGCTTATTTTTAATCCTCGGGTTAAAATAAAGCTTTGTTGATTGGATGATGAGTTGATTAGATGCTTGAGATGCTTTTTAAGGATCATGAAATTGTTATTTCTTGATTCTTTAGGATGAATTGACATTGATATTAATTTCTTGAGGAGATTATAGCATAATTAGAGTGTGTGCCTTGCTTAATTTTTAACAAAGATTGTTAAAATGAAGCCTATGATTGCTTGATTGGAATTGGTTTTGGAAGTATGTTTAAATGACTCTTTGAGTCACATACATGGATGCTTTGCGTTGCTATTAATTTCTTGAGGGAATTATAGCACAATTGGAATATTTGCTTCGCTTAATTTTAACAAAGATTGTTAAAATAAAGCTTGTCATTGCTTGGATAGAAGTGTTTGTGATAGTATGTTTAAATGACTCTTTGAGTCACATACATGAATTGCTTTGCATAGCTATTTATTTCTTGAGGAAATTATAGCACAATGAATGGATTGCCTTCACTTGATTTTAACAAAGTTGTTAAAATTAAAGTTTCATGATTTGGTTTAGAGAGTATAGTGTGTTTAAATGACTCTTGTAGTCACACACACACCCCCTATCTTGTGCGTGTCCTCATTAGAAAGAATGAGCGTACATTATGGAAGCATATGAGTTCCTATTAGAAAGAATAGGCATATGAGAGTATAGTGTGTTTAAATGACTCTTGTAGTCACACACAAATCCCCTATCTTGTGCGTGTCCTCATTAGAAAGAATGAGCGTACATTATGGAAGCATATATGTTCCTATTAGAAAGAATAGGCATATGAGAGTATAGTGTGTTTAAATGATCCTTGTGGTCACACACGCCCCCTATCTTGTGCGTGTCCTCATTATAAAGAATGAGCGTACATTATAGAAGCATATGTTCCCCTATTAGAAAGAATAGGCATATGAGAGTACCGTGTGTTTAAATGACTTTCGAGTCACACACAAACTCTCCTATTTTGTACAAGTGTACATTATAGCAGTCATGAACATCCTCAATAGTCACTGTTGAAGTTCAAGCTTTGGTTCCTTGCCCTTTTCTTGTGAAAATGGGCTGTCTTTTCTAACATTGGTGTCGCTTGCGAAGCAAACTCCACCAATGAGGGGCATCTGTAGACACCCCATTTTCACCCCCATGAGATCATGATATCATTTGGTTAGGTTTAGAAGCATGTAGGAGTCCCTAAGCCTTAAAGGACAATTTTGCCCTTTTAAGCCTTAGGAGAATGGGTCATCATTGCATGCATATTTTTGTCTCTTTGTTGAGTCCCATCACTTGCATTTAGTTTCTAGGGTCATTTTAGATATGTGTGTCAAATTTGGTTCAATTCCAGATAGGTTTGGATAGCTAATTAGAACTTTTGCGACTTGAAGGGCAATTTCGTCTTTTACTTCATATATTTTCCAATTGACTTCCAAATTTGCTCCGGAGTGTTCCATTGACCTTAGAATGATGAAATGAGTCTAATTGAAGTGCCAATTTAATTTATTGATAGGTTTGGCATTGGTTCACCACATTACTCTATGCTTAATTGACCTTTTTTCGGGTAATCGCCTCATGAAAACCCAGCCACTTGACTGTGGTCAGGGATTCTTGGTTCAAGAATATTCTAGGCTTATTCTACACTGAATCCTTGAAATTTTGGCTTTTGAATCACTCAAATTGGAGTTAAAATGAAGAATTTGTGTCCGTTTGAAGTTCGGAGTCCAAACCGAGCTAGAATTCCAAAATTTTTGGATTCTTCTCGGGTGACTGGTTGGGCCCAACCGGTTGGACCGGTTCACCAACAGGTTGGACCGGTTCACCCCAACCGGTCACCAGAGAGTCCCATCCTGAATTTTCTCCTTTTGAAGTTTTGACCGAATGGGACTCTACTACTCCGATTTTCTGCCTTCTAAAGGACTTCTAAGCCTATTGGGAGGTGGTTCTGAGTTGTTTAACATTCATGGGACTTAATTACAGCCTTAGATTGTTTTTATGGTGAATTAATCTCAACCATTGGTTCATATGGTTGGTTGGTTATAAATAGAGGCTCATTCATCAGCATAAGAGACTTTTGGTGACTTTTGACACTTCATATTCATAAGAGAGAGAGGGACCACGAGTTTGCACACACCCATATCACTTGGAGGAGGCTTTCTACTGCAATTTCAAAGGAGAACTAGAAGGGAACCAAGCCAAAGAGAAGGAAGAACGCTGCGAAGACCCTTGCTTCATTGCAAGTCTCCTTTGCTTTCCTTTACGATTTCTTCTTCTTCTACTCCATTCTCTGCATAATTATGGTTTAGAATTGATTTAGGAATCATATATACTCTATATTTTAGAGTGTATATGATTCAAGTATGATGAGAATGAATGTTAGTGGATTAGGATTGCGAATTGCTTGCTGTTAGGATAGTTTCTCTCTTAAGGATAGAGATACGTTTTGCATGAAAAATCAATTGATGTGTTTAGGCCATTTTCTATTCATGGTTCAATTATATGCATGATTTTAAGCATCTTTTGTATAGGACACTTGCTGTGTAAGCCTCATCTTCATAGGTGTATGGATGATTATCCTTTTCGAGGATAATTATCGTCCTTAGAGGGTAAGGTTGTGCATGGGTGCTTTCTAGGGTGTGTTTAAGTGCGCTGTGAGTTTCTTTGCATTCTTAGGTATATATTTTATGTAGGATATGTGAAGAAACCATTCATACGGAGTGATTTCTACGTAAAATTATCTCCAGATAGTTTTACTTAAGAAAGCTCGCCATAAGGATGATTATTTCACATTCTTACATAAAGTACTTACCTAAGGCATCATGGTAGATTTTCTTTTCATGTTTAGGATTGTCATATGATATTTTCATCATGGTAATGCCTATTTAGCATGTTTTTGATAATTTTGTGCATGTTTGGGTGTCTAGAGCATATAGGAGCATATTAGGATATTGTTTTTCTTTTGATTTTTGTTATTTGCATGAGTATTAGGTCATTTTATGCATGTTTAGTATTCTGTCCAGATTTGATTTAGGTCTTCTAATGATGATTTGAACATAAATATGAATGATTTGAGCTTAACAATTGCCTTATAGAATACATAGGGTGATTAATTGGTGATTTCTCGATGTTTCGGGATGATTTGCATGAGTGTTAGGTCATTATATGCATATTTAGTATTCTGTCCAGATTTGAATTAGGTCTTCTAATAATGATTTGAGCATGAATATGAATGGTTTGAGCTTAATAATTGCCCTATAGAATACATGGGGTGATTAATTGGTGTTTTCTCGATGTTTCGGGATAATTTGCATATGGTAAGTGGTTTATGGTAAGTTGTGTATGAATTGTTCTCTTCTCCCCCTCGGGTTATTGTCTTTACTTTGAATTAGAAGTCCTAAGTTTCCAACTCTCTCAAAATTCTGTTTTAATTAGAGTTCTATCTCTTTTAGAATTCTACTTTTCTTAAACTTCTGTTTTAATTAGAGTTCTATCTTTTTTAGAACTCTACTTTTATTAAAATTCTGTTTTACCTAGAGTTCTATCTCTTTTAGAATTCTACTTTTTCTCAAACTCTTTTTTTAATTAGAGTTCTATCTCTTTTAGAATTCTACTTTTCTTAAAATTCTACTTTGTCTAGAGTTCTATCTCTTTTAGAATTCTACTTTTCTAAAACTTCTTTTTGGATAAGAGTTCTATCTCTTTTCAAATTCTACCTTCTCTCAAATCCCTTTTTTGGAAACTCTTCTTCTTTTTCAAACTCTTCTTTTCTGTTATACCTTCTCAATCGAACTACGTGGACTTTGATCCTTACTTCTTTGTATGTAAGGTACGTAGGCGCTCATTTGATGTTCAAGTCCACCTTAGGATACTAAGTATCCTAGGTTTTCTTTTTCTTTCTTTTCTTCTCTCTTTCTACCCATTTGTCCATCACATATATATTAGTGGATAGGATGGACCTATGCTTGCTCATTTATCCATCGCATACTTGTTAGTGGATAGGATGGATTTGTCTATTTAATCATTTATCCATCACATATTTGCTAGTGGATAGGATGGACTTGTTTGCTCATTCTCTCTATCTCTTACCTGCTTTTCATATCTCTCTTATCTATTCATGGATGTTTACATGCTTTATGGATGTTTATATGCTTTATGGATGTTCATGGATGAATGTGATTGGTTTATGGATGATTCTTTGCATATGCATGGTGACTAATTAGGAAGTGATTGAAATAGCCCATATAAATTCAGAGACCCATTTTTGGGGCGAGGTGGGTGCCTATAGGATGTTTCCTAGAACCTTCCCACATCGTAACTTAGTCTCCGAATCTTCTCTTGTTTTGATAGACCTGCTTTTCCTTGATCGGAGTCATGAGGTTTGTTTTCAAAGGTTTTCTTTAAAAAACTGTTTTTATGGTTTTCCTCTTTTCCTAAAAATGAGGTGGCGACTCCTTATTTGTTTTGTTTTTGTGAACCTTTTAAAAACCAAATTTTTATTAATTTAAATCTCTACAAGTCTTTTTTAAAAGAAGGGTTCTCCTTCCCCCCGGATCGAAACCCGTGGTTCATAAGTACGTTGCCCCCACAACGACGCTCTGGTCGTTCGCATGCTCATAGGGAACTATGATGTGGGGAAAATCTATGTGGACAACGGGGCATCTGTGAATGTGATGTTCCAAAAATTGTTTGGTCAACTCGGGCTGAAGGACTTCGACCTCAAGCCTTGCCACATCAGCTTAAAGGCTTTCAATGGAAATATGACTTTTCCACTGGGGCAGATAACTCTCCCAGTTCGGGCAGGGCCAGTACAATCTATGGAAACATTCGTAGTGATCCAGGAAAGGTCAGTTGACAATGTAATACTCGGGAGACCCTAGATCCACGCCATAAAGGCTGTCCCATCCTCCTACGACCAATCTATCAGGTTCCCGTGCCTAGAGGGAATCATGGAGATAAAGGGAAATCAAGCAGCAGCCAGGAAGTGTTTTCTGGCAGAATATGCAGGCCACTCAGCGCCCTCGGAGGACAAATTGAAGTCTAGAATCCCACGCCTTCCCAGCTCGGGAACTGGCAAAATTAAAACCCCAAAGCAGGTACCAGAGCAAAAGAAAAAAGCCAAAGTCGATGAGATTCCCTTATAGCAACGAAAGGGAGAACGGCTTGGGGTGGAAGAAACAGCTCTGGAACCCGCAGATCGAACAGGGGAAGAGCTTGTAAAAAAGATAATTAATTCCCAGGATCCGGAGAGGTTTTTCTGGATTGGAAAGTCACTAAGTGAGACTGACGCAGCAGAGCTGTTCGAGTTCCTGAAAGATAACATCGATGTATTTGCTTGGTCGCCCCATGAAATGCCTGGAATTGACCAAAGAATTATCACTCACGAGCTGTAGGTTAATCCGAATTGCAAGCCAGTGGTTCAGAAGCAACGAAGGTTGTCTGACGACCGAGCTGAAACAATTTCTACCGAGGTAGACAAGCTCCTAAAAGCAGGATTCATCAGAGAAGTAAAGTACCCGAGTTGGCTGTCTAATCCCGTGTGCGTAAGAAAGAAGACGGGGGATTGGCGTGTTTGCATTGACTTTACAGACCTCAATAAAGCATGCCCGAAGGACAGCTTCCCCTTGCCAAAGATTAACCAGCTCATAGACTCTATTTCGGGATACGAGCGGTTGAGTATCTTTGATGCCTTCTCGGGCTATCATCAAATTCCCATGGCAGAACACGATCAAGACAAAACGGGGTTTATTACTCCTAGAGGAACATACTGCTACAAGGTAATGCCATTTGGACTTAAGAATGCTGGGGCAACCTATCAACGTCTTGTCAGTAGGATGTTTGAAGGACTGATTGGCAAAAACCTAGAGGCATACGTTGATGATACTTTTGTTAAGAGCAGTTCAGAGAGGAACCATTTGGTAGACATGACTGAGGCTTTCGCTCGACTCAGGGAGTACGGGATGAAGTTGAACGCCAAGAAAAGCTCATTTGGGATAGGTTCGGGAAAATTCCTGGGCCACTTCGTTTCGAGAAGGGGGATTGAGGCAAATCCAAGTAAGATTGAGGCAATAAGAACCCTATGGACACCAACAAAAGTCAGGGATGTTCAACAGTTGAACGGCATGGTGGCAGCACTTAGTAGGTTTATCTCGAGGTCGTCCGACAAGTGCCACCCTTTCTTTCAGATACTAAAGAAGAGCACAAACTCGGGATGGAATACAGAGTGCCAGGAAGCTTACCAGAAGTTGGTTGCTCACTTAGAAACACTCCCCACCCCGACCCACCCTTACCACGGGGAAACTCTTTACCTCTATCTTGCTGTCTCAGCCCATTCACTCAGTGGCGTTCTACTTGCCCAGCGGGAACTTACCCAAAAGCCAATCTATTATATTAGCAAGACGCTATTAGATGCTGAAACTCTATATCTACCCCTTGAAAAACTACTTCTAGCTCTTGTTACAGCCTCCCGAAAACTCCAACACTACTTCCAGTCTCATCCTATCACAGTACTCACCAACTATCCACTAAAAGATGTCCTACGAAGAGCTGACTTATCAGGACGAGTTTCTAAGTGGGGGGTAGAACTTAACGCTTATGACATCCACTTTAAGCACCGACCTGCTGTTAAGGGGCAAGTGTTAGCAGATTTTATTACAGAATTCGCCGATCCTACTTTCAGTTCAAACCAAACAGAATTAAAATCCTTTCTGCCTGAACTGGGGGGCAGACAGGATAAACAGTGAAAAGAAGAAGAGATGGGAGCTCAAAGTGGATGGGACATCAAACGCGAAAGGGACAGGTCTGGGAATTGTGCTGACAGATCCCGAGGGAGATATCATTGAGTAGGCAGTTAGGCTTATGTTCCCAGCCTCAAACAATGAAGTAGAGTATGAGGCAGTCGTGGCCGGACTTGGGGTGGCCCGAGAGATGGGGGTAAAGGAATTGTTGGTATACAGTGATTCCAGACTCGTGGTCAATCAGCTGAACAAAGAATATGAAGCCAAAGATGAAAGAATGACTGCATACATGCACAAGGTCTGGGAATTAGCTGCTGACTTCACAAGCGTTGAGTTTAAGCGCTTCGTGAGGGATCAGAACAGGCATGCGGATGGGTTGGCTGCTTTGGCTGCAGCGTTGGAAACGGATACTCCTCGAACCATAAGCGTTGAAGTCCTACAAGAACCCAGCATCGGGACAGAAGATGTCATCTTGGACATTCAGTCCTCGTCACCGAGTTGGATGGACGAGATAGTTGCCTATTTACAAAGAGATGAACTACCCGAAGATCGCAATCAGGGTCACCGAATTCGAGCTAAGTCAGCTCGATTTTGGTTATCTCCTTCGGGCTCTCTCTACAAAAGGTCTTATACAGGGCCGTACTTGAAGTGTGTACACCTAGACCAAGTGCTAGACCTTCTGGCAGAACTCCACGAGGGGTCATGTGGGGGTCACACAGGAGGAAGATCATTAGCCCATACGGCAAACACCCAGGGCTATTGGTGGCCATATATGCAGAAGGACGCTATCAGATATGTGAGGAAATGTCCAAAGTGTCAGATGTTTGTCGATAAAATACACCAACCAGCTCAAGAACTGCACCCCATATCCAACCCGTAGCCTTTCGCGCACTGGGGGTTAGATCTCGTGGGTTCGTTGCCCACAGCCTCGGGGAATAGGAAGTACTTGTTTATCGCAACTGACTACTTCACCAAATGGGTAGAAGCCATTGCGCTTGCATCAATTAAGGATTCCGATATTATCAAGTTCCTTTGGGAAAACATTATCACAAGCTTTGGGATCCCGAGAGCCTTTGTGTCAAATAATGGAACTCAGTTCGATAGCAAAAGAACCCGGGAATTTAGTGCAGAACAAGGGATTCAGTGGTGGTATTCTAACCCGAGCTACCCACAATGTAATGGCCAGGTAGAAGCAACGAACAAGATTATAGTCGCAGGGATAAAAAGAAGGTTGGATAATGCGAAAGGGCCTTGGCCTGATGAGCTACATTCCGTACTATGGGTATACCGAACTACTCCAAGGAGGTCCACGGGAGAAACGCCATTCTCAATGACTTATGGAATGGAAGCAGTTATACCAATGGAACTGGGTCTACCGGGTCTCAGAACAGAGTTGTATGATGCGGCAACAAATGATCAAGTTTTGTCCCGAGATCTGGATCTGGCAGAGGAAAGAAGGGAAAGATCTCGAATTAAAATGGCATCTCACCAACAAGAGCTGAAAAAATATTATAACCGAAGGATCAAATCAAGGGAGTTCAAAGTTGGAGAGTTAGTACTCAGACAAGTAAACTCTGGGACTAGAAATCCTGCAGAGGGGAAGCTTGGGGCGACATGGGAAGGTCCCTACGAGGTCATCCACGTCAGGGGCACAGGTTCCTACAGGTTAAAGAGCTTAGAGACTGGACAAGAACTCCCGAGATCGGTTAATATAGCTAATTTGAGATTGTTTTACCGCTAGTGAAAGTTGTAATTACATGCAATGATTATTCAAAACAAATTCGGATGTTATTCAGGAAGATTATTGCCTAGTTATCGTTTTGAATTAAAGGCACTTGCCCAAGAATGGGTCGAAGTCACAAACTGCCTAAGAATGGGCACAAATCTTGCCCAAGAACGAGTTCAAGCAAAAAATGCCTAAGAATGGGCACAAGTCTTGCCCAAGAACGGGTCCAAGCAAAAACTGCCTAAGAATGGGCAAAAGTCTTGCCCAATAATGGGTCCAAGCAAAATTCGCCTAAGAATGGGCTCAATTCTAAGTCTTGCCCAAAAAGGGGTCCAAGCATAATCAGCCTAAGAAAAGGCTTTGTTTTAAAGTCCTGCCCAGAAACGGGTCCAAGCAAGATTTGCCCAAGAATGGGTTCAACCTTAAGGCTTGCCCGAGAGTGGGTCTAACCAAACCATATCTGAGAAAAGACTAAAGTCTATCATTATCAGAATTAAAGTTCAAAAATAAATCAGGTCCTAACGAGCCTACAGAAAAAGTCGTGGCTGTATGACAAAAAGGGATTCATCCCGAGCTCACACTCAGATATGCGACCAGTATGAAAGGCAAAGAATAGATGCACATAATGAAGAACAAGGTATATTTCATTCTAAGAAAGAATTTACAAATGTTTATACAAGAGTTAGGCACTTGGCCCAAAAAAAAAAAAAAAAAAAAATTCACTCCTTCCCCGAGTTCGCCACAGCAGGATCAACAACTTTAGATACTTGGGCCGGAGTGATAGAGGTAGGAAGGGCCACAGGAGCTTGAGGATGATCAGGGCATGCTTCTGAGGAGTTCTCTGTTGCTGCGGCATACTGGTCCCCGCTGGCAGTAGCTGGAGCCTCATCAGAAGCGCCAACGACCCTCTCGGCTTCAGCGTTGGCGTTAGGCTGGGACATGATCTCGGGTTTGTTCTCCCTGGGCACATTCTCAGCTGTAACCTCGATGTCAGCCTCCCCGACATCACCACCCTCGGGGTCGTATTCCGGGAGTACTTCCCTCCTTTCGAAGGGAATGTCAGCAATGTTAGGGAATTGGGCAGAGGCCAATTCAACCAAGGTTTCCCACGTGAACTTGTAGGTAGCCTCGAGCTCATTGGTCAACTGCCCAACAAGAGAGTTCGTTACACTTTTCCTCTCGTCAGCTGCAGCCTTCTCGATAGAAGCCTTCTCCTTCTCCAGATCAGCCTCCAGGGCCCGAACCTTCCTTGCCAGGTCCCGCTTCTCCCGAGCTAGCTCGTCGTTGTTCTCCTTTGCCCTCTTCAGCTCGGCCTCTAGATCCGCGTAGTCCCTCCTCGTGAGCTCAAGCTTGCTGATCGCGCTCTCCGCGTTGGACTGATGAGTTTTGCACTCAGTCTTCTATATTTCAATTTCAGACATGACGGCAGAGCAGTTCTTCTCTGACTCTTGCAACTTCTGCTCGAGCTCACTTCGGGCTTTGGTAACCTCAATCTCTATCTTATTGTCTTCTTCGGCCATGAGGTCGCCAGCTAGCAGAATCTGTTGGCAGCCCTGTAAAGACAGAATCGAGTTAAAAATAAAGTTGAAAGATTGGAAAGATTACGGAAAAGATCAACATGATATGCACATCAAGACATATCCTGTACAAGCTAGTGAACCCGAAGCGAACTAGCTCGGGGGCGGATCTCCTCCTGAAGTGCTCCATATCTGCAGGAAGCCTCATAGGATTGCCCAAGTACTTGAAATTGTAATCCACAGAGAAGGAGCTGGAGACAGCCTCGTCTGTGGGCACCAAGAACTGAGTAAATCCAAACAAGGGAGTTAGTCAAGATGCACATCAGAAACTCATTAAAAGAAAAAGAGAAAAGAAGTTTGAGAAATCAGACTCTCACCTCGGGGAATTTGGCAACCACCTCAGCCCTGTTGGCAATGCCTTCCCAGGCAGCAGAAGAAGCGAACGAGCCTCCTTGCCCGTACCTCAAGACGAGAGGCTGCTGCTGGGGAACCATAAGGGGAGGGGGCTTCTTATTTTTTGGAGGTGTCACCAAGGGGGCTTTACCTTTCCCCGTGACATCAGGCACCTCGGGCCTGCCCACGTCCTGCCCCCTCATGGCACTGGACATGAGCTTGCCACTGTTGGGTTCAGTGGGCTTTTTGCCAGCATTTTGCCCAGCGCCTTGGGCAGAGGCAGCCTAGCTGGATTTCTGCTGGGGTTGCTGCTACTGTTTCTGTTGCTTTTGCTGCTGCTGCTTCTGCATAGCCACTTTCTTTTCCTATGCCTCCTTTTCGGCCGCCCTTCTCTCGGCCACCAGAGACCTCAAATTCATCCCAGAATCCTTCTTGGGTCTCTGGTTGCCGGACTTAGTCCTCTGCCTCTTGGCAGGGGGGATTGAAACTCCTTCTCTCCATTGCCTGGGAGACTGTTTCCTCAGAACTGGAGCTCTCAATAACGAAAGGAGCCCGGCGACCCGCTTTATCCAGGGCTCCGATCTCTTCAGCACCCTCTCCTTTAGCCCAAGGCCGGATCCCTCCTCCTTCTTCTTCTCCTCCTCCTTCTTCTTCTTCTTCCTCAGTTTCTTGCTCCCAATAAAGAAGGCTTGCCTTACTGTAAGTCTGATACCTCAGAGTATAGTTGAGCAAGACGTGAGCGGCCCTGCAGTGCTGGCTCACTTGATAGCTCAACAACTCCTTAAGGTCCTTCTTCTTCAACTTCTCCGCAGGCTCGTGAACGTGTGGAGCTGCTAGAAAGAAGCAGAGAATAAACATCAGCATAGAGTTCAACATTCACTTCGGGAGTTATGTAATAAGACATAAAGAACGATGAATCTCGCTTTGAGCTTACAGCTGGAGCCTTGTTCGTGAGGGATGATGCTGGCCTCCGATGGGAGAGTCCCATCCACGGGCCCATAGACAAAGATAATTTGGTCATGAGCCCCAGGATTGGAATCAGGGATATGAGTAACGAATGGTTTTCTTCTGGGCTTTAGAGAGAGATAATGGTCTGGTTTGTTTTTTGGGGCGTAGATTTTATAGTGGGAGAGTATCTCGGGTACTCCAACAGAAGTCCCTAGAATTTGGTTCAGAACATGAACGCCCAGGATGACCTTATAGGAGTTTAGCCCTAGTTGGGTAGGGACGATGTTACAGGCAAGAAGAAACTGGTTAAGGAGGTCAGGGAGAGGAACACAAACTCCACCCTCCATGAACGCAGCTATGGGAACAGGAAGGCCTCCCTGGGCATCTGATCGATAGATGTCTTCTCCAGGTTCAGCAAACCGAAAGCTGAATTTCCCATCTTCAAACCATACAGGGCCTTGAATTCAGCTATCCTCCCAACATTGTCCTTAATATTATAAAAGGTCGTCATTTGCCAAGTTGGAAAGGGGGAAGGTTAAATCTAAGAACAACTCTCTCTCCTAATATGCCCCGACCTGAATCTCCAGAATAATGCTTTGGCTGGTATGTTTGCCTTGCTCTGACAAACTCAACTCAAAAAATTGTTCTAAGTGTCAACTCAAGAATCACTCAGCTCGGTGTTAGGAAAGACAGAAAGAGGAGACCAATGATCTCCGTCTTAAGTTTACCCCGAGGTAAAGTTTTCAAACCCTAAAGGGCGGGAAAATTGGTATCTTGGTGATTTGCCCCCAAAAAACCAGAGAAAAACCCTAGGATTACGAAACAAACCCCAAGAATAGCACCAACAACCCCAAGCAAAGAAAATAGAACCCTACAAATTGAAAAATAAGAGCAAAGAAAAAGTTATACCGTTGCGAAGATCAAACGGTGGTCAGAAAAGTAGATTCGTCGGAAAGATAGGACGGCGGGTGTCACACCCCATTTTTGCACCACCTTACTAGGGCTCATCATTTCATGCATATTTTTGTTTTGTTTTTGAGTCTAGTCACTTGCATTAGTTTTCTAGAGTCACAAGGACAATGGATATGAATTTTGGTTCAAATTGGAGTTGATCTTGAGGGATAATAAGAGCTTTTGTGACTTGAGGGGCATAATCGTCTTTTAAGTCCCAAACTTTTCATTTGACCTTGAAATTATCTCCAAATTGTCAATTGGAGTTCATATGGATGCATAAGAGGTATTTCTAGGTTCAATTTGGTAAGTCAATGGCTCGGGATTAAAATGGCTCGATGTAGTTCAAGTTGGTTAATTGACCCTTCCTTGGGTTAGCTCTAATTGACTCACAATTACCAACCAAATCTTTTCAAATTGACTTTCATTAGTCATCATTTTACCCTCAAAAGTGTTTCATGAAGTTCAATTTTGATATGGCCTGATGATGAGTTTAGTGTGGTTATTTACGGATTATCCTTGAAGAATTAGTGCGAATCACAGCATGAGATTTTTGGTTAAAATGAAAAGAAAATTATTTTATTAAATTAGCCATTTTTATCATGACACTAACACGTGTACGTATGTGATGATTGTGTGTACGCACATACGATACATGTGCATGCGTGTTAGCGGTCAGTCTCCCAATTTTTATAAAAGACAATTTCCTTTTCCTATTCAGATTAGAAGTCTTTTATCATTATAAAATACCTTTTGATTATTCTCCAAGGAAACCTAGTCCAGGAAGGAAAGGGAAACTCCAGATTTCAGCTATAAATACTCTCTTAATGTCTTTAAACAAGGGAGAGGAGAAGAGGGTTTAGAGGGAGTGAAATTCGTCATAATTCAGCAGCAGATTTTCTGAAAACCAGCAGTCGTATTTTAATCATAACTTTTTCATCCGAAGTCAGAATTTGATGAAATTGGTCTTGTTAGAAAGATAATTCAATTCTCTACAACTTTGTATTTCACAAGCTTTGTCCAAATCCAACGTTTTCATACCCAAAAACGCGATTGAAGTTGCTGCTGTTGCAAAGTGACGAAAATCACTTTTCTTTTCTCTTGTTCTCTTTTTGTTTTCTATTTCTTTTCAAAGTTGAGTGAGTTTTGATCTCTTTGCTGTGATACCACTTTGACAAAGAGGAGGATTCGTGTTGGTTTGATTCACTCTAAAGACCTGAGGAGCCACGAACAATTACAAACACAAGGGGAGCCACTTTATGCATTAATACTTGAGTGTTTGAGAGAGAATAAGGTATTCTCCTTCTCTATTCAAGCTTAAACTAGGTTTTCATATGGGTTAGGCTTATTGCATGTTAAAGGTAACTTTTTTATCATGTATTAACACTCTAGCTAGTTAATATACATGGAATATCTATTTTTAATCTACTGTTTAGCATGCTTTAGGGCTGTCCTTTAGGTTTTTAATGCATAGTTATGATTCTTGTGCTCCTGTTTGTCCTTGTGCTAGGATTAGTGTCATTGCATGTTAGAGTTAGGATTTTAATCATGTTATATTGCTTTAGTTAGTTAATATGCATGATTTAATTTCTGTTTAGTTTGGTTTTAGCATGATTAAAGTATGTCTTGTGAGTTTTTAAGCATATTTGTGAGTTTAGGGTTTTAGAGTCATTGTTTCGTGTTTGTTTTCATATAGCATGATAAAGTAGACTTTTTTATTTGGTTTTTCTTCGTGTTTGCTGTATATGTCTTGCATATAGAGTAAACATGATAGTTTTGCATGCATGTTAGTATGTTTTAGGGTTTTTATGCATGATATGGTTCTAGGAATATGTTAGGACTTATTATTGTTCGCTGTTTTTGCTATTGGCATGCTTAGTGGATGATTTTAGGTCATAATACTATTCTGTCCAGATTTGCATGTTAGTGTTTTTGCATGGTTTTGAGCACTTGTAAGGGTGCAAATAGGTGTGGTATTTGTCCTATGGCAAATAGGGCTGCTTATGTCTGAAATAGCTAATGTTTGGAGTAATTGCGCTCAGGTAAGTGGGTGTGAAGGTGCCCCAATTCACCTTTCTTCCTTATCCCTTCTCTTCTCCCTATTTAGGGTTAATTTTTAATATGATCCTATGGTTTAATTAGAGGTTTCCTTAACCAACAAAATTCTGGTTTTTATTAAGGTTTCCATTTTGTGGATTTCTTTCCTAAAATCAAACTTTCTATCAATTCTCTTTTGATCAAATAAGGAAACCTAGGGTTTTTACCATAGGTTTGTATTAGGATTTAACCTTAGTTCTAATCGAACTACGTGGACTTTGATCCATGTATTTCGTTGCATGGTACGTAGGCGCTCTTCGTGAGGCTCAAGTCCGTTCTAGGATCCAAGCATCCTAGGTTTATTTATGTTTTCTTTTTTTCTTTCTTTTTTCTGTTTTTATTTGCTTATTATGCATGGATGGATGAATGAAATATATGATATGCATGCAATTCTTGTGATGATATACTTGCTGATTTTTGTATGGAAAGACTTTAATTTAGCCCAAATGAACTGAGAGACCGAAAGGGTGACATGGGTGCCTATAGGCTTTGCCTAGAAACTTCCCATGTCATAACTTAGCCTCCGAATCCTCGATTTCTTTGGTTTTCAAAAGATTGGTTTTTGCCTTTCCTTTTTTATGGAGTCATTCAAATTGTTTTCCTAAAACAAACTATTTTTAGGGTTTTCCTTGTTTCCTTTAAAAAATAAGGTGGCGACTCCTTTCCTTTTTCTTTTTCAAATCCATTTTCTTTCAATCCCTTGTGGGCCCAATTTCCGGGGTTCACAGTTTGGCGACTCCACTGGGGATGTTGTGGGCTAGACTCTATAAAGTTTAATTGGGCTAAGTTAATTTCTTATGTTTAATTAAAATCAATCACATTGCATCCGCTTGATTGTGTGCTTTCATTTATTGCATTGTGTGCGCAAACCCTTGCATGCTAGGATCGATGTCCCTCGATGTATCCTTGCCAACGATCGGCCTAGTCTCAACCTTGGTTTTCCTGATTCCATGTGTTGGGGCGAAAGCTATCAACCTCTCTTGCCTAGTACCCTTGGGCTTGCCCTTGGGTATATTAAATGAGTTAATCACGTACTGCTGGACCCACTCGGCGTTCCTGATGCCACATGTGGTTAGGTATAAGGATTGCTCAAGCAAGTGAAGGACCCTAGCCTACCCTTATCATTAGTCCATATAGACAGACTTGTAGGACACTACGGTCTCACCTTTATGCACCCACAATTGTTTGTAATGATGCTATGCCGTGTTTGTGGTGTGAGGCTTTATATCTTATGCCCTTAACATAGACCTTTAAACCCTAGCCTTCGTTAAGGCCATGGGTTAGGAGGAATAAATTAAGGAAATAGGATGTAAAGCTATGTTTGTGATGTGCTAGTCCTAGGGGATTAATTAAACCTAGTTGAAGGACTCTATGCCCTATTCTTTAAAACATACCCTTAATCCATGATCCCTGTAAAGGTAATTGGATAAAAGGAATGAATTAATTGAACATGGTGTAGAGACCGAGTTCATTAAGGAAAATATGGAGGTTTAGGACAAGTCCTTAGGCTAAAGGTTAAAACTTTTCTATCCATAGACGTGCTGGCTTGGATCCGCAATCCACAAGGGCGTCTAGTGAGTGTTGAGTCTACCCATCAGACAGACATGGCCGACGAAAGAACTAGTGAGGGGCACTTTGACCTTGAGGCTTGCCTGAAAGCCATCATGGCCAAGCTTGACCATACCGCCGAGACATCCGATACCGCATTGAAAATGGCTCAAGAGAACCAACAGAAGATGGCGAATCTTGAACAAAATGGCTCTAAGGCCCATTCCTCGGGTATACCTCATGGGGCTGGCACCGAAGAGGGACCTCAATCCAATGAGAACACCAAGACAAGGGGGGAAAGTAGCTCGAAACCTGAGGTCACCAACCTAGAAGGGGAAGCCAAGGGGAAAGGTACTAGCAGTGATTCCATGTTAGCTAGCAAGGTAGAAGCTTTGGAGAGAACCATAAAAGGGATTCGTAGGGCTGATGACATGGTCGATGTGCAGACTCTATCCCTGTTTCCAACGGCTCGTATTCCATTACAATTCAAGATGCCGGAGTTAGAAAAGTTCGATGGGACGGGTTGCCCTAAGACTCATTTGAAGATGTACGTGCGAGCTATGCACCCTCGAGGGGCTACTGACGAGCTTTTAGCTCAAATGTTCCATGAAACCTTGGCCACTTCTGCTTTGAAATGGTTCTTATCCTTGGATGAGAATAGAACCCGGACTTGGGAAGACATATGCAATGAGTTTTCAGAGCACTACAAGTATAACACAGAGGTGGACGTTACTCGAAGGGACCTAGAAACTACCAAGCAAGGGGCTCATGAAACTTTCTCCGCTTACATTACAAGGTGGAGACAAAAGGCGTCGAGAATGACGGATAGGCCGAATGAGGAGGACCAAATTCAGTTAGTGGTTAAGAACCTGCTGCCCGTGTATCACAAGCACCTATTTGCCCACCATTTCCCAAATTTCAAAGCTCTCATTGGGGCTGGCACGCAGGTTGAAGATGCTATCAATGATGGGACAATCAAGACTGAGGAAGTGAGGAGTCGCAAGACAAACTTTACTGGGAAGAAAAATGCCGAGGTCAACACCATAACTCAACCAATCCAACCCTTTTCTCTCAATGATGTCAACCCACCTCGCCAATTCACTGACCTATTCATGCCACTCGAAAGAGTCCTTGAAAAGCTCATAAGTCGTGACCTATTGAAGCCACTCGACCCAAGACCTCCACCAAATCCCTTACCCAAGAGCTATAATGAGAATGAGTACTGCAAGTACCACCAATCCAAAGGCCATGCCACCAATCGCTGTATTCGCCTTCGCCACCAAGTCCAAGACCTCATTAACAAGCAAGTCATTTCACCACCAACCCGTCCAAATGTCACCCGTAATCCTCTCCCATCACACAACAACACACCCCCACCTAACACCATAAATGCCATTGGGGTTGAATCCTCTCGCCCTCGCCATCCCATAAGACAATACACTCCGCTCCCCATGACCTTAACCCGTCTCTTCACCATTTGCCGCAATAACAGCCTTATCATGCCACTTCCACCAAAGCCAAGACCATCAACCCCTCACCAATATTGCCAATACCATCGTGCACCCAGCCATGACACCGAGGCTTGTTCTATACTAAAGAAGATCATCCAAGACCTCATTGACCAAAAGGTTTTGTTGTTGCCAAAGAAATCTATCCAACAAGAGCTGAAAGAAAGATATGAAGCAGGGGATCCTCAGGTTGGCCTATTAGGTGAAGCGTCGGGGAAATTTGATTACTATGTGCTGTACTCAAGCCCAAGTCCGATATCAGATGAGCCGATAGTCCCTTCAGGATGGGATGACTTGCCGACAGAGATGGAGAGCATTGACATGATAGAATGGGATGACTTAATGAATGACTCCGAGGAAGTCCATGATATATGGGCTAGTGATGATGAGCTGGATCATATAACCAGAGGGGGTCGCCATTTCAAGCCTCCCCACCTAGAATCTGAGAATCCGTTGGAAGATTTGGAAGGGCAGAGGCGTCCTAGCTTGCAAGAAGAAGAGGATGAAGTGCTTAGGCAGCTGAAGAAGACCAATGCCAACATCACTATCTGGGGCTTACTCATGGCCTCGCACAAGCACAGACAGACCGTGTTGAAACTGCTGAATCAGATACAAGTGCCTGTTGACACATCCCCCGAGGGATTGGTACATTTGGTGAATCCAACTCCCAAGAACTCAACCATCGTGTTCACCGATGTAGACCTACCCAAAAGCGGGCCAAGCCATTCTCAAGCTCTCTACGTGACCGTTGACACTATGGGGAAGAGGGTTCCTACTGTCCTTATCGACAATGGGTCCGCACTGAATGTATGTCCTCTCCGAACTGCCACTGTTTTGGGTTTGGGACCCACCGATTTCACGCCATCTGGGCAGACCGTAAGAGCTTATGACAACACTCGCCGAGAAGTAATAGGGGTGGTTACTTTGCCTCTTATCATGGGACCCACTGAATTTAGGGTGGAATTCCAAGTGTTAGATGTGCCGTCATGTTTCAACTTGCTGTTGGGCCGACCTTGGATTCATCCTACTGGGGCTGTGCCATCTTCACTCCATCAAAAGGTGAAGTTTCCTCATGAAGGAGCCATAGTAACACTTCAAGGGGACTATGAATTGAAACTTGCAGGTGTGCCTATATGTGAGATACAACCTAAATCAGCAGCGATACCGCTATCTGGGTTTGAATATGTCCAATGCATTGAGAAAGAGCTCGAAAAGGGTGAATTAATACCCTTGGACTTTTGTCCCCATGGCAACTTGCATGTTGGTGAAATCATGAGAAGAATGAGTTTCTTTCCAGGCATGGGGCTAGGGCGTCGCCAACAAGGGATCCCTACGTCTATTCAAAGCCGTGTCACCTCATACACCTTCGGGCTAAGATATGAGCCCTCTAGAAATGATCATGCGGAAATGCTGAAGAGGAACAAGGAGAAAGTAAGAGCCAAAGCCGAGGGAAGGGTGCTAGACCTGAAGATCTCGCCATATCGACCTACTTTGAATGGTTACTTCGTCAAAGAAGGGGATGATTTTCTATATTGCGGGTTTCCAGAGCCCACCTTTGACCAAGCTACCAAGATCCGAGTTCCGGGTTTTGAAATCTTCTTCACCGAATGGTATCCAATCACAGCTGAAATGGTGGATGATGAAGCCATCAATAATGAGTTCTGGGAAAAGAAAGAGGAGGACTGGGCAGAGAACCTTGATGCAGGGGCTATGACTGAAATGTTCCAAAATATGATCCTCACCGTGGAAGACTCGACCATTGAAGAACTCCAGGGTTCATCCATTAGCTATACTACCATGCCACTTCTGAATTGGTACCTTGAATGTGGTGTCATTGCGGAGATTCATGAAGAAGAAGACCTTGGCCTACCTGATAGCAGCTTGTAGGTGTCTTAGTTTAGTAATATTTCCCTAATTCAATAAGATGTATCTACTTAACTCACCTTGTGGAGTCATAGTATTGGTACAGATTTGTTTGTTTTCTTTCTTTCTTTTGTGTGTCATTCCCATTATTCCTAGTCAATAAAGTGTGCTTTCTTTCTCTATATATGCAGTGTCTCTTTTCTCTCCTCTATGGATATTTATGGCATGGATATAGATCCTAGGAACGATGTCCCCCCGGAGCTCGTTGAGCAAAGGAAAAGGGGCGTCACCGAACCTAATATGGATGAATTGGAATCAATCAACTTAGGGACGAATGAATTGCCAAGAATAGTTAAAATTGGGAAAACCCTCTCCCCCGTTGAAAAGAAAAGATGATCTCCCTCTTGAAAGCCAACATTATGGCTTTTGCATGGTCTTATGAAGACATGCCTGGCATCGACCCCGATATTGTGCAACACTATATCCCCACTAATTCCCTAAAGAAGCCGGTAAAGCAGAAACTCAGAAGATTAAAACCAGAATGGGCTCTAAAAGTAAAAGAAGAGGTAACTAAACAACTAGACGCGGGTTTCCTCCAAGTTGTGGAGTACCCCGAGTGGTTGTCAAATATAGTGCCTGTGCCTAAAAAAGATGGGAAAGTGAGGATGTGTGTCGACTTCCGAGATCTCAACGCCGCGAGCCCTAAGGATGACTTTCCTTTACCCCATATCGACGTGTTGGTAGATAGCACAGTGGGACATGCACTCCTCTCCTTCATGGACGGATTCTCCGGGTATAACCAGATAAAGATGGCGCCTCAAGACATGGAGAAAACAGCCTTTATCACGCAATGGGGAACGTACTGTTACAAAGTAATGCCTTTTGGCTTAAGAAACGCTGGGGCTACTTACCAAAGAGCAGCTACGACCCTATTGCATGATATGATCCATAAGGAAGTCGAGGTTTACGTCGATGATATGATCGTGAAGTCCGTGGATAGGGAAGGGCATTTCAAGGCACTAGAGAAATTCTTAGAGCGAGCAAAAAGTACAATCTCCGTCTCAACCCACAGAAGTGTGCTTTCGGCGTCACTGCAGGCAAGCTATTGGGGTTTATGATCACTCAGAGAGGTATCGAAGTGGACCCAGGGAAGATAAAAGCTATTGTGGAGATAGAGCCGCCTAGCACTGAGAAGCAGATCTGGGGTTTTCTGGGAAGAGTTCAATACATAAGCCGATTCATTGCCAACTTAACCATGGTTTGCGAACCAATCTTCAAATTGCTTAAGAAAGGTGTGCCAAAAGTATGGAACGAAGAATGCCAAGAGGCCTTTGAGACCATTAAGAGATACTTGAGCAATCCTCCAATCTTAGTTCCCCCATGGCAAGGTGCGCCACTTTTGTTATACTTAACGGTCACCGAAACCGCGACGGGAGCTATGTTAGCTCAATATCTTGAAGGGTCTACAAAGGAAAATGCCATTTATTACTTAAGCAAGAAAATGACAGACTATGAAGTGAAGTACAATGCAATTGAAAAGGCTTATGTGGCACTAGTATGGGCGACGCAGAAACTCCGACACTACATGATGTCCTTCGAAGTGTTCTTGATAAGTCGCATAGACCCGTTGAAGTACCTGGTAGAAAGGCCAGTATTGTCATTCAGAACTGCTCGATGGTCAATTCTCCTCAATGAATTCGACATCAAGTACGTGAATCAGAAGTCTATCAAGGGAAGCGTCATCGCAGACTACCTAGCCAGCTGTCCGGTGTCATCATCCGCTCCGTTCAACGATCAATTCCCAGATGAAGACGTGCTAGAGATTGGTAGAAAAACTTGGAGAGTATACTTCGATGGGGCAGCCAATAAGAAAGGTTATGGGATAGGAGTCCTGCTGGTCTCACCTGAAGAGGCATTTACACCGTTGGCGGTCAAGTTGGGGTTTGAAGCTACCAACAACATTGCTGAGTATGAGGCCTGTATCCTAGCACTGGAAGCGGCACTTGAATTAGGGATCAAAGAATTAGAAGTGTTCGGGGACTCGGCGCTAATCATTTGTCAGATAAAAGGGGAATGGAAAACTCGAGATGAGAAGCTGCTACCCTACCATGCCTACCTGGAAGCTCTAACCAAGGAGTTCTCAGAGATAGAATTTAACTACCTTTCAAGGAACAAGAACCAGTTCGCCGATGCCTTGGCGACCCTAGCATCCATGGTGGAGATACCTGAAGGGGGAAATGTGAAGCCGTTGGTGATAGAATGCCGAGACAAGCCTGTGTACTGTTGTGCAATCCGAGGAGGGGAAGTGAATGATGGCCGTCCGTGGTTCCATGACATAAAGAAGTTCATTGAAGAAAGGGAATACCCAGAAGGAACATCTCGTATCGATAGAAAAACCCTAAGGCGGTTGGCGAGTCACTATGTACTTTGTGGAGGAAAGCTATATCGGAGATCATACGACGGGATCCACCTGCTGTGTGTCACTGAGGAGGAAGCCGAGCATCTGATTAAAGAAATCCATAAAGGGACAGGGGCTCCGCATATGAATCACTTGGTTAAATATGTTCGTGACCTGAATATATCTCTCCATTTCAAAAGTACACTCATCACTGAATACACTTCTCAGATTATTCTATCTTACTTGGTTAAATATTCCGTCGTTTGGATATATTTCTCCATTTCAATGGTATGCTCATCACTTGAGTGTACTTCTCAGCTTACTTGGTTGAATATCCATCACTTGGATACATTTCTTCATTTCAAAGTTGTTCATCACTTGAACGTACTTCTCAGTCTTTCTCAATCATTAAGTATCCTTATCACTTGAGTACACTTCTCAGATTATTCTTATCCTACTTGGTTAAATATATCCATCGCTTGGATATATTTCTCCATTTCAATGGTATGCTCACCACTTGAGTATACTTCTCAGATTTCATTCTCAGATTACTTGGTTAAATATATCGCGACCTGAATATATTTCTCCATTTCAATGGTATACTCATCACTTGAGTATACTTCTCAATATGTTGTCACTCACTTAGTTGAATATATTCGTGACCTGAATATATCTCCATTTCAAAAGTACACTCATCACTTGAGTATACTTCTCAGATTATTCTTTATCCTACTTGGTTAAATATATCCATCGCTTGGATATATTTCTCCATTTCAATGGCATGCTCACCACTTGAGTATACTTCTCAGATTTCATTCTCATATTACTTGATTAAATATATCCATCGCTTGGATATATTTCTCCATTTCAATGGTATGCTCACCACTGAGTATACTTCTCAGATTTCATTCTCAGATACTTGGTTAAATATATCCATCGCTTGGATATATTTCTCCATTTCAATGGTATGCTCACCACTTGAGTATACTTCTCAGATTTCATTCTCAGATTACTTGGTTAAATATTCGCGACCTGAATATATTTCTCCATTTCAATGGTATACTCATCACTTGAGTATACTTCTCAGATTTTTGTCACTCACTTGGTTAAATATATTCATGACCTGAATATACTTCTCCATTTCCAAGGTACGTTCGTCACTTGAACGTACTTTTCAGATCTCATTCTCATCACTTGGTTAAATATATTCGTGACTAGAATATATTCTCCGTTTCAAAAGTATGTTCATTCGTAGTGGCTTGAATATGCTTCTCTTGACAATCACCAACCCCCAGTGGTTTAAGTATACTCAGACTTGAGTACACTTCCTTACTTCAGTCTCAGGTTTTCAACCTCCCATCATTGGTTGGTATCAGTGTGTGATTTCTCCAGGCTTTTTGGCCAAAATGGGTTGTCTTTATCATTGGTTCACAAGTGTAACTTGTTCGCCAATGAGGGGCTTCTGTCACACCCCATTTTTGCACCACCTTACTAGGGCTCATCATTTCATGCATGTTTTTGTTTTGTTTTTGAGTCTAGTCACTTGCATTAGTTTTCTAGAGTCACAAGGACAATGGATGAATTTTGGTTCAAATTGGAGTGATCTTGAGGGATAATAAGAGCTTTTGTGACTTGAGGGGCATAATCGTCTTTTAAGTCCCAAACTTTTCATTTGACCTTGAAATGATCTCCAAATTGTCAATTGGAGTTCATATGGATGCATAAGAGGTATTTCTAGGTTCAATTTGGTAAGTCAATGGCTCGGGATTAAAATGGCTCGATGTAGTTCAAGTTGGTTAATTGACCCTTCCTTGGGTTAGCTCTAATTGACTCACAATTACCAACCAAATCTTTCAAATTGACTTTCATTAGTCATCATTTTACCCTCAAAAGTGTTTCATGAAGTTCAATTTGATATGGCCTGATGATGAGTTTAGTGTGGTTATTTACGGATTATCCTTGAAGAATTAGTGCGAATCACAGCATGAGATTTTTGGTTAAAATGAAAAGAAAATTATTTTATTAAATTAGCCATTTTTATCATGACACTAACACGTGTACGTATGTGATGATTGTGTGTACGCACATACGATACATGTGCATGCGTGTTAGCGGTCAGTCTCCCAATTTTTATAAAAGACAATTTCCTTTTCCTATTCAGATTAGAAGTCTTTTATCATTATAAAATACCTTTTGATTATTCTCCAGGAAACCTAGTCCAGGAAGGAAAGGGAAACTCCAGATTTCAGCTATAAATACTCTCTTAATGTCTTTAAACAAGGGAGAGGAGAAGAGGGTTTGGAGGGAGTGAAATTCGTCTAATTCAGCAGCAGATTTTCTGAAAACCAGCAGTCGTATTTTAATCATAACTTTTTCATCCGAAGTCAGAATTTGATGAAATTGGTCTTGTTAGAAAGATAATTCATTCTCTACAACTTTGTATTTCACAAGCTTTGTCCAAATCCAACGTTTCATACCCAAAAACGCGATTGAAGTTGCTGCTGCTGCAAAGTGACGAAAATCACTTTTCTTTTCTCTTGTTCTTTTTGTTTTCTATTTCTTTTCAAAGTTGAGTGAGTTTTGATCTCTTTGCTGTGATACCACTTTGACAAGAGGAGGATTCGTGTTGGTTTGATTCACTCTAAAGACCTGAGGAGCCACGAACAATTACAAACACAAGGGGAGCCACTTTATGCATTAATACTTGAGTGTTTGAGAGAGAATAAGGTATTCTCCTTCTCTATTCAAGCTTAAACTAGGTTTTCATATGGGTTAGGCTTATTGCATGTTAAAGGTAACTTTTTTATCATGTATTAACACTCTAGCTAGTTAATATACATGGAATATCTATTTTAATCTACTGTTTCGCATGCTTTAGGGCTGTCCTTTAGGTTTTAATGCATAGTTATGATTCTTGTGCTCTGTTGTCCTTGTGCTAGGATTAGTGTCATTGCATGTTAGAGTTAGGATTTTCATCATGTTATATTGCTTTAGTTAGTTAATATGCATGATTAATTTCTGTTTAATTTGGTTTTAGCATGATTAAAGTATGTCTTGTGAGTTTTTAAGCATATTTGTGAGTTTAGGGTTTTAGAGTCATTGTTTCGTGTTTGTTTTCATATAGCATGATAAAGTAGACTTTTTTATTTGGTTTTTCTTCGTGTTTGCTGTATATGTCTTGCTATAGAGTAAACATGATAGTTTTGCATGCATGTTAGTATGTTTTAGGGTTTTTATGCATGATATGGTTCTAGGAATATGTTAGGACTTATTATTGTTCGCTGTTTTTGCTATTGGCATGCTTAGTGGATGATTTTAGGTCATAATACTATTCTGTCCAGATTTGCATGTTAGTTTTTGCATGGTTTTGAGCACTTGTAAGGGTGCAAATAGGTGTGGTATTTGTCCTATGGCAAATAGGGCTGCTTATGTCTGAAATAGCTAATGTTTGGAGTAATTGCGCTCAGGTAAGTGGGTGTGAAGGTGCCCCAATTCACCTTCTTCCTATCCTTCTCTTCTCCCTATTTAGGGTTAATTTTTAATATGATCCTATGGTTTAATTAGAGGTTTCCTTAACCAACAAAATTCTGGTTTTTATTAAGGTTTCCATTTTGTGGATTTCTTTCCTAAAATCAAACTTTCTATCAATTCTCTTTTGATCAAATAAGGAAACCTAGGGTTTTTACCATAGGTTTGTATTAGGATTTAACCTTAGTTCTAATCGAACTACGTGGACTTTGATCCATGTATTCGTTGCATGGTACGTAGGCGCTCTTCATGAGGCTCAAGTCCGTTCTAGGATCCAAGCATCCTAGGTTTATTTATGTTTTCTTTTCTTCTTCTTTTTTCTGTTTTTATTGCTTATTATGCATGGATGGATGAATGAAATATATGATATGCATGCAATTCTTGTGATGATATACTTGCTGATTTTTGTATGGAAAGACTTTAATTTAGCCCAAATGAACTGAGAGACCGAAAGGGTGACATGGGTGCCTATTTGCCTAGAACCTTCCCATGTCATAACTTAGCCTCCGAATCCCCGATTTCTTTGGTTTTCAAAAGATTGGTTTTTGCCTTTCCTTTTTTATGGAGTCATTCAAATTGTTTTCCTAAAACAAACTATTTTAGGGTTTTCCTTGTTTCCTTTAAAAAATAAGGTGGCGACTCCTTTCCTTTTTCTTTTTCAAATCCATTTCTTTCAATCCCTTGTGGGCCCAATTTCCGGGGTTCACAGCGGGATGCCAAGAACCTTCAAAGAACAGCCTCCGAAAAGTTGGATGAAGCAAGAGCAAATCCCAACGAAGAACAGCTTCAGTAGAACGAGTCTCAGGATGAGGAGCAGACTCAATGTAGATCTTCTCCAACAAGCGAACGGCACTAAACAGTAGATTTTGGTGAGAAGAGTGGTGCGCACGGAGTGTTCTTGATGAAGGCAGAAAGCAAAGCACAGAGAAAGTAAGAAGCACAGAAGATAGAGAGAGAAGACAAAAGGTAAAGTAAACAGTGATTACCTTTCCCCCTAAAGACATAATGCTTCTGCAGCATTAAATGCGATATACGGCGGATGAGACAGCCCCAAGGCATATGAGTCAGCGCCTTCAAATACGTAAGGGCGTAACCGTTTTCTGCCAGCTAAGCCCTAGAACGCCAAACGGTATAGGGGCACGGGTAAAACACTTAGCAAAATAAAATTATGACAAGTCCTAACTCGGGAATGTCATAATTGGGGCAAATTGTGTGGGAATATCTCTGAACCGAGGATCCAGCTCGGGATAATGAGCTCAAACCAGAAACACTGACACGTGGCAAAGGCAATTTAACCAAGCCCATTACGATACATGTGATCCCCCCTAGGATTCAGTTCGGGCCAAAGGTTTAAACCACAATATTTGACACGTGGTTAATGTAACCCGGTAGGACCTGTTGCAAACCACGTGATCTCTCAGCTCGGGGCTTACCTTCAGCTCGGGACATCTCTCTTATGACTCACACTACAATCCAAATTCTACTATAGTCCAAAACTGTTACAGCAGCTGTAATTCCTGACACAGCGGTTACTAGAAACCATGGTTCTATGCCCAACCACGATCAACAAACCATGGTTAGATGATTATTGGCAAACCATGGTCAGATCTGACCTAACCAAGGCAGTTACCTGACCTCACATGGTCAGTCCGTACAGGTGGGTATTAAAAGAATACGATACAGCCAAATGTGGTAAGCTACAGTACCCTAATTCTCTAAAATTCATCTTCTTCCTTGCCTCATTCTCTCAAAAATGGCTTCTGACTTAAGCTTTGGAGAGGGCTTGGCCAAAACCCACCTTGGCCTACCCTTTGACCTTTTTTCCAAGATTGTGATTGCAGGTCCAGGCGCGAGAGCAAGCTCCTTCATCAACATCTAGTTCGAGGAACAGTTTTTATCCCGTACAATCATCATACATGTTATGGAAAAAAACAATGAATTCAAGTTTACCAAATTCTAATCTCTAACGATTGAAAACCAATAAATTTTGCTATTTCCTTTAAAGTTTTGTTGAAAAAACATCAATTTATAATGAAAAAGCTAAAGAATGACCGTACATACAATTCTAATGAAATACAAAAAGAAATGTTTTCTATATAAGTTAACTACAAGAGTATAGATGTCTCCTATATAAACTTTACTGTAATAGTAGTTGTCATCTTTTCAACTACAATAAGATTAAAAGAGTGTAGAAGGATAGTTGTGTATTTAAAATTTAAAATAAGGGTATATTAGTCAATGAAAAGTTTTTCTCACATTCAGTTTTTTATAGGTATATATATATATATACACAACAATGTTCAAGATAGCTGAAGCTTACATACCAATATGTAAGCTGAAGCCAACGGTTCAGATTATACCTCAAAATGAGATAAGCTTCAGGCCCTTTTTGACCTGGAAGTACAGCTGTAGGCTGTCATATCACTCATTTTTCCTCGAATGGTGAGACCCGAAATGGTTGAGATTTCAAACTTGCCGGGAGAAACACATTCAGCTGTAGCTTCTTTCCATTTTTTTATTTTTTTTTTCCCCTCTTCTCTTCTCTAAACCCTCACAAGTCACACCCTTCCCCATCGCAGCTGATAGTGTTTCACCCACCGCCAAGTCTCCCTCTCCACGAAGGAGGTAAGCATCCCCCTGTTTCGCCCTTTGTCTTTTTTTTTTTTTTTTTTTTTTTTTTTTTTCCCTCTTCTCTTCTCTAAACCCTTACACCCCTCCCTATCGCAAGAAACCCGCAGTTGCGAGGCTCACTGCCGGCGTCTCCCTCTCCACGAAGCTCATCGCCGGCACAGGTAAGCATCCCCTTGTTTCAAAATTTTTTTTTTCCCTCTTGTTCTCTAAACCCTTACACCCCTCCCCATCGCAGGAAACTCACAACAACTGTACCTCATCGCCGGCTGCTCCCTCCAACCGCCGTACTCTCTCGCCTCCGCCAGTGCTCTTCTCACCTCACAACCATATCCACCGTCGTCCCTCGTCTACGTTAATAGGTAAATCTCATTTCTCCCTGAAATTTCTCTTCGTACTCATCTTCTTCAAAACCTATAATATATATACATACACAAACTTTTGGTCTCATTTTTTTTTACATAAAAGAATAACATTCAAATTTGCTCTGTCGATTCTTTTTGACATCCAAACAGCGGAATCATATTTTTTACTTAACTCCAATTTTGACAAAATTCGAATTTATGCTGAAAAAAAAAAAAAAAAAAAAAACTATGATACATATATGCGATGTCATCCTTTCAAATAGTCATACAAAGTTTTATTTAAGCGGGCCTCAACATATTTTTACATATCAAGTGAGAGAAAACATGACCATGTCTATCTATGCAATCATATATAAACCAGCCTTGTAAAGAACCTTGAACCATGTCGTGAGGGCTTTTGTTTTTTCTTTTGCTTTGCCCTTTCTCATGCTGGTTGTGTTGGGTTGCTGGGTCCCTTGTTGGACTTGCCCAATTTGTACCCATTCTTTTGATTAATACAATTGTCTATTATCAGAGAAAAAAAAATTCACATTGATCTGTAACACTATTAATGCTTTTATTGATCTAGATTCAAAATTTTCTTGCCATTCTATGAATATAGCTTCCTTCTATGATTTTTTTTTTTTTTTTTTTTTAGGGTTCACAGATAGGTAATTGAACAATTGGGGAGACATATGATGCTGATATTCATTGTTGATATCGCTGCCCTTTTTGTTTTTTTGGGAAACAATGGTGAAATTTTGTAGAGAAGTGGACTGTTACAATTTAAGCTTATATTTTTTATTTTTTGTAGAGAAGTTTCATTTAATTTTATGAATTTTGTATAAAATTAGATGAGAGAACCTCATTAATGTAGGTGACTGTATGTGAAGTATTGTGGAAGTTTGTTATAATTGTGTTGTATTAAATGATGGTATGAAAGCAAGAATGTCTAATGATAGCAAAATAGGACCTTTCTTCTTGATCTGTCTTTGTATGATGAAATCTCATACTCAAGAAAATTGACTATTCAAATGTGGTTTCTTTTTTTTTTTTTTTTTCCCGAGTAGTTCATTCTTCAGTCAATCCATTTTTACTTGCAAACAATGGTGGTGTTTCTATCCATTTTTAGATGCCCTCGAAAAGGAAACTGAAGATGGTGTTTCTATCCATTTTCACTTGCAAAAAATCCTTCTTGGTTAGCATCCTCTCTTCCTTGGGGTGATTCTTGGGAGAAAAAAAAAATACACAATGAAAACTGATACTTTTTTATAATTTTATGATCTTTTTATTATAATTTCCAGATGAATGGGAAAATTTTCTTGAATGGGTTGGATGCAAAAATGAAGATGAACTAAGAGGAAAAAAACTAGAAGAACTTCGTCTATGGGCATCATATAAAGGGCAAACACTGGCCAAAACTAGTACACCTTTTTTTTTTCTTATGTTGGGATAGAAATTTCTTTTGCATTACTTTCCTTAATACGATTTTTGTATGCATATCTTCTCTCAACTCTCAACAAATAAGTACCGAGGCATGATGTATTATCAAAAAGCTTTGGAACTTCAGGCCTTCCTTGATGTGGCTCAGGATGGCTCAGGATGAAGGTATTTATTGAAACCTTAATTGTAATTACCTCTTCATTTGTACAGTACTTGATATTTCATTCTTATGGATTTTAATTATTGCTTTTCTTCATATCTAATGAAAGGCTACAAAGCTGCAGAATCAAATACCGAGGAGCACTCAAGGTCATTATGGGCACAAGGTCAAGCTGATATGAAGTTCACATATGTTACTTCTTCAAAAACCACTCCAAAAACCACTATAAACCTGTTACTTCAATAACTTCATCATACTTAACATCAAAAAACCTACTATTTCAATAAACCACTGCTTCACACATAAAAATTAAGAAATTAATTTCTAAACATCCACATTAATATTACAATGATTACTAGCAAAATTATTAAACACTTCAGCATTATTATTTTTTTGTGGATTCCTTGAATCTTGGTATCATTTCCAATCTGGTTGTCATTTCCTTCGGACAATGGTTGGCTATCAATGCTTTCATATCTTCCCCTCCTACCACTCCAACCTTATCTGTCATGTTATCGCCTTTGCAATTCATCCTCCCAATCACGAACCCACTACACAAATCTATTGCATCTCCCAACCTAATCATGAAAGCAATAATGAGTAACAATAATTAGTTACACACTACAATAATAATGGAAAATCACAGTATGAGTAACAATAAATAGTTCCTCACATTGTATGACGATGCATAGTAGTGTTTACCGAAGTTGTTAATCTTACTATACACAATCTTGATTTCACATGGCATTTGGCGACTACAATCACAATATTTTCGCAAGTCTAGAGCTGTACTACATGAATTTCCTTCAGATGCCATTCATACACCCTATAACCAAAATTCCTAAACAAATTTCCAAATCTTCAGCTACACAATTTGGTTTATCATATGAGGAAATATTCCCAAGATATGAGCTACACAATTTTGTTTACAATATGAGGAAATATCCAATTCTTCAACTATTTTTACCCAATCAATATCATCATTTATAAATTTATTTTTCCTTTCCTTGTTTGTAGAATCCAAATTTTCATATGGTTGAAAAAATCTCTCTGTGGGGTATTCCAACATGGTTAAAAATTTTGAACTTAACAACTTGACAATATTATTCTTTCTACCAATATGGAATGAAAAAATTATTATTCCATTAAAAATTATTACTCCTATGTGCTAACAATGAATGTCCTGCAGAAAAGTAACCACAAATAAATTTTTTTTCTTGATAATAGACAATTGTATTAATCAAAAGAATGAGTACAAATTGGACAAGAAGTCCAACAACGGACCCATCAACCCAGCATAACCTGCATAAGAAAGGGCAAAGTAAAAGAAAAAACAAAAGCCCTCACGACATGGTTCAAGGTTTTTTACAAGGCTGGTTTATATCTGAATGCATAGATAGACATGGTCTTTCAGGCAGGACTTCAAACCACCATGTTTTTTTTTTTTTTTTTTTGTTCTTTTTTTCAGCATAAATTCGAATTTTGTTAGAATTGGAGTTAAGTCAAAAATATGATTCCGCAGTTTGGATGTCACAAAGAATCGACAGAGCAAATTCGAATGTTATTCTTTTATGTAAAAAAAAATGAGACCAAAAGTTTGTGTATGTATATATATTACAGGTTTTGAAGAAGATGAGTACGAAGAGAAATTTCAGGGAGAAATGAGATTTACCTGTTAATGTAGACGAGGGACGACGGTGGATATAGTCGTGAGGTGAGAAGAACACTGGTGGTGGCGAGAGAGTACGGCGGTCGGAGGGAGCAGCCGACGATGAGGTACAGCTGTTGCGGGTTTCCTGCGATGGGGAGGGGTGAGAGGGTTTAGAGAATAGGAGGGGAAAAAAAAATTGAAACAGGGGGATGTTTACCTGTGTCGACAATGAGCTTCGTGGAGAGGGAGACGCCAGCAGTGAGTTTCACAGCTGCGGGGTTTCCTGCAATGGGGAGGGGTGTGAGGGTTTAGAGAGGAGAAGAGGAAAATAAAAAAAAAAAATCGAAACAGAGGATGCTTACCTGTGCCGATGGTGAGCTTTGTGGAGAGGGAGACGCCAGCGCTGAGCTTCGGGTTTTCCTGTGATGGGGAGGGGTGTGAGTGTTTAGAGAAGAGAAGAGGAAAAAAAAAAAACTAAAAAAAAAAAAGCAAAAAACAAAAGGCGAAACAGGGGGATGCTTACCTCCTTCGTAGAGAGGGAGACTTGGCGGTGAGGTGAAACACTATCAGCTGCGATGGGGAGGGGTGTGACTTGTGAGGGTTTGGAGAAGAGAATAGGGGAAAAAAAAACTAAAAAAATGGAAATAAGCTACAACTGAATGTGTTTCTCCCGGCAAGTTTAAAATCTCAACCATTTCGGGTCTAACCATTCGAGGAAAACTGAGTGATATGACAGCTTGCAGCTGTACTTCCAGGTCAAAAAGGGCCTGAAGCTTATCTCATTTTAAGGTATAATCTGAACCGTTGGCTTCAGCTTACATGGCATGGACGGTGGGGGTGGCTTCAGCTTACATACTGGTATGTAAGCTCATCTCATTTTGTTCCTATCAGCTTCAGCTAATCCTCACCGTCCATGGCTTTAAAGGTTAATCTAATGGCTGGGATTGCTCCTTCCATTTGACCTGGAGTTGGTACGTTGCAGGCTACTTTTTCAGGCGTTGCAGGTCCTATCACGTCATGGCTGGCCTCGAATGGCAAGGGAGAGCTGTGTTTTCAAACCAAAACACATTTCAAACCAATTCAACCAAAAGAATTGCCCGCACACACAGCCATGGCCATCGTGAAGCTCGCACACCGCTCCTCTCTTTACCTTGAAGCTCGCATACACAGCCACTTGCACACCACTCGACACCACCTGGCAGAAGCTCACCGGCGTATTTGTTAGGAGTGAAGACCTTTGCATCGCCTGTGAGACATGCCGTTTCCACGATTCTCACCATCGGCGAACTAGTAAGATGAACAATCCTCTGAATTTTTTTTTTACATCCTCTCTTCTCTTCAAACCCTCGCACCATGTGACCCTCCCCCATCTCAGAACACCATCATCTCATTGCCGCCGAAGCTTTCCACCGTGTGACCCTCACCGCCGGCGTACTGGTAAGCTTTGTTTTCTATATTTTTCGATTTTTGATTTTTTTTTTCTTTTTGCTTCCTTTTTTCTCTAAACACTCACCTTGTATGGCCCTTCCCCATCGCAGTAAACCCTCGCTAGGAAAGCAACCCCACTCACCGCCGGCGACCTGAACTCCGGTGAGGCAGTAAAGCTTAGCTTCCCATATAAAATTTTGGGGCCATTATTTGTACAGAAATTTTATTTTTTTAAATGTGATTTGATTAAGTCTTAAGTACTCTTAACTCAACCATTTCACAATTGATGATGTAGTACACGTACTAACTCTTTATACCAATTCACATTTCACAATTGATGATGTATATAGTTAAATCAATTCTTCCACAAACATTGAAAAGGAGAAAAACAAGAATGCGACATGCAAAAGCAACCGAGAAGAACTTGTGAAAGAAAACATGGAGGACAAAGAGAAAGTTGTTCTGAAGCAAGAAAAGGGCACATGTGACGAAGAAATTGTGAAATCAAAAGTGAAAGGCGAGTGTGATGAAGAGGAAGCATCGATAAAGAGGGCAAGAGAGAGATTAGAGAAGGAATATCAAGAAAAGTTGAAGATGGAGGATGAATGCGAAGAGAAACTGAAGAAAGAAAAAGAGAAATACCAGAAAGACAGAGAGAAGTTGGAGGAAAAGAAAAGCTTATTGATTTGTAAGTGCGAGCAACTTCGGTGGACGTAAGAGGAGGAGAAAAAAGCTACCTGGGTTGGTGTTTTTTTTCAGATTCTATGATTAGTATTTGTATTTTGGGACTTCATTTTTCGTCCATTGCAACAGGTTTTTGTCCCCTGTTTTGCTCTGTTTTTTGGTGTTTCATGTTTTCTTGTTGCCCTGCTAATCTTTATGTTCATGGGACTTCCAATTTGGGTTCAAAGAATGGGTGTAATCTTTTGCTCTAATTCATCAATGAAATGAAATTCTTTTGGCTGACCGAAAGAAAAAAAAAAAAAAAAAAAAAAAACTGAATCGTCAAAAAAAAGAAAAAAGAAAAAGGAAGCTCATGTTTTACTTCTCCTTCTCTCTTTTTTGGTTTCTTGTTTTTTGGTCAACTTTTTGTTTCACTAATTGGATTATGAAGTTTGAGACTAATTATTTTGCCATCTAGTTTTTTTTTTTTTTTTTGCCCCTCAAATAATCTTTAGTTAATTTGGTTAGATCATTGCGTAGTAGATTGCTATTTTGATAGGCAAAGCATATGAAGAGACTTTCTGGCTATGTTTGTTTCTTTTGTTGGAATGGAGTGGGTGGGAATGGAATTTGATTCCACTCCATCCATTCCATTCCAACCAAACAAACATGGCCTCAATGATTATCATTATTTTATGAACGCAATGCTATACAAAATTTCTGTTTCTTTTTCATTTTTATTTTACATAAATTCCATAATGAATGATGGGCTCATCTTCAACTACAAGCGAAAAAAGAAGAAGAAGAGGATAGGCTCATGACCTTCCATCAGTCCTGTTTAAAAATCCTGTTTGTAAAGTATTTTTCTTGATTTAAAATCTCATTATATACTTTCCTAATTATAATGTGAAAATTGGGGCCGTTAAAGCAACAGATTTTGGCCCATGGCAGGATAGTTTAGTGATACTTGATTCACTTATTAAGTGAGTGATTTTGGGTTCAAACTTACGAAAAAACATTGGTACTCTGGCTTGCAGAGTTGTGTTTATCCGGTCGAGAGTTTACTATGCTCTTTCCCTTACCTATGTAACTACTGCCTGCCCTGCTTCCCATGCACCTACCTTTCATGCACTGACCCGGGGCCCCTCTGGGGTTCTAAAGTTGGCAAGTTCTTGTGTTATCAGGGGAGAAAGGAAGAAAATTATGACTGGAAACATTGCATTGAACACAACTAGGCATTCTATACACTAATGCAGTTCCTTAAGCCGTTTCTTTCGTTTCTCAACAAGTTGTGATAAAGGTTTTTGTTGATATTAAGGAAGGGAGGGTTAGGGTAGTATATGGGTAAATTCTATCGATTGTCGAAAGAAAACAAAAAACAACAGATTTTGAAAAACTTTTTTGTACAAAATTGTTGAAAATGATGAAAAGTATCTTCATGAAAACCTTAACAAAACTTTTAAAAGTTCAAAATAAATAAGGGATGAAAGGTAGTCGACAAAAGCCCCTTCAAGATGGTATCTGGGGCTGAGAATGAGATCTTTCTCAGCCTGGCCCTAAAGGCCCCTTGGTGGTGGACAAAAAACAGAGCAAAACAGGGGACAAAAACCTGATGCAATGGACGAAAAATGAAGTCCTAAAATACAAATACTAATCATAGAATCTGAAAAAAAACACCAACCCAGATAGCTTTTTCCTCCTCCTCCTACGTCCACCGAAGTTGTTCGCACTTACGAATCAATAAGCTTTTCTCTTCCTCCAACTTCTTTCTGTCTTTCTGGTATTTCTCTTTCTCTTTCTTCAGTTTCTCTTCGCATTCATCCTCCATCTTCAACTTTTCTTGATATTCCTTCTCCAATCTCTCTCTTACCCTCTTCATCGATGCTTCCTCTTCATCACACTCGCCTTTCGCTTTTGATTTCACAATTTCTTCATCGCATGTGCCCTTTTTTTGCTTCAGAACAACTTCTCTTTGTCCTCCATGTTTGCTTTCACAAGTTCTTCTCGGTTGCTTTTGCATGTCGCATTCTTGTTTTTCTCCTTTTCAATGTTTGTGGAAGAATTGATTTAACTATATACATCATCAATTGTGAAATGTGAATTGGTATAAAGAGTTAGTACGTGTAATACATCATCAATTGTGAAATGGTTGAGTTAAGATTACTTAAGACTTAACCAAATCACATTTAAAAAAATAAAATTTCTGTACAAATAATGGCCCCAAAATTTTATATGGGAAGCTAAGCCTTACTGCTTCACCGGAGTTCAAGTCGCCGGCGGTGAGTGGGGTTGCTTTCCAGGCGAGGGTTTGCTGCAATGGGGGAGCGCCATACGAGGTGAGTGTTTGGAGAAGAGAGGAAGCAAAAAGAAAAAAAAAATCAGAAATCGAAAAATATAGAAAACAAAGCTTACCAGTACGCCGGCGGTGAGGGTTAAACGGTGGAGAGCTTCGGCGGCAATGAGACGATGGTTTTCTGAGATGGGAGAGGGTCACACGATGTGAGGGTTTGAAGAGAAGAGAGGATGTAAAAAAAAAAAAAAAATTCAGAGGATTGTTCATCTTACCAGTTCGCTGGCGGTGAGAATCATAGAAACGACATGTCTCGCCGGCGATGCAAAGGTCTTCACTCCTGACAAATATGCTAGTGAGCTTCTGCCAGGTGGTGTCGAGTGGTGTGCGAGTGGCTGTGTATGTGAGCTTCAAGGTGAAGAAAGAGGAGCGGTGTGTGAGCTTCACGATGGCCATGGCTGTGTGTGCGGGCAATTCTTTTGGCTAAATTGGTTTGAAATGTGTTTTGGTTTGAAAACACAGCTCTCTTTCGCCATTCGAAGCTAGCCATGACGTGATAGGACCTGCAATGCCTAAAAAAGCAGCCCGCAACGTACCAACTCCAGGTCAAATGGAAGGAGCAATCCCAGCTATTAGATTAGCCTTTAAAGCCATGGACGGTGAGGATTAGCTGAAGCTGATATATCCTATATCAGCTAAAGTTGATAGGAACAAACCTGTATATATATATATATATTAAAGTAGTGTTCACCATCACTATGTGGCAATTTTTTATAAAGTTACGTGACCTTTTTTTTTGCTCTGTAATTGTTTTTTAAAGAGTTGTGCCTTTCAAACTCCCAAAGCATTGTACTGTTTTTCATTGGACCAAACTGTTTTTTAATTGGGCCAAACCGTTACAATTCTCTTCGATTATATCTTTTCAAGTTGGATACAGAAACCGAAACCCATTCGTCATCTTTGGAAATCCCACAAGTCTTACACTCTCACCAATTGTTGTTCATGGGGGATATCGACGTGGAGTCAATAGGGCCCACATGGGTCGTAGTCCATAGAGGTTGGCCATGCGAAGCGGCTAGATAGCTGTTGGAATCATATTGGGCCACCCCAAGGGGGGGTTGTTGACATAGGACCCTTTGGAAGGGATCGTTGGTGGGTCGACATGGAAGAAGGTTGATGATAGTAGGAAGTTCCCCAGAAAGGAACTTCATCTTTAACTGTGTAGAGCAAGGGGATAGTTGGAGCGACCAAGTTAGAGGAAAGAGAGAAGCAGTTTGACAGCAGTGTAAGGAAAATGAGAGGGCAGTGAGGTTCACGACCTCGAGGCGTGGTTTCAGCCGGCGGGTTCTAGTCCAATAGAACCTTGGAGATATATTTGAAGAAAAGGTAAGGAAGAGGGGTCGACCTGCCTTCCTTCCTTGGTGGTGATCCGATCCCATTGTGGGGTTTTGGATGTTGCAGTGGTATAATGGTATCTTGGATGGTACTGATAATGGTAGTGGTGTTGGATAGTGGATGTTGGTTATGGTGGAGTATTGGAATGTTAGGGCAGAAGGCCTTAGTGGTGGGTCGCCAAGTTAGTGTGTTGGCTCACCAAGTCTCGCTTGGTCTTTCTTTGTCTGGTCTTATCTCTCTGTCTTGTCTCCTTCTTCTATGAGGATGAGGGCAAGGATGGCTTTTTATAGTGGTGGAGTCTAGGGTAACTTAGCAGGGTGAGTAAGGTAGGTTGGTAGGTAGGGTAATGGGGGTAGCAGGTCTAGGCTCAGAATAGGCCTACTGCGGCGGTGCCGTGTGTACGGTTGCCCATACTGTGTTAGGCTAGGCGACCATGCCGTGTCAGGTGGTGATGTGACCAGTCGCATTCCCTCAACTGCCATCAGACTGACTAAGGCAGGTTCGCTGATTCCCAATGCCATGGGAGCAATCCGTACCTTAGAGAACCTTCTCTCTAGCCACCAAACCAAGATCCTCCAACCATCCCAATGAGAACCCGAGTCAAAGCCGAGGACCTTGCCCAAACACCAAGCTCAAGATTGAGCTCCCCAGGTACTGCCCGACCTGGGCAGGCATAGCGCCAGGGTGTAGTGCCACTATGGCACTCCAAGTGGACCGTGTCAGGCTGACAATTTGGCTATCGCTGTGCGATGCAGCAGGCATCCGACCCAAAGGGGGCACGAGGACCCACCCAGAGATAGTTTGGGTAACCCGACAAAGGAGGCATCCATCCGGAGATGGGCAGCTTCGATGAGTTGTGACGTACTCACCGAGAGTACTTAGGCCAAAGAAGGCACTAAGCAAGAGCTATGCTGAAGGCCACTGGTGACTTATGATTGGCGAACTATGCCATAGGCTAATTGCGACTTAAGATGGCGAGTTAGGCACCCTTCCGGAGAAAGGCATCTCCAACAAGGGAGGCAACCATCCGAAGATGGGTGAGATATGCCCTAGGCAGATAGTGACTAGGTAAGGTGATATTAGAGTCGACCTTGGTACCATCGCGAGGCGAGGCAAAGGTAATGAGCCATATTGACGACCTCGTGGGGCGAGGTAATGAGTGAGATCGGTGACCTTCTGAGGGGTATGTGAGATATGGTGCCTTAGAATGTTGGGAATGAGGCCACATCATTCAAGTAGTGGGCAAGTGTCAAGTGCGGCATCGGGCCATGTGGCGACCTTCTATTGGACTGGGGGGTCGCATGGCAGCTCGTCATCGATCAGACGTGGTTGATGCGATCTATGTATAAACAACTATTTAAAGAGACATGGTTAATTCCCCCAAGCAACACAACCCCTGTTTGCACATTTTCATTAGCAATATATATAATTACATCAATCCACTACATAGGGATATACAACCTACTCATACAGAATAACTATAAGCACCCTGGAGAAAGAAGAGCCTTTTTCTCATTCATATTTTTCCTTGATTTTCTTTAATGATTGCAGATTTGTTAGATTAATTAAATTTCTAAGGTCAGTAATTTTTCACTTTACAAATTCTATATTTCTAACCAATTTTGTATTTAAATTTTACATTGTTTATTATAATTACCCTTATTGTACATTTTTTAAATTTGTAATTTTCTCCTGTACATTGCATGAGTTCGATGACCGTTCTTTTCTTCCCTACAATATTCTTCCTCCTACTCCATTATCTTATGCAAATTCTGATAAAGGTTTCTATCTAAATTTTTTCCCTTCTACCAACAGTTGGATTTACTCTATACCAATCTCATCATATGTATATGCTGGGGGAGGGTTTGTGTGTAGGTGTTATTATTATTAATATTTTTTGTGATTGCAGAATTTGATTACTATGTTTTTTTAAAAAAATAAAATATATTAATTTCAAATTTAAATTTTGTGCAACTTTTTTTTTTCCTCTCTGGTAATGAATTTTTTATACAATTTGTTATAATTATTCTTATATTATTTTTTTCTGTATTATTTTTTCCCGTGCCGCACGGTGTCTACCACTAGTTATGTTCTTAGAGGAATAATTTTGAAGTCGCTTGTGTGGTAGACTCGTAGCATCATAAAGCAAGCATGAAATTTGAAAGACTGAAATTAGTTGGAGGGTTGCTTGGATTGACCTTATTTTTCTTTTTTGGTGAAACGAAAGGTATCCATGTCATTAAAACTTAGACTAATCCCGTAATACACAAACCGCCTAAATAGTAGACTTTATATATAAAACCATACCAATGAATCCCTTAAATCACATGGCTGATTAATTTCCTTTCATAGGCCTCTTTTTTTTTAGATACAATTTGAGGGGATCGAATCCCTAACCTATCTTAATCCTACTCTTTTTTTCACCCTCCCTCACTACTTTTATTGGCTTAGAAATGACCCAAATTGCGTTGGAGGAAGGGGGATGCTAGTGTGTAGTTCACTTCTTGCTTATGGGTTATTTCCATTTGCTTTATTCACAACCAATTGAGTTGGCATATAATCATGTTAGTGGAAACAAAAACGTTGCTAGAATATGCCAAAAAACTGGTTCAAGTTGAATTGATGCCCTCAACTAGATTTGAGTGTTGTGAGAAGAATTTTCCAACAGTAAAAATCTATTGGCAAGGAGGTTGTCTAATTGACATGTTGCAGGAAGAGAGACGTAACATGGAGTTTTGGAAAAAACAAATTGGCAATAGGATCATCTATGTAAATTTTGAAGTCATATAATCTCAATAGCCCTTATTACTACACATCCTAACTACAATAGTAAAAAGATCCAAATTCAAAGAAATATCTTCCCTTTTTGAAAACCAACATTTCGTTGTAGCACACATTTTTTGAAATTATAAATGGTGTTATTGGCCTGTTTGACTGTCCAAATAGATCCCATTATAATTTACATAATATTTAAGAAACATTCATATTTTTTAATGAGACCACTTCAAATGTTAAGGATGTGAACATAATTGGTGTAACAAGATTAATTTTTATTTTTAATGTGGTGGTGATTGCCATTTTCTTAAATGGTCTCAATTTTTTTATTAACAATTAAAGGTGTTTAGGCTTTACCCCCACCGAAATTTTAATTCAAAATATTTTCCTAATAGTTTGTGTGAGACGCTTTATCCTCACATGAATAATGATGGTTACAAAAAATTAAAACAATGACCTTTGAAAAAAAAATAAAAATAAAATAAAAAAAATAAATTAGACGATCTCATTTGAAATTTAAATAGATGAATTTCAACCTTCAATTCCATGTAAAATAAAATTGATTCATTTGGACAATAAAAAAATTAATATCTTTTTAATTTTAAAATTTTCTTTTTGGTAGAAATATATTTTTTAAGAACTTAATGGGGGAATTGACGTCTTTCATATTTTCATCCTATTTAAAGGTTAGTAACTTAGTGTGAGACAGTAGCGTTCCACCAGGCGATGGCGCCTGGGGTGAATCTTGCGCTCTAATGAATCGAGACCGTTCAAATGAGATCTATGGCTCACATTTAAAAGCCTCAAAACATGCTTTAGTGATGGACCCGACCCGGATTTGCAAAAAAAAAGGAAAAGAAAAATGACGGCAGTCAGTCCTTGGGCAGAGCGTGAAGACCACCCAAGGAAGCAAACGGCAAACCCTTCTCTCTCCCCTCTCTCCCCCTCTCCCCATGGCGCAAACGACCGACTCCCTTCAACGCCGGCGAACACAACCCATTCTTCTCCATCTCGACCTTGTCTCTCTCTCGACGCTGACCTCGTTGTTCTCTCTCTCCATCCCGACGCCTCCAGCATACCCTAGAGGATGTATGAAGCAAATCCTGACGTCTCTATGACTCTCCTCATAAAACCCAGGTATGTTATTATCCTTCTTCACTAAAATTCGATTTTAATTTTTTTTTCCTGTTTCCTTCTTCTTCACATAATGTTAGTGTTTTTTTTTTTTTTTTTTTTTTTGGTAATCTCAAATATTGGATTTAGGGTAATGCTCAGATGGATGTGTGAGTTTATTTATTTATTTATTTTTGGTGAGTGTAACCTTAGCCTTAAAAAATTTAGTAGCAATTTGATGTTTTCATTTAAAAACAGAAAAAAAAAGGAAGAGGATTTTAGGGGTTTTTTAATGCTCATAAAATTGCTACTTTTGTTTCTCTAATCGTGAAATAGGGTTCCTTTACCACTGATCTATTTATGGATTCAAAAAGCTGAAATTTCGAATCAAAATTTTAAATTTTAATGTAATTGAAATTTGAATTTCAAGTATTGTCTTCTTCTCACTTTAATGCATTGCAATCTCTGACTACCGATGGCTTTCCTATGGATCCCATGTTTTCGTCTCACTTTAACTCATATTATTTAACCACGTTTATATGTTGTTTCTATTTGCAGGATTTGATTTTTCTTGCAAACCAAAGAATTGTAGCTGGAGGAATTTGATGGATGGCATGATTTAATGGAAGGTATGAGTTTATCGAGTTTGAACTTTTTAACTGGGCGCATTTTGGTCTGATCTGCTACTGCCTCATTTCTGATGTTTTGTCCTCAAGATTTGCTCTGTTTCTATTGATGTATGGCTATTGTTGTATGGGCCATGGGGAGAGGGGTTTGCCGGCGTTGAAGGGAGACATCGTCGAGAGAGAGAGAGACAGGGTCGAGATGGAGAAATTTTAGAGCTAACGAACTCTGCCACCGGAGGGAGACGGAACGAGATACAGTAAGAGTGAAGCTCTTGGTCCTCTTGGAGCGCGGGCGCCGACTGAAGGTTCAGTTGCCCAGGCATGGAAACTCCTCAAGAAATGTTTTTTATTTTATTTTATAATTAGTATCAATTGTTGCCTTGTAATCAGAGAGAAAACCTAGCTGGACCTAAGAAAATTTTGGCATTTCTTTCAATTTCATATATGCATATGTACACTTATACATTTCTTCATGGCATTGAGGTTGAATATAGCGGAGAAGAGCTTACTTGTGAACTCAGAAGCCATTTTCTCACACCCATTAGCTGCCTTTTACTCATCACTCTCATCAAGAAACCCTAACTCTAGTTCTCCTCCAAACCCTGATTTCAGTGCTCAAAGTGTGGAAAAAGATGATTTTGATGGCAGTGAGAGTGGGTATAACAGATTTAGGCAAATGGGTTCTGAGGAGTCCAGGGTTTTGAATTACTTTGCAAGTCCCGATAGTGGTGACTGTAAAAATGATCAAAGAATCCCTAATTTTGATGAATTTGATGAAAATGAAGAGTCTGGCGATTCAGAAGAAGGTGATGATGATGATGATGGAGACAATGAATTTATGGTTTTGAATTCTTTAAATAGGAACCATGAACAAAGAGAAGATTTGAGGAGGATTGAGAGAGATGAAGATGAATTTAGGCACCCTTTGGTGAAAGAAATATGTAGGTTAATTGAACTTCGGTCAGTGTGGAACCCGAAGCTTGAAGGGGAATTGAGGCACTTACTAAGAGGTCTCAAGCCTCGGCAAGTTTGTGCTGTTTTGCGCTCTCAGGTTGATGAGCAGGTTGCATTGAAATTCTTCTATTGGGCTGACCGGCAATGGCGGTACCGGCATGATCCTATTGTGTACTATGCAATGCTTGAGGTCCTTGGTAAAACTAAGTTGTGTCAGGGTGCTAAGCGGGTTCTTCGACTCATGGCCCAGAGGGGAATTGAGCGTCAGCCGGAAGCTTTTGGTTTTGTGATGGTGTCTTATAGTCGAGCAGGCAAGTTGAGGAATGCGATGCGAGTTTTGACTATGATGCAAAAAGCAGGCGTTGAACCTGATTTGTCGATATGTAACACTGCGAATCATGTTTTGGTGATGGGGAATAGGTTGGAGAAGGCATTGAGGTTCTTGGAGCGGATGCAACTTGTTGGAATTACACCTAATGTTGTCACTTATAACTGTTTGATCAAGGGCTATTGTGATATGCATCGGGTTGAAGATGCCATGGAACTGATTGCTAATATGCCTTTGAAGGGATGCTCCCCAGATAAAGTTAGTTACTATACTGTAATTGGTTTTCTTTGTAAGGAGTGCAGGGTCAAAGAAGTGAGGGAGTTAGTGGAGAAGATGGTGAAGGATAGTAATTTGTTACCGGACCAGGTTACTTATAATACTCTTATCCATATGCTGTCCAAGCATGGTCATGCAGATGAGGCACTTGAATTTTTAAAGGAAGCAGAAGAGAGAGGATTTCGGGCTGACAAGGTTGTTTATAGTGCAGTGGTTCACTCATTGTGTCTGGAGGGAAGGATAGATAAGGCAAAAGAAATTGTGAATGAAATGTTCTCAAAGGGTTGTGATCCCGATGTAGTAACTTATACTGCAGTTGTCAATCGGTTCTGTCAGGTAGGGAAGGTGGATCAAGCTAAAAAGATGCTCCAGCAAATGAACAAGCATGGTTTTAGGCCAAACACTGTATCATATACAGCCTTGTTAAATGGGCTTTGTCGGAGTGGCAACTCCTTAGAAGCAAGAGAGATGATGAACATGAGTGAGGAAGAGTGGTGGACCCCAAATGCCATCACATATAGTGTTGTGATGCATGGACTTCGAAGGGAAGGGAAATTGTCTGAGGCCTGTGATGTGGTAAGGGAGATGATTAAAAAGACTTTTTTTCCAACCCCAGTTGAAATCAACTTACTGCTCCAGTCTCTCTGTCGAGAGGGTAAAACAGACAAGGCCAAAAAGTTCATGGGGGAGTGTTTGAACGAGGGTTGTGCTGTCAATGTGGTAAACTTTACTAACGTAATTCACGGATTTTGTCAAAAGGATGACTTGGAAGCTGCACTGTCATTGCTTGATGACATGTATCTGAGTACCAAACACCCCGACGCTGTCACATATAATACCGTAATTGACGCATTGGGAAAGAAAGGTAGAATAGAAGAGGCAACTGAACTCATAATGAAAATGCTGAGGAGGGGTTTGGTTCCTACTCCTGTTACATACCGGACAGTCATCCACCGGTACTGTCAGATGGGTAAGGTGGAAAATTTGTTGATGTTATTGGAGAAGATGCTTTCAAGGCAAGAGTGCAGGACAGCATATAATCAAGTTATTGAAAAGCTTTGTAGCTTTGGTTACCTTGAAGAGGCTTATAAACTATTGGGCAAGGTATTGAGAACAGCTTCAAGAATTGATGCTAATACTTGCCATCTGCTTATGAAGGGTAATTTGAGTCAAGGGATCCCTCTGCCAGCATATAAGGTAGCTTGTCGAATGTTTAATCGGAATTTGATCCCCGATTTGAAGTTATGTGAGAAAGTGCGCAAAAGACTGATGTTAGAAGGAAAATCAGCGGAGGCAGATAAGCTCATGTTACGATTTGTCGAGTGCGGACACATTTCATATTAGTGTCAAGAACGTTTGCAAACCCAGAGAGGGTCATTCTGGCACAAATTCTAATATTTTTCTTTTAAGGGCTTCAATCACGGTAAGACCTTATTGTTTTTTTTTTCTTCCCCATTTTTTTTTTTCTCTGTCTTACATTTTATATATGTTTACCTTCCCTTCTGCACTATTTAAAGAATCTTTCCGTTACTCTATTAGTTTTAATTTTCTTAATCTCTTTGTGTATCATTTTACTAACGATAGCATTCTTCAACCACGTCTTCGAAAGGTGATATGTTTTCTGGCATTCAATTTTTGGGTCTAATAAAAATATTATTAATAATGGTAAGACCTTGTGGTTTGCTAATAAAAATATTATTTCTATCTTCAAACATATGACGTAACCCCATGATTGGTAATTTGTGCACACGTTAACCATTGATTTTGTTAATGTGCTTTCTTATAGGGACTAGCTAACACTGTCTTTCAACCCTATCAATGCTCAACCCTTGGCAACTGACTATGTATCTTTATTATTTGCTACTTAAGTTACTTAGTGTAACTAATTTTTTCTTGCTAGGTCTCTGCTTTGGTGTTTACTGTATGTGGGGATGTGGCCAGTCACCAGTGGTTAGTCTCAAGAGGGCAAAAGAAATAAACATGTGGAGTAGCTAAGAAGTCGTTGGTTGTCAATTCAGGATATATATATATATATATATTTTTTTTGGGGGGGAGGGGGTGAAATTTATTTGTTGTTCTTGTGTGTTGTTAATGTGGTAAACCTTACTGAAATTTATGGATTTTGTTAGAACTATGACTTGGAAGCTGCTCTGCCATTGCTTGATGACATGTGTGAGAAATAAACACCCTGACAAGGTCATGTATACAACAGTAATCCATGCATTTGGAACGAAGGTAGAAGGAAGAGGCAATTGAACTTACAATGGATTTTGCCTTGATTATAGTTGGTCATAATTGATATAAATAGTTAAAACTATATATATATATATATATATATATATATATATATATATTTTGGAAGTCTTTTGATGAGGTTGAATCATAGTAGTTTGGGAAATAGTTAATTAAATTTGCTTGATTTTCTAGATGCTGTAATCTGTTGTAAGATGCAGGTTGTTTCAGTGAATTAGTGTTGCATGTCCTAATTGACCTTCTTTTGGCTAGATATGCAGTTATTTCTATTGAAATATGTTTGGTGAGGCTAACTGGGTTGACAATGTCACAAAATAGCAGCATTCTCTGCCTCAAGTTTTTGCAATTGGAGAATCAATAACTTGGTATACTGGGAGTAATGTGACAGGTTGGTGATTTAGATGTCTAAGGGGTGTTTTTTACCTATCAAGGGACCATCTCCTATTTAAAGATGTTTGGAATGTCCTCGGTATGGATTCATGTCACAAAATTTTGAGATATGCTTCTGTATTGGCTATCTGCACACTAAAATATCAGTGCAAACATCACAACCTGGATATATTGTGGGATACCACTTTGCTTTTGTGCTGTGCATCCTGTAGCAATACTATAAGAATTATAGGAAATTGGGCTTTTGGCGACCTTTGAAGGGATGGAATGGCAACAAGTGTGAAGGGGGCAGAGCTTCAGGAAGGATTCGTATTAGATTGGTGCAGCTGGTTGAGGCTTTCATGGGAAATGGAGCCAGAATATATTGTTGGCATAAAGGCATTAGAGAGCTTCTCGACAGATAATCAGCGTTACTATTGTCAAACAAGCTCTCCCAAGGTGGGGATAGATTTGAATTTGAAGTGACACATTGTTTCTCTTTCCAATCAGGTATCTTGATATGCATTGTAGTTCAAGAACATAAAAGTCTTGTGCAAAATCATGATAACAAAGGCAGTTTGTTTTTTTTTTGTTCTTCTACCACACATTAAGGGCATCTGAATGGTAAAAAGAACCAATAAAATGTGGGAACAAGGAGGAAGAAATAAGGAAGAAGTTGGAGTAATGGCATGAGAAACTGGTGGGGCTTTGACTTGCTATTGCTTTTACATTGAAAAGAGAAGTGGGTATCTTTAAAGGCAACATATGGAATCTTCTAATCTGTCTGCTTCATGGCAACTGATCCACTGCCAAAGATTCTACCGGGGATATATCATTGGGAAGAAGCAAAAAAAAAACAAAAAAAATTTCACTGGTAGCAAGGTGAAGGGAAGATAAGAAAAAGCCTGCCGGATGGGACTATCAACCCTTTCTATCAAGACCTCGTACGTTCCTTACCCCACCATGAAACATTTACCCTTATTTGTATAGGAGAGCTTCTAGGTTCTCTATTTTAAAGAAGCGCATGACCAGATCATCGAAGCATTGAAGTCACCCAGCCGGCTAGCCATGATACATGACATAAGAGGCGAGCACAAAAATGGAATTTCCCTCCTGGGTGAGTCTCACATCTAGAAAGAATTATTTTCAATCATCTCTCTTTCATTAGTTTAGAACAATTAATCTTACCTAAGATATCAGTTGTTTAGCATTTTGGAAGTTACATTTTGAGGGAAATTCGATGCTAAACAAACAGCATGAAAAATAATTCTTCTTTTCCACATTACAGACCATGTTAGAAACTTTGTGAACAATGAATGCATAGAATTTGGAATGAATTCATTTTTGGTTGTGTTTTACATAGAATTTGGAATGAATTCATTTTATTTTTTCTGGTTTACAACGGAGTCTATTTCCTTTGCACATGCAGGATCACTTCTTGGGGTGATGGCTCCATTGTTGGTGGCTATGTTACATGGACTCGGGTACGGGTATGTGTCCATGTGTCGGACTCGCTTGCTTTCCAAAAATTTTTCACTATTTTGAAGTGTCCGGTAAGAGTATCCATACTCATGTCACAAGTGTCCGACACAAGTACTTCACATATTTTGAAGTGTCGATGTAACATAGGTTGGTGGTGTACTGGTGTGTAGGTTCTCTCTTTCGTGCTATGTGAATCAATATGCAACCATTCCATCTCAATGGGAGGACCAAATTTGTCCTTGGTCTATGTTGGGTTTCACACTACATGGTTCATTTCCTTGGCTGCTGCTTTTACTGTCAGTGGGTCAAGAGATTGGTTGCATAAGAATGTTTCCTTTACATGGTCCTCAATGTTCTACACATGCCTTGGAAAAGTGCTTTTCATGGAGTTCTTGAAGGTTCAGAGTCCTTTCTTAAAATCTTACATGCAAGATTTGAACGGCACGGTTAATTTACATGAGGTGGCAATAACATTTATTTTTCTAATCTTGCAAAGTCTAGTTGATACTATGGAATCAAATTTTTTCATCACAATTATTGACAGATTGGCCCTCATATATGAGTTTTGATGGAAACCATATCATTTTTCCCCCTTTTTTTTTTTTTTTTTTTTTGCATTGCTGTAGTGTAAAAATGCATAGCTACAGTAAAAATTTGTCATATGATAAAGTAGCTTTTTCAAATGCATCAAATTTTGCCTTTGTCTCACGGTTTGCATCACATGAAAAAAGTCTCTAGGACATATATGTACATTGTAATCCTGGAGACTTTTTAAGCATGAGTCTCAATTACCACTCTGTTTTCTACCAATTTGATTAGGAAGTATGGGATTCTGTACTTTAAACACCCATTCTCTCCTCCTACCCATCGTCTTCCCACTTGAAAATTATGCCCACACAAACCAGTCACTAGCATTACACCATCTCCATCAACCTCCACCATCACAACCCTAAAAACCTCCATTAATGCCCATGATATATAGCACCATCACCATAATACCTCTACCACCCGTCATCTGTCACATGTACATATAACAGATGCTGCATTTGCCAACTTTGGCCAACCATTTGAATTTTTCCACTTGCATGTAAATGGCGGTATATTTTGGCAACCATGGTGAATTGATTGCAACAGAGGATTGTAGCCTCTTGGGTTAGTAGTTGTCACATATGACAATAGTACACATGTACAAACTGTAATAAAATAATCTCCAATGGTAAAACCACATGCATTGAAATCCCAATGGTTATTATATCAAAGCTATAAGATGAAACTTCACAAAGAAATATATAATAAAAAAAAAATATTTTACAACAAAAAAGCAAATCTGTTAATGGTGCAATGCATACCTGAAAGTTTTGGGGGAATGTGAGAGAAAGGAATATTGGGGGAGGATTTGGTTAATGATATTCAAACGTCCAATACATAGACATGCGTGCATTTCTTAGGAATAGGAAGGAATTTGAAGCATTTGTAACGGATGTTGCAATTTTTTTTTTCTCTTGGTATAATGAGAGGGGATTGAATCCTTAATCTAACTTAATCCTATTTTTTACCTCACCCTCCCTCACCACTAGACTAACCATAGTGGTTTAAGAGATTTCGCTACTGGCTACACATGCTTTGTGGGTTTCTTTAGATTAATTTCTCATTAAACATGAAGAGTTACTCATTGAATGAGAAGCATGCGCGCGTGGTTAGTCCTTTGTGTAGTTATACGACGGAACTCTTTATGGGTCGCCCTTCAATTTATTTTCTAATTAAACATGAAGAGCTACTCAGTTAGAAGCATGAAGAGTTACTCATCAGTTACATATGATGTAACTCTTCATGTTTAATGCGAAACTAAAAGGTTTACTCACGTGAATTAGAAGCATCTGTAATTCTCAATGTTTATTGAAAAAATAAAGATGAATTCAATGAGTCGCTAAATGGGTACTTGCATGGGTCTTTTTAGTTTCTGATGAAAAATGAAGAGGTACGGAGTTAATGAATTTTATGGGCAATATCATGTGGAGGAGAGAGATATATATTAAACTTAGACATATGACGTGGCTTCATAAAAAATAATTATGATACAACACGGGAGGGATATGGGTATAAATAAATATGTATTTATATTTTATATACATATATAATTGATAGTTTTGTTATACATATAAAAAAAGAAATAAAATATATAGGATATAAAAGATATAATTATAAAATACGCAAGACATATATCCGTAACTCCATAAATAACAATGACTAATAAGTTTTAGAGGGAATTACAGTTAGGTCTGGCTACGGGCAAACAGTTATAGTAAAATACAATGATTACCATCTTACAAGTAAATAACTACTAACTTAAGTAAGAATGACTACTAACTGTAATTGAATTGTAATTGTATGCCCGTAGCTAGACTTATCTATAATTCCCCTTAAGTTTAAATTGTTGGGCTAGACTGGAGGAGTTCCATGGCTAGAGCTAGCATCATGCATTTTGCGACTACTAGAACCGTGGTGCTTAGCTATTGCGTTGTCCTTTAAAAGATTTGAGGACGCCTCTCGTGGCACCAGATGGTTTTTCGTGAAATGGTTAGCACTCGGTTCTGTTAAGGTTCATGTTGTTACACTGTCTTTTAAAATATTTGAAGGCGCCTCTCCAAACATCAGCTGGTTTTATGTGAAACGGTTAGCACTCGTTCCTACATTAATGAAGGCATTTAACTTCAAGCATGGTTTCATAATTTCCACATAAAACATCAAAAAAAAAAAAAAAAAAATCATCATCAATTGTCTTTCAGTGATCAAACTACACAAAAGACTCTTCTTGCAATATCATAGATGTGTCCTACAAATATTGCCGATATTGGTAGACTGTCAACTCGTGTCTTGACCATGTAAAAAAAAAAAGAATTAAAAATTATAGACACTTCCCATACTTGTCCGACACGTGAAGTAGGCATATTGAGCAGATATCTTGTGTGATACGCGTCGGATATTGCATTTCAAATTATTTATTTATTTTATTTTTTTGGGAGTGGTGGTGATTTCTATTAAACATTTGATAGACAACAATAATTATAATTTGGCTTGCAAAACGCACCATTTGATTTTAGAGAATATCTCAACAATTCTATGTATAAACATTCTCTCATCAATAAACAAAAATATTTAGTCTGTGTAAAGAGTTCAGTTCCTATAAAATGAAAAACAATAGTCTCAATTGATGCTTGAGAATTTGGAAAATTAACAATGTAACTAATTCAATAGATGTATTTAGAAATTCAGAAAATTTGAACCAAGCAATTTATTCCATCAATATTTAAATTTTGAAAATTTTAATTTATTTAAAAATAATTCTCATTCACAAATATATTTTTAAGAAATAAATTCATGCAATATGATTTCTCTTTAAAAAAAAAAAAAAAATCAGAATAGATACTTTTATCAAAAAATATAAATCCAACTGACACATACAAATTAGTCCCAAGTTCCTAACTTTTTTGTGTCAATTCAAAGAAATTAATCCCACTTGAATAGACCAAATAACACAATGATTCCCTGCTTAAAAAACTAGAATATGTACAAAAAGAGTTAATCTATCCATAAACATAGTTTAAAATAATAATACCAGGAGTAATAATTAACAATAGGGTTCCTATAAAAAAAAAAAAAAAAAAAAAAAAAAAAGGGGAGCAATCAAATGATATTGCACGTTCAAAATTAAAGGGTAAATTACACCAATCTCCTTGGACGTTTGACGAAATTACAACCACCCCCACTAACATTAGAAAAAATACACCAGGCTTCCCTGAAGATGTCATTTCATGACAGAGAGCTCCATTGTGTCGATCATTACATAGACAGTGTCAAATTTGAGAATCAAATAACCATTTTAAAATAATTAAAGTTTAAAAAGAACAACAAAACAAAAAAAAAAAAAAAAAAAAAAGCACGCACACATGAAAGCTAGCCTTTGACTTTGTTGTTGTTTTTTGACTTTTTCTCCAACGTTTAGGAAGAAAGCTTTGTCTATCGTCTCCCCTCATTCGTAAGTTTTTGAAGTATCTCATTAATAAAACCTGCAATAATTTCAACCTACGCGGTCAGTTGAAGCATACCAAATAACACTATCATTCCATGCAAAAAAAAAACTTACCATTTGTGAATAAACAAAAGAAAAGTAAATTGATCTATAAACGTATCTTTAAAAGGTAATTAATAATAATAATAACAATAACAATAATGTAGTAATCTAATGATATTGCTTATTCAAAATAAAAAGGAAATTATGTTAACTTCACCTAAGGTGAAGTTAACACATAGACTGATAAATTTGAGTATAAAGTGACTATTTTAGCCCTATTTTGAAATAAATAGAAATAATAATAGAACACACGCGCGAAAGCCTCTGACTATCTTTTTGTTTTTTCTCCAATTTTTCAAAAGACAGTGATTGTCACTACTTTGTTTCCTTTCTCCTCTTCATCTTCATTATTCCTCCAAGGCTCCAACATTCTCAACCTATGCCATATGGATTTTGTTATTGCATGTAGTTGTTGTCGTCATTGTTATTATTATTATTTTCTATTAGTAGAGTATTAATTGTATAAGATTATATAGACAAATATTTTGTTTCACGGACTAATATGAGGTGGCATAAAGTAACATGAGGTGGTATAAGGCATAGCGTGAAGTACTGGCAAACATATATATACCATGAGGTGTAGCATGAGGAGTGTATATATATATATATTGGAATCTTGAATATTCTTCAGTAGTCCATCCCTTTCTCTCCCTCTCTCTCTCTAACTTTGATCATGTGCCAGATATCCCATACATGCATGCGCACTTTCATGTGCCTATGTCCTCCACGAACTATCATGATTGTCTCGAATAGTAGTCCAAGATATCCTGTATTTGAACAACCTTCCTATATATATATATATATATATATATATATATATATATATATATATATGTATGTATGTAAAGGAAGTGTTTGTTATTTGCCCATATGTAACCAAGAGACAGTAGGTAAGAGACGTGAGGGATAGTTAGAAAGGGAGAGAGAGAAAAGGAGAAACAAGGAGGAAGAAGAGAAGGGTAAGGGAGAAAATTATGGGAAATTCTTCTATGTTGAATATTCATGTTTTTTCTCATTTATTTGAGGTAGATAATTTAATTATTGATACTTAGTTTGATACACATGTGGAACTCTATTTATGTAGGGTGAATGATAAATATTCGAGATTGTTATAATCATAGTTAGTAAAATACGGTACAGGAGAATACGGGACGGCATACGTATGGAGTATAATTCTTTTTTTCTTAACAAAAATACAGTGAAAAATTCGGCATAAAAAAATGGAAACGGAAATAATACAGATACGTGCATATACGAGTACAACACGAATCTTAATTAAAAATTCAGGATAAAAAATACGCGAGTATGTTATGTTATTTCATCTAGTATATTACTAATAATCACTATTTTTATATTATTTTATTTAAATATTCATAAAATATTATTAAAAAATCAATCACATATAAAATAATAATCTTTTTTTTTTTTTTTTTTGATCCACAAAATGAATTTTATATTTCATTATTTTATTTTGTTTTATTCTTTTTACATTTACATAGAAAGAAGTAGGAATTTGACTAAGAAGATGACTAAAAATTAAAAAGTATATAAGTCTTGATCTATATATATTTTCACATTTTCATCCCCTAAACTATTTTATAGGTTTTGTCCTAAAATCATATGAAATGTAGTCTCTATAGCAAAAGAATAGATATCATCATCCAATCTTTAACAAACCCAAAAAAAGTTATATCAAGAGATAAGAAATTACAAAATAAAAATTATAAATTAAATCTTGATTTAACAAAAAATGATAAGAATCAAGATATTTTAAATATTGACATTAATATTGTTGATGATTATAGTAAGAGTCAAATTGTTAACATTATTGTAGTCGAATTGTCAACTACAATGAAGAGTATTTTAACATAAGTATAATACGGAACACGTCAAATACGCAAACTATACGTTTGCTATAAAAAAAAGAGTATTTTTAATTATGTTTGAACTTTGTACTATAAACGGGAGTTTTTTTTTTAAAATACGTACGTAAGTATATTATATGGGTATAGTATGAGTATTCACTAACTAGCTAGGGTTATAATTGATCATGGGATGATATTCAAGGTGTATGGTCTGAAATTTGTATTATTGTGTTTTATCTACTATTTTTGGATACAAATTAATAGTATTGTATGCAATATTTGAAACTTCATTTATTGTATATGAATTATTTTTCTTGCTGGGTAGTTGTAACTAACCATAATATTTTTCAGGTATCTTTACTAGAGCGTGCAGTAGAAGAAGGATTTAGGATTTGAAAGGCTATAATGTTCTTTAATTTTATTTGTATATTTTATTGTTAATTAAATGCAATTTTATATGGACGTATTATTAATAATTTATAGGTCAGCCCTAGCTTCGGCAGATTTATATTAGCGTTCCATCATTTTTGGAAATTGATTTTATGGAGTTCATAACTGTTTACCGATTAAATTTTGTTCTATTTTTATTATTCATGCTTCAAAATTCAGGGTGTGACGGATATCCTTGTTAAAAATATCAATATTAGTTGAAAAATATCCCATCTTGGGTCAATTGGTTGAAGTTTGAAAGAAATTGACTCACTGGGCCTAGAATACGCTTTTCTAAAAGAAAAAAAATTTTAAAAACCAAATTAAAAACATTTCGAAGCTTAATTTATATATATATATATATATATAACATTTAAAACATTCGGGGAACTCAAATAACCGAATGAAAGCATTCGTTTTGAAAACAAAGTTGAATTTGGAGTTGTCTTCTAGAGAATAATCGAAAAAAATGACTCAATTAGGGCCCTTAGTGGATCACTCTCAATCAAACTCAATCAGAAGCCAACAAAACTTTAAGCTAACCTTATAAATAGATTCTTCGCATCCCTAGGATCACAATGGGAACTAACCATATGGACAAAAATGCTTTCCAAAATCCACATGCTCTAATTTTCTTGCCAAGCTCAATGGGGCTTAATCGAAAACCATGTGGACATGCTCCCTACTATCCTCAGAGGAAACTAACAAACCATGCAGCATGCAAAACAGAGACCGAAAAGCACAAGCATAAAGTTAGGTGTTGGTAAATTCCGTTGCCAAAAGCCATGTAGGCTTGTCCATGTCTTGTGTCGCTCATTGAAGAAGGCTCATGCAAGCATCTTGAAGCTCATCTTGTGGTGGCAAATCTCTCTTTAGGCATGGTAAGTGTACTTAGAAGTCTTGAGAAAACCTTAAGTGAGTGGATATTGGGCTTGTCCTGTCTTCTTAGGTTGGATATTGGACATCAAGTTGTAGCCCTTGTTGAGAAACGATTTGGATAGCCAACGTTCTGACGTGATATTGGTTAAGCACAGAGTTGTTTTTTGTTTTGTTTTTTTTTGTTTTTTTTTGTTTTTTTTTTATAAAATAGAAAATAAAATAAATAAATAAAAATTAAAACTTTTTGACTACTCATCATTCGAAAATTGGTCCAAATTTTCAAGTCCCAACGTTCAAACGTGGAGTTGGTTGAGAGTCTCCGCATGACCTATTTTGGAGGTGGACAAACAAAGATTATATAATATTTTGGTTATCTAGAAAACTAGAAAAAAATCAAGGGTAAATTACAAGAAACCGTCCTAATGTTTGGCCATTTTTCACATAATACCCTAAAAAAAATGTTTGTAATGTCCCCCTAGACTATTTATAGATTTAGTAATTAATTAACACCCCTATTAATTCCTAAATGCTAGTCTTCTTGATCGTAAATGCTAATAAAACTAAATTAACAATTATATATATATATAGGGTTTAGGGTTTAGGGTATATATATATTCTTTAAGATTGTTGAAAATAAAGGTTAGAATTTTGTAAATTTAGTTACGTTGTTTGGAATAATAATAATAATATCCATAAATAATAATTAAATTAAAAAATTAGGGTTTAAAAAGTTTGTTTTATAAATCGAGGAACACATAAAGCTTCTTCTCAAAGATATAAAACCTTCTACGTTACATTTAGGAATGGCAATGGGGTGGGTCGGGGGCGGGTCGACCATATCCCATCCCCGACCCTAACATTGAAACTGTAAGACCAAACCCGCCCCTAAACCCGACGGGGCATAGAAACTAAGAACCATCCCCGACCCTATGGCTTTCCAGGAAAACCATCCCTGCCCCGCCCCGCCCAAGCAATTTTTTTTTTTTTTTTTAGCCCAATTTTTACAAACATAAGATAAACAGAAGCAAATCTGGTATAGATTGGCAGCGCAATTTTTACAAATATAACATAAACACAAGCAAATCTGGTGTATAAGATAAAAATAGGCAGATCTAGTGTAGATTGGCAACCCAAATTTTACAAATATAAGATAAACATAGGCAGATTTGGTGTAGATCGACAAATCTGGTGTAGATCTGCTGTAGATCGCCAGATGGAACCACGGCGAGAGGAACCACAGCCAGATCTGGTGTAGATCGACAAATCTGGTGTAGATCGACAGATGGAACCACGGCGAGTGGAACTACGGCGATAGACGGCGAGAGACGACGACGAGAGACGGCAATGAGAGACGGCGAGGTCCGTGAGATCGTGACGGCGTGACTCACTGACTCCGTAATGGTGAGGTACTGCGGTGGGGAAGCCGTGAGGGTGAAGCGGGGACCAATGTCGACACTTGGCAGACGGCGGACGGCGGACGACGAGGCACTGCCGGACTGAGGGTGAACTGCCATTGGTGAGTGGTGAAGTGTGAGTGTGTTGTGTGACGTGAGGGAGGGAGAGAGTGACTGAATGAGGGAGACTGGGAGAAACCGAGAGAAAGGGTGAGGGATCTGAGTGGAGTGGGGGTGGCGGCTAGGGTTTTTCATGTTAAAGGCTTAAACTTATAGGTCATATATATATAAGGGTAAAAGTGTAAAATGACAGGCAGGGCAGGGCGGGTCTACGGATCGGTTCGGTTCTACGGGTCGGGACTACTAAATACCAAAACCGAACCGTACCCGATGAAAAATTTAAAAAAAAAAAACCCATACCTGAACCGAGAACCGAAAAATTCAAAAAAACCCGCCCCTATGAGGGCGGGGCGGGGCGGGGCTCCTATGGGGCGGGTCAAAATTGCCATCCCTAGTTACATTAGATCATTGATGTTCCTCTTGTAATTAAGGAACAATAATTTTTTAAGGAGCCTTATGGGCAATTAAAACTCTCTCACAAACCTCGAATCGCCTATATGTTCAGAATCGCTCAAATATATCTCACAAAATATCTATCAAAGAATTGATATTATAAAGAAGATGATAGAAATGGATAGAGGGAGCTGCGAGTTTTTTGGGATATTTTTGCATTCTTCTGTGTTCTTTCGTATTGTATTACCTAATCTATCACTAGGTGCCTGTAGGTGTCGTATAGTATGGGCTCATTTAGAGTTCTTAGAGGGCAATATTTCTCTCTGGCTTTCTTCTATTATTAAAAAGCCGTTTTAATTCCATAAGACTAACTATTAAAATGGAAATCATATATCTAAGGTTGATTGAGTGTCTTATTTGAAATTAAACAATTCAACAAATTTTATATAGTATTGAATGCATAAATCCATCTCCTTGAATTGACAAATTCCAAAAAAAAAAAAAAAAAAAAAAAAAAAAGTAGCTATTATCACAAATTAGAGTGAATATTAAAAATAAGGGTAAATTGAACTTAAGGGTGTAGAGTTTGGGGTATGTTTCACTTAAGGATCCAGAATTTCAATTGCGTCAATTTGGTACCCAATGTTAGTGTTGACTGTTGACTAAAAATCAGAGACGGTGTTAACGGCATCCCTAAAATGACTTTAATGCCCCCCACAAAACAACATCGTTTGTGTGCTTTCAAACCCACATTGCCGGCGTTGGAGTTGAACCGCATCCAGTGGACGCTTCTCCACACAGTACGTGAGCGAGTGCCTTGGATCAAAGGAATGCTGCTGGTAGTGCCCCTTCCTTCCAATGAACAAGCAACAAAAACATAAGATTTGAAACCCACCGTTTGGTTTGAAACCCACTGTCGCCGACTGCTTTAAAACCCAACCATCACCACCGTTCTCCCCTTCTCTCCTCATCCTGGTACCAGGCCGGCGACGACAATCCACCCAACCCAGATTTGAACGCCGGCGACGAATTCTTGAAAATTACCCCAATTTCGGGTTATAAACCCAAGACTTTGGGCTCAAAAATTATTATGATTTTGCAAGTTTTTGGATGAACGATTTGTGCGCGCTTGTAGTGCTCTGCAAGAGCTTCAATTCGGCTTTTGAATCACTGAATTTGGTTGAGAAATGAGTGAGATAGGTTAGGAGGAAGTTGGTTAGGAACAAAACTCAAAACTGACATGTTCTCTCTCAACCCATTATGAGGTTGAAGGTGAAGTGGATTGTGATCCAGTGTGGGTGCACTCATCCACGCATACCGTGTTCCCAAGCATTTGAAGACCTTAGGTTGATTCGATTGACTCCAAATTTGACAGGTAGATTTGTCTTGATGAGACCTACCATGTGAGACCCTTGGTTGACCATTTTGACCATCAATTGATCAACTTTGATTTTTAGATCTAAGCCATGTTGGGGTAAAATAGGATTTTCATACCCATCAAAAGGGCAAAATAGGGATAATATAGGTCATATGCACGGCATGTGCAAAATTAGATGCAAAACCGTTTGGTCAACAAACGGTTTATGACGGTGGACCCCAAATTGAAACCCAACTAATAATTTGGGTACCAAATTAACGCAATTAAAATTTGGGACCCTTAAGTGAAACCTACCCCAAACTCTGGACCCTTAAGTGCAATTTCCCCTAAAAATAATGACATTTCTTGAATTTTAAAAATTGATCATATAACATCAATTATAATGATGATTCTTAAAGATTTTTTAAATATTCTAATTTAAGGTGATAAATTTTTGCCTTCGATACTATGTAAAATACCTTGAATTATTTAATTTCAAATTTGATACTCAAACAGGCCCTTGATAAATATATATACATATATGGGTATGTTTGGTACGCCGGACTAAAATGTTGGATATGATAGAATTATTAGATGAAGAAGAAGTCTCTGGTTGCTTTGCTTGAAATGGAAAAGATAGTATCTTAGATATTTTCCTATCCCATTGTTTCTTTTAAATAGAATAATATCCTATGATAAAAATATAACACCTCTCGAGAGGGGTTTATTATCTCCCACATCTAAAGGATATAGCTATCCTACGAATTAATAGTATAATCCTTTGTTTGAAAACAACACCAAACACATAAAAATGATATGTTTAATTATTTTATCCGACCTATCAGTATACAAAACATAGCTTATAAACAATAATGAAATAAAAACAAAATTTCAAATAAAAATAATATTAAAGCAGAAAAAACCATACCATGGCTTGTCGTGTCCAGTCTGTCGATGAGGTCTTCTATTTTATAATCTGGCGGAAAAATATTCAGAATGAATGAAAAGTCTAGAAACTTATGCCATGTTTGTTTGATTGGAATGGAATGGATGGAATGGAATCTCATTTTAATTCATTCCAAACAATTCATTCCAAACAACATGTTTGGATGAGATAATTAAATAAGAATGGAATCAAATAATAGTAGTGAATTATAATGATATTCATTCCGCAATATTTATTTCAATCTTATTTTCATTCCAAACTATTTTGAACATGGAATCAGATTCCATTCTAATCAAACAAACATGGCCTTAGATTACTTAAATGAATGAAATGAACCCTTGCAACATATTAATCTACTAAAAGACATACCAGATTCTGTGGAATCGAGAAATTGATGGAAAAAGGTGACGTCATCAGGATGGTCCCACCGCAAGGAGCGCCACCACTCTTGCCTTCCTCTGATTTGCTTGAGGGCGGCAGGTGGATGTTGTCCGTTTCCTATAGAAAGCGGTAGTCTCTTCAAGTTTGGACAATTCACCACTCTAATAGTGTGTAAAGAATCACAAACCATTACACTCTTGTAAATGCTCCTCAAATTGCGTAGAGAATACAATTCCAGCTGTCTTAATCTCGGGAGTTGAATTATGGTTGTATCATTACAACTGTTAGTTTCTTCAACTATCCCCTCTTTCTCCTCTTCATCTTCTTCTCCCTTTTCTGTTGCTGTTATCTCCTCCATTCCTATACAAAATTGAACTTTGATAACTTCAAGGTTTCGCAGGTGCTGCAACAGCCCTGGTGAGAACAGTTGCTTCAAACTATGACATTCTGCGACATTCAAGATCTTCAAGCATCTAAGAGTATCTGGTGGCACAACTCCCTTACACAGCATCCTTAAATCTGATAGCCATTTAAGTTCCAATTTCTCTAGGGTGGATAGGTTGTTCTGATCTCCGGCCGATACAATACATTCTACGCCGCACTCTTGGATTTTGCATTCTATTAGATTTGACACGTTCAACATTGATAACTGAGTTATATCAGGACAACGGCACACGTGTAAGTACGAAGTGTTGGATGGGAGCAAAGCAGGGCTCCCTCTCACAAGAAGATGCTCTCCATAAACTTTTATGCCCTTCCTCCCCAATTCTGTTGAAACCACGCTCTCCATCCACCCTATAGAAATATTGAAACCCTGTAGCTGGTCCCAGTGTTCGGATCTTGTATACCTATCCAAGACTTCTGAGTTATAAAACATAACTTCAAGAATTGCCAAATTCTTTAATTTTATTAGATCCTCTATGTATGCTCTGCCATTCTGAACTTTAGCATATGAACCCCACTCAATACCCCCCATTAGTAGTTCCTCTACATGTCTGAACATGTGCACAGATTCCGCTGGAAAGCAATTTACACCAGTATGTGAGATGTTCAAGCGTCTGAGATTGGATAACATATCCATCCCCTGTGGCAATTCTTTAAGTTTGAGAGTAGATGAGAGGTCCAGAACCTTTAAGCAACTCAAATTCTTTAGCGAAGGCACTTTTTTTAAGTTCGTACAATTGCCTAATAACAGCGCAGATAGATTCGGTAGAAAAAAAAGAGACTCTGGCAGTTCTTCAATATCAGTGTCTGATAGATTGAGAACTTTGAGGTTCTGCATGTTGAGGAAGAAAGAATCTGAGAATTTATTTAAGAGACGGTTACCTTGCAGAAACAGGGTAGAGAGCTTGTAACACTTTGGCTGGCCCGAAAGACATTTCAAATTGTTTCTCATTAGTGAGACCCATTCAACATCTTCTGGCCATTCTTCTTCACTGGGTGGGATGGTCAATTGCAGCCCAGCTTTAATAAAAAAACGAGGGTCTGTTGCTGTTATGCCAATGGCCATGTCTCTAATCAAATCATGCATCTTTACACATTCAACTCCTTTGTTTCGATTTACAAAACTCTCCAAGAGGCAACAATCTTTTAGTTCATTAACTAAATTTTTGCCTCTTAGCATGTAGGCTTGTGTCCTTCTCACATCATGTTCCATTAGCCCCTCCCAAATCCAATGCTCAATTAACTCTTTTATTTCAATTTCATGATCCTCGGGGTACAATGCACAATATAATAAACAAGCTCGTGCCGTGTCATCTCTTAATCTTCTATAGCTAAATTCCAAACGTGCAAAGACCTCGTCTTCCATGCCGTTCCTTCTCATACACGAGTTTCTTAGTTCAGTCAATGCGTACTTCCATTCCTCCACATCATTTACATTTCTCAAAGCTCGTCCAACAACGACGATTGCAAGTGGAAGACCATCGCATTCTTTTGCCACTTCCTTAGCAATAGTCTCTATATCTGAGGAAAGTAACACCTCGGTGCCAACTTTATCTTTAAACAGACCCCATGCTTCTTCCTCAGTAAGGACCTTTACTTCAACATCTCTTTGCGTCTCCATGCGTCGGCAAACCTCTCGTTTTCGTGTAGTTAAAACCAACTTGCAACCGTTGTCTTTGTTGGGGCTTGGAATTCCAATTTCTTCGAGAGGAAATACTTCCCAAAGATCATCTAGGATAAGCACAAACTTCCTCTGCCGTAAGGATTCTAAAATTCTGCCTGCCCTTTTTAGTTCATCAATCTCTTCTAAGATATTTATGTTCACCTGTCTTGCAATGCTATTCCGTAAATTCTTTAGATTTGTCTCTTTTGATACAGTGACCCATATAACATTATCAAAATTGCTAGCCTCATTTATTAGTTGATTGTGGATCTGTTTCATAATGGTTGTTTTGCCAACCCCTCCCATCCCGTAGACACCAATTATTCCAGTTTCATCATCCGTCAAGCATTGCCAAATTTCCTGAAAGTTTCTTTCAGCCGTAGTTTTGCCCACTATAGTTACTGTAGGTAACTCCGTTCCCTTCTTCGGTCTCAAATCAGCCAATGAATCATCTGAAAATAATTGGCCCCTCTCTAAGAGCGCATCAACAACCTTAAGCTTCTTATGAATACGCTTTCCTAATCTCAGCCGTGAGAGGCAGTTTGGAAAGCACCCACTCAAGCATTTTGTCTCACTTCCAATTTCCTCTTGGAATCTGCATAATTCCTCCTCGGCATTATTAACGTCCATTAACCATAGTGAGACCTCGGCCTTTGGCTCTTTTCCTTCTTGCGACTTGGCTGTCTCAAGTTTTGTGTTAATGCGGTTCAATCGGGCAGTGAGCTCTCGCACTTTTCTCTTCAGTTTCTCCATCTGTGACTCAGGGCTTTTTAGATAGTTCATTTTTTGAAGACATGGTCCATGTAGGCAATGTGGCGCGCACAAACAACTCATGATGCCGGTGAAGGCGTTGAATCCACCAATAACTTCCATAGCTCTATTTCTACACATGGCAAATGAAAAATGAGAGTCACGTGGTTGAATGGCGATTGTTGAAGTGTTGCAATAATGTATTGAAGCATAAAGCAATTCTTTTTCATTCTTATTTGTTGGATCAAAACAATTATGAAAATGGTAAAATATTTTATTCAATTTATTTATTTTTGGTTAAGGGTAAAATGTTAATATTTTATTTTATTTTATTTCTTAAGATTAATGATTAGGGATGTCCTAGGCCTTATTTCCGTTGAGATTTCAACCTAAACTAATCTTTTAATGGCTTGTGTGAGAGGCCTTATAGCCACGCGGGCAACGAAATATTTTTATTTAGTTTAGCGGTTTTAAGGCGCATTACAATGTAACTTTCCTAAAAGGAGGTGGATATTGCTACCACAAAAATTCCTTAGCACCCCAACTTATTTTAAATTTCTTAAGATTTTATGAAAATTTTAAAAGGTTTTATGAAAACTAACCGTGTTATCTACTAGATAAAAGAGATGTGCAAAAAACTACCCAATCCATTAAACCAAACCAATCAACTCTATTTTATATCGATCCACACTGTTTGAGTAAACATGCTGATTGGTTTGGGTGGGTTGAGCAATATTTGGTGGTTTGGTTTGGTTGGCATATTGAACTTAGTCAAATCGCCAATATACTGACCCAACTCACCTTTAATCTTATATATATATATATATATATATATATATATATATATATATATATCTATAATACATACCCTTTCTTTAAGAAAACATCTTAAGACATTATAGCTTTTTAACTTCTTGTTGCTTGGTCTATAATCATTTTGTGGGATTTGATATTATAGAATGTTAAATAGTTTCTCTAAATATTTTTGCTAAGAAATCAACAAACTATCCTCATACAGATTATGAAAACATACCTTTTAGTCATTTGACAATCCTCATAAAGCTAGTTATGAAGGGCATAATACAACCCGTTCAATCCGCCAAAGCATTAGCTCAAAACCACCAAAGAAATCAGCCAATTCATCGATTTTAAAGACCAATGGTTTGACGGCGGGTTGAAAAATTTGCAAATCGCCTTTGGCGGGTTGGTTGGTGGTTTCTCCCCCAAATCGCTCCAAATTGACCCGCTCACACCCCTACTAGAAACATTATTTTAAACAAAGGAAAAAGTTTTTTCAAAACATATCATTTAAGTGGACTTTTTGATCATTTAAAATCACTGTTTTTATAAAAATGAAATAGAAACTATAAAGAGCCAGATTTTTCTTTGATTTTTGAGTTTATACAATCTAGATATGATTTTCTAAAAATATATATATTTTTTTAAAATTTTCTTGATAAATACAAGATTTTGAGTCCCTCGAGTCTTTAAGAGAGAGCCTTTTGACCGAAAAATGGAAGGAATAATCTCGATCATTTAATTTTTTGGGTTGTTTCTCTATAAATAGAGATCTTCTAGCTCCAGAATTTTAGATACACTTTCAAAGTTGCAATCTATATATATATATATATATATATATATATATCCCGGAGTATCCCGTTCGATCATGGCCATCCGTAAGCGACACGTGTGCATTCACACACTTGCGCGTGTCGCTCATGGACGGCCGTGATCGAACGAGATATCCGGGATATCCCGTACATGATCAAAGTTATATATATATATATAAAGAGAGAGAGAGAGAGAGAGAGAGAACCTTGATCACACTCCTATGACCAGCCATTGGAGAGTGCACTAAGAGCGCTTGATCAAATTTGATTGAAATTTATTCACTGTGATTGACAAAAACTACTTGATCGATGGTCCTACTTTCATATGATCATCACATTTCACTCAGAATTCAGTTAAAACAAATTATGAACTACAAAATCCAAAAAATTCTTAGATTTTGATGCTATTGTTGTGCTTTTTTTCGAGGCTGCTCTATTATTTCTAGAAATGCTTGTTATGTTTAGCCATAGACAGTTTTTTGCGGATTCATTTTGGCTTTTTTTTATAGTTTTGGGTGCTGTTTGGGGGGCTTTTCTTCTCTAGTTGGGGAGCAGTCCTGGTTTCTTTTTGTTTCGTGTTGTAATGGCTTTCATTATATATATTAATACAAATACAAATTTCTTTTCTTTTGCTGATAAAAAAAAAAAATAGAAAAACAAAAATATTCGGATTACTGTTGCTTTTTCTCCATAGAATGCCTTTCGATTAAACCCCAAATCAAACTTTGCTTGTTGTGTGTGTTTGTGTCATAGTGAGAGAGAGAGACATAGATTTGAGAGAGGATTTTTCCTTATTACTCACTGCATCATCAATTTTCCATTAATGAAAGATGTGCATGTATTTTGAAATGGTTGTTGTACCTGTTCCAATAATGACTCATTGATTAACTAGTGGTGACTATTTTAACTAGTGAGAATATATAGGTTTTTCCTTCTCCAATGATCAATAGCCTAAAATTTTTAAATCCAACTAAAACTTAACCTATCAGAAGTCTTATTAGGCTAAGACATATAGTGTGAGGACTAGAAGCTTGATTGATGAGAATTTGGGGTTAGATTGTGATAAGGTATGCTTTGATGAGTCACATACCTCTTTTGGGTGCATGCTGAATGTTATAGTATTATTATTATTATTATTTTTTCGTGATGAGCAAAAGAGATTATATTAGATAAAATGAGTTACGGTACACCCAATATCTCGGACAAACACCAGATCAAAGGTAGAAACGTCTACAGCACCTTAGATATCTCAGCTAACACAAACAAAACAACAAACACCTAAAGTGCAAAAGGGAGGAAACATTATAAAGGGAAGCACCTAAAGCAGCACTTTAGTCGATTATAACAAACAGAATGTCAAAATACTGTTTATTGGGAAGTTTTAGTCGACTACTCATTTGTTCTAGTCAACTATAACAAACAAAATTCTGTTGAAAAACAAGATTTTTATGGGGTAAAAAGACTATTATACCCCTCACTCATATTTCCTTTAAAACCCGACTCTTAAGAGGTTTCTACTCATTTTTCTCAGCAAAGAGAGAGAGAAAAAGGGAGAGAAAGAGAAGGAGAGTGGCAGGGAGAAAGAGGAGGCCGACGGTGAAGCACGGAACCTCGGGAGCACGGATCCGACCTTACGGAGGTTCAATCTTGCAATTTCCACTCCGATCTACGTGTGTGCAACCTAGGGTTTGCGTTTCTAACTTTCATTTGAAAGGTAGGTGCATTTTTCATGGTTGTAAATTATTGTATGCACGATTTGGGAGATACTCATGGGTATTTACATATTTACATGATATATTACATGTTTTACATGGAAATGGGGTTTCAATCTTAGAAATTTCATATGTTTGGAATCTACGGTTTGATATTATACTTTATTTTGTTATATCCATGTTGTATTTCAAAACCCTTACATGATTTTGGGTATGATATGTTGATTTTGAAACCTATTGGGTTATATGTTTTACAATCAAACATTGGGGGTCACTTTTATATAAGTGTTTGGAACCCACTTTTCTACCATAAAAAAAAGAAAAAAGAAAAAGAAAAATGGTTTTGGGAGATTAACATGTAAATGGATGCAATAATAAGGGGTATTTTTGGTCCCAACGATCGTAGTATTCCCGAAAATGAAGCTACTTTCTGAACCCAGGTAGGGATCCAAAAAGAGTGGAAATAAGCACTTGCAAAAGTATACCTTTTAATTTTTGGGACTAATGGTCTTAAGGCCTCTTGCCAAACTATAGGTCTTGGATTCAACTCTCACCACTCCCCCTTAAGGCCACCCTTATAGACTTTGTCCTATAATTAATTACCTGGTGCATATGAGACGAGGGGATTGCATGTGCCTAGGAGGATTAGTCAGATGCAAAGCATCTAAAACCTCCTGATATCCAAAAAAAAAAAAAGAGGAGGAAAGAGGCAGTTGGTCATACACTTGGGCTAGTGCCTAGTGGTTAATGCTCTCCGCTTGTATGTATTGTTCAGGAAGAGATTCTCTCCATTTAATGGACTATCCATTGAAATCTGGACCATTCATACCATGTGGGATCCACCAAAACATGTGGGACCCATATAATATGAACGGTTTTGATTTCAATGGACCTCCCATTGTAATGGAGAGAATCCTTGCTCGTCCAATTTGTCGTATGACAATCAGCGTAGGTCTCTCCCCATATATGAACACATAATAAACATAATATAAAAAAAACAAGAATTGCATCTCACCTTAATGGTCAATGTACCGCTAAACCAATATATGTTGGCTAGTCGAGTGAAAGGTCAATGCGGTTGAAACCTTATGCAAGGCAAAACCTGAACCCAGAATGAAAACCTTGCGAAGTAGGACTATTTCAGATATTGGGAGGTTTGGAGGTAGAGTGGGCATTTGCAGTAGTTGCGGGTGCCTCTAGTGGCCTAATATCGATCAAAAGAATAAAAAAAAAAAAAAAATAGTGTTATGACTTCTCAGTTGGTGATTTCAAATAAATTAATTGTGCATTAAGGGGTGCATATTGAGAAGATCTTGGGTTAAGGTTTTTGTGGTTTGTGGTTTGTGGTTGGGCTCTTTTGCTGTTTTTGATTGTCCTTGGGTTGGGGCCCTTTTTTTTTTTTTTTTTTTTTTTTTTTTTGTGGGTTATTGGTGTTATTGTTATATTGTAGGGCATTTTGGTTGATTGTAGGGGTGTATTTATGCTCAGTACCTTGTTGAGTTTTAAAATTTTTTGGATGCTTCTAGGGTGTTTTTCTAATGGTTTTTGGGTATCTGTTTTGGGGTTCTTGGTTTTGGTGGGCTGAGGTGTGGTTGTTGGGGCCTTGTGTTTGTACATCTCCTAATTTACATCAATGAAATATTTTCTTTTACTGATCCAAAAAAAAAAAACCAATAGTGCCTCCATTCTCTCCACAAAATTTCAGTACCCATACTAGTTCTTTTATAGACCCAGGGCATTTTGGGTTTTTTGTAATCATTAAGAATATATTCACAGTTTAAATAATAACAATAATTACAATAGGGAAAATATAAGGGAGCAACACTTAGATTATGTTTGTTATGAGTAAATGAGAGGAGGAATGAAATGGTCATTCCATTAGTCAAAAAAAAGGTACTCACTCCATCCCACAAAGATGGGCCATGTTTGACAAAACAAGCAGTTTAAGAAAAACGGTCATTTCATTAACTTGTCATTTATTAAATTCTATTTTTCCAAAAGTACCCTCACCAACTTTTTATTAGTTTTCGTGTTGAAAGTAATTATTGAAATAATAAGGGGTAATATAGGAAGTTCAAAAAAATTATGATTTGACTTTTCAAAATAGATAAACATTCTGGGACTAAAAAAGTTACAAAAATAGCCTATCTTTGTGGGACGGATGGAATTGAAGTTTGGTAGCCTTAGGATATGAAATTGTCATTCATTTGTGGGAGTCTATTTCCTCCAACAAGGGAATAGTCATTCCTCCCCAAACCAAGAAGAATGATTATTCCCTTCTTTTTAGAAATAAAATTATAAAAAATGGGTCCCACCTAATCTTTCACATTGCATTCTCACTCTTACCAAACAATGGAATTGAGCAACGTACCATTCCCATTTCATTCTCATTCTCATTGTATTCCCATTTTCATTTCTTTCCATCTTCATTCCATTCATTCAAACCAAACATAGCCTCAAGTACTAAAAGATAACTCATGGAATGCATTGGATAATATTCAAGAAACAAAGATGCATTACAAGCAAAGCTAGCTAGGATTTAATGTAATTATTAGTGATTTTGGAAAAATTTATTTATTTAATTAGGCTTGAACACTAAATGAATTTTAGAAAAAACAAAGAAATAAACATATGAACTATGACTTACCCAAAAAAAAAAAAAAAAAAAGCATATGGACTATGAAGCACAGATACAGATATGATGCGATACGGATATACCGATTCGCACGGTAATTCTAAAAAAAAAAATGTAAGAACGATACGTCGGGGATACGTTAATAAATAAATATATTAATATTAATATTTGGTCTAAAACATTCATAATAAATATAGAAAATGTTTGAAACATTTACAAAATCAATTAATATGTAAGAATAGATGTACAAACAACTTATCCATAAGCATCAACCATGTTCATCATTCATAGAAAAAAAAAGAAAAAAAAAACTAGAATGACATTAACATTAAGATATAAGCTCCTCTACCCGTGAGTGGAGGCAAGTATTTTCCTTTTTTGACATATTGCACTTGTGGTTGTTCTTTATTTTAGGGGCAAAATGGTCCATTTAGACTCATAAATGTGGGAGCCAAGGAAGTAGAGTTTTAGGCTCAGGCAATGTCGCCACTCTTAGGTTTTTTATCGATCTGTTAAGCAATAGGGTATTTAGACCTTCAGCGTGACCGATTCTTTAAACACGGATAGGGTATCAATTGCCTAAACCACATAGGTTAATAACCCAGATAAACCCTAGTTAAGTACCTAGGCTCATAATAGAGGGTTAGTATTTATTTTTGGCCAATAGGGTAGGCCTTTCCCTTGACTTGGAACCCAGGTAAGACCATTATCCACTCTACAACGGTTAATGTTCAAATCCGACTTGTGGCTAACCAAAGAGAGTGAAAAGTCAAACTTAATACCTTTTTTATTTTTTAAGGCATAAGTCTCAAAAACCACTGATTGATCCCTCGATATTCTAACAGATTGATCCCTTGGTACGTATTCTAAGGCGTAAGTCTCAAGCTTCCTTTCTTTTCTGTCCTTTCTTGAAACTATATTGAGGTATAAAGCAATTCTTTTTTATTCTTAAGTGTTGGATCATCAAAGGGTATTACAATGTAGCTTTCCCAAAAATTTAATATGAAAATTCATTAACAACCTACTTGGTTGTCTAATTCGAAATTAAACAATTCAAGAAATTTTACATAGGGTTGAAAACATAAATCCATCACCTTGAATTAGAATATTTCAAAATATTGGAGTTATCACTATAATTGATGTTGTAGAATCAATTTTAAAGAATTCGTGAAATGCTACTATTTTGAATTTTCACTCTTATTTGTCATGATAACCATCATTTTCTTGAATTTGTTAATTCAATATGATGGAGTTTACCTTCAATACTATGTAAATTTTTTTGAATTATTTAATTTCAAATTGGATGATCAAACAGGCCCTAAGAATGTAGCATTAAAAGAATAGCAACGCAAGGGAAATAAGAATAAGCCCTAACCCAAGGGAAATAAGAAGAAGCACTAACCCAGGCAGATGGCCTAGTGGTCAATGACTTAATGCTCTCCCCCTATGGGGGAGAGAGATTTTGGAATTCGAGAAAATGGAAACGCATCGATCATCTCACCTCCCCCTTAAACAATGGAAGGCTTATTTCTTCTTTGGTCTGGGCGTGTGAGTGCTTTCTTTATTTTATGTTTATCTGAGTGGGTTATTTTGTACAAGAATGAACAAAGAAACGAAGAAACAAAACCAAACAAAAAACCAAAAAAAGAAAAGAAAGAAAAGGTCTATTGCTCCCTCAAGTGGAATCTATCAGGCTATGGGACACATAGATCACAACCAGTGCAAATGTCGATCTTGAAAAAGATAAACCTAACATTAGTTGTTCCTAAAGGATTAATACCGCTTAATCGGTGGTTCCTAATTAATATTAGTGAAAAAAAAAAAAAAAAAAAAAAAAAAAAAAAAAAAAAAAACAAACCAAACCCTTGCAGAGTAATGAGGAAATGGTTGATGGGAATTTTGAGCACCCAAAAAAAAATCTGTTCATAATTAAATATCCCTGGATTAAGTTACCCCTTCTATACTGACTTACCCTTAAGATACCCTCTAAAGGATATATTTTGTGTATCATCCAATTTATCATATGACGATCAAAGGAGTTCTCTCCCCACATTTGAATAAATAATAAAAAGTAATATAAAGAAAACATGTATTGGATCTTACCTTAATGGTCAATGAACAGCTAAACCAAAGTTGGCAACTTGAGTGAAAATTCAGCGGGGTTGAAACCTTATGCAAGGCAAAACCTGAACCCAGAATGGATGTATAGTTTGTGAAGCAGGACTATTTGAGCTGAAAAAGCGATTTGCAATGAGTAACAATGGTGCCTATCTCTCCACAAAAGTTCTGTAGCCTTAATAACTTAATAGATGTTGTATAGGCACAACGCATTTTGGGTATTTCATAATCATTAAGAATATATTAATAGTTTAAATAATAACAAGGGTAAATTACAAGAAAATGTTTTGGTCCTTTTTCACATAACCTCTAAAAGAAAAAATTGATTCAATGTCCCCTCGACTAGGTTTTGGATGAAAAATCAATAAAATTAGGTGAAAAAACACTCCCCTTTCACATGCACAATATTCACCTATTATTATAGTGTTTTTTCATCTAATTTCTACTCAATTTTTCACCTGAAATCTAGTGAAGGATATTACATCAAATTTTTCTTTAGCCGAAGGATAAAAAGTAATTACGTAGTATAAAGAAAACATGTGTTGGATCTTACCTTAATGGTCAATGTACAGCTAAACCAAAGTTGGCAACTCGAGTGAAAATTCAGCGGGGTTGAAAGTTGAAACATTATGCAAGGCAAAACCAAAACCCAGAATGGATAGCTTGCGAAGCAGGATTATTTGAGCTGAAAAAGTGATTTGCAATGAGTAACAATAGTGCCTATCTCTCCACAAAAGTTCTGTAGCCTTAATGGCTTAATAGATATTTTATAAGCCCAAGGCATTTTGGGTATTTCATAATCATTAAGAATACATTCGTAGTTTAAATAATAACAATGGTAAATTATAAGAAACTCCTAATGTTCTATTCATTTCTCACATAACCTCCTAAAAAAAATTGATGCAATGTCCTCTCAGGTTAGGTTTCAAATGAAAAATCAATTAAAAATTAGGTGAAAAAACACTACCTTCATATGCACAATATTCACATATTCTTACAGTGTTTCTTCATCTCTTGATTTTCACCCCAAATCTAGCAATATTGCATCAAATTTTTGTCTAGGGGGGTTATGTGAAAAAAGGGCCAAAAACACACTTAAGATCTAAAAGACGATGCATGGAATGCATATAGATAATATTCATGAAACAAAGAAGCATTACAAGCAAAGCAAAGCCTAGGATCTAATATAATTTTTAGTGACTATGGCACTAATTTATTTATTTATTTATTTATTAGACTTGAACCCTGAAAGAACTACAGAGAACAAACAAATAAACAGATGGACAACCCAATCAGAGCAGCTTGGGAGAGTCAAGAGAGGACTTGAGATAAAAGAGCAGAGCCAAATCTACAACAATTAAGAAGGGAAGGTAATATACCTCGAAAGGTTTACCATAAAACCTCCTATTAGATCCAAAAAGAATAGACGCGAGGTCAGGAAGATGCAAACACCAGAAAACCTCCTTGCTAATTGGTGATCTTTTGTTGGAAGAGAACCGAAATCTGGAGCAAAATAATTATTGAAGCAGAGGAATCCAATGTAGAATAGGAAGTTTTTGAAAGGACTTCAGTGGGGTCAAGATGCATTAAAAGGTACTGAGAAAAGACTTGACTATATGCAAAAGACTGGGTAAGCCATCGCTATATTTATTTTGGGACAATTAACTCTATATTCACCCTTTTGGAGTAATTCCCAAGGAAGATGTTTTGACAAATTTTTACAAGTTTGTACTAATTTATAACCAAGTTAATAGTCAGGAATCTTTCTTGGGAATTACTCCAACAATGGTGAATTTATAGATAATTATCCTGATTATTTTCTTAAGACCCATTCTGTCTGAAGAGATATTAATACCGAGGAATTTGAATGTATTTTACATGTGCCTCAGCACGAATTCATATCTTAATTGAAAATATTAAAAAGGTTAGTATCATTATTACTCCATTTTGTCGGTGAACTCTATTTTCAAGATTCCAACAAAAGAAAATAATAATTAGAAAAAAAAATCAAAAAAGGAGAAGAGGAGGAAAGGGAGATGGGAGCCAATATTCATCTAGAGAAGAAAGAGGAGAAAAAAAAAAATTGAAGACGAAAGGAGATTTGTTTGCTGCCATCGACAATCTGCTTGAAGTACTTCATCTGACGGCATAGGAATGAACTTTATTCTCTCTATTTCCCGTTCTCTTTTCTCTCCTCTCTCCAATGGAGGCAGTCCAAGGAAAACCCCTTTCGACCATGGAGCCCATTATGATTAAACCTCCAAACCCACTATCAGAACTCATCTCCTTCCTTCACCACAAATATAAAAAACCCGCAAACCCCCCCCCCCCCCCCCCCCCCCCCACCATGTTCGAGCCCACAACTATAAAAATAATAAAACATTAACAAAATATTAGGGGATTTTGCAACCCAAACTACCAATTGATCGTGAAAAGAAAGAAGGAAAAACTGAAAAAGAAAAAAAGGAAGACAACTGTTTACACCCTAAAAATCGGCCTAAGAAATTTGCATTCGGCTTAAATTATAGAGTCCTTTACAAGATTCTGTTAAGAAGCCGAATACCTTGTGAAGGCAATTATTGGTCAGATGGTCATTAACGACAGAATAAGCTTTGCTATGTTGGGATTTGTTTTCTTCTTAGACCGACTCTCTATTACACTGAGAACCATTACCAGCTACATTTGCGGGGCAATTATAGATCATGGGAGGTTATTCAAAACGTGGTATTAATGGGAGATTTCAGATCATCGAAGTGGGCAGTTGATGGGCGAATTCTGCGGAATGACGGTGACTTGGGTGTATAAAAGTGGAAGACCAGCCATCTGAAAGGTCTCTTCAACATCAATCAACAAACCAGTTCTCAGGAACTTTATCTTTTTCATTTTCTTTTAGAATTCTAGGACTTTAAACCCAAAAACGTGTGCTCCTTTCTGGTCAAAGGCGTGTGCACCCCTTTGCCTATCCTTGTAATTCCAGAAATTGATCAATGAAAATGGCTTCCTCCGTGGTAAGCATTTCTTTTTAGTTTCTGTTATTATTTTGTTTATCTCGGTTACTTGTCACAGAAAAGTCCTTGAGTCCATTCAAGGCAAGGTAGAACCTGCAATTCGTCACAGTTTAGTGGCTGGCACGCTCGCGCAACCCAATCCCCAGAATCGAAATTTTGGAGGAAACACTTTTTGGCACGCTCGGTGGGACACTATTCGTGTTATTTTCCAGTTTTAGGAGGTTTGTTTTTGCAACAATCATGCCACCAAAACGTGGAGGACGTGGAAAAGAGACTTTTGGTCAAGAATCTGGCCAATAAGACAATCTGGAAATCCCATAAGATAATTCTCCAAGGAATGAAAATATGGAAAGCCAACCGTTGGACCATGCAAATGTTGCTAATGAATTTATGGCTGCTTTCAGGATGAATTTTGACACCATGATGCACGACATATCTCAGATGATGATGCAACAAATGTCTCTTACTATGAAGACGTTTGTTGAATCTAATCAGCAGATTAGTGAGAGTCTGAATAAAAATTCAGACAAACTACTTAGTTATATGGTGGAAAAACTTGGGCCAGCGTTTAAGAATAATGCTCATGAAAAATCCAGTCAATACGGTCGAAAGGCTAAAGGGTCAAATAACTTCAGGTATGGTGACATACACCTCTTGTCCAGGCAGGATCCTTTAGGGTCAAACCCACCAATGTTTCGACCTGAAGGGCATATCCCCACTTTGATCCATTTGGGAAGTCAATTCGGTCAACCCAGACCGAATGTTGGAACAAGTGGAGTTAAGGATAATGTATTCTATGCCTCACCCGGGGGGCAAATTTATAATCAAATGCTAAATGACTCATTTGACCTGAGTCGAAATAGCAATTTTATGCTTGGAAATCCAAACGATATTCCAATTAGAACAAGCCGATCCACGGCTGGGAACTATGGGGGTTCAAATGAAGCCCCTTATAATTATGCTGGTCAAGTGGACCTTACTCAGACCTTCCAAACTAATTTGAGGGACAACCCAAACAATTTCAGGGAAGAGATTGCCAATATTGTTAGGGAGCAAATAGGAGCAGGTCGACCACCAATTAGAACAGCTTATAGTCGCCCTTATCCTGATTACATCGACCAGCTCCACGAATTCCCTAGAGGGTTCAAGTTCCCTGATTTCACATTGTTTTCAGGTGAAGATAAACAGTTAACCTTTGAATATGTTAGCCAATTCACGTGTCAATGTGGTGAAGCAAGTAGTAGTGGTTATTTAAAATTGAGGTTGTTCCCAAGTTCTTTAATTGGTATATTAACTTACCATCAGGGTCAATTACAACTTAGCGAGAAATGGAGTCTCTTTTCCGTACTTATTTCTGCAAGGCTGAGACCGAAATAACGGTCGCTGATTTAGCCCGAATGTGCTAGGAACCTGGTGAAAGGGTTGATACCTTTGTCCAGAGATTCCATAATGCCCAATGTAGGTGTAGGTCAAATTTAGCACAGTCTGATTGTGTCAAAATGGTGATTAGTGGACTTAATCTAGAGAATAGGAAGAAGTTCATCGGTCAAGACTTTTTCGACCTAGGCCATCTTATGACCGCAGTGTCCAAATACGAGAGAATTCTCGAAAAAGAGAATCAAAGAAGGGTTTCTTCACGGGGAACTTATTATAGGAACCCAAATAGGGAAGTGGCTCAGATTGAAACCATGGAAGAAAGTGAAGAAATTGAAGAAGAAATTGCCCTGGCCGAATTAAACATTAATCAGCCTTATACATGCAGGGCTCTGGTAAAATCCAAGGTGCAAGAGTTAAAACAAAATTTCCACAGGAGACCAAATAATGGTAACCAAAATGGAAACAATTTTAGGGATAAGAAATACGATTTCGACCTCTCTAAAACAGAGCAGATATTTGACCTATTATTAAAAGATGGGCAGATTAAGCTACCAGATGGGCACAAAATTCTATTTGCCGAAGAAATGAAAGATAAAAAATATTGTAAATGGCATGATTGCTGGACACATCCAACAAATAGTTGTATTGTGTTAAGAGATGCTATTCAAAGGTCAATTAATAATGAGAAATTGAAATTCCCCGAGGAGAAAACTGTTCATCAGGTTGATGAAAACCCTTTTCCTTTTGAGTTTCCAGTCAATATGGTTGTTTTGCAACTGCATGATTCTGATGTTTCAACCAAGGAGACCGAAAATGCTGGAAAGAAATCAGAAGATAAGGGAAAAGCTGTTGTGCAGGCTCCTCAACAAAGGAATGAAGCAATAAAATCGGTCTCTTTTGTCCCTAAGGCTGAGGGTGAGACTTATGCTTATTCTGGGAGGCTGGATTCCAGTGCTGTCAAAAGATGGACTAAAGTAGCAATAGAACATCTCAGCGACATTTATAGTCACCCAATTTATTGCCGAGGATGTCACAGCAAATTGGCAATGCCCCAGTATGATCCTGGGAATCTGAAGAAAGCTGTAATCGGAGATGTTGAAGTCTCCATTTATAGAGGCAAGTTACAAGTCAGGGGCCTTAATAAGGCCGAAGTTGCAAATGCTGCGGCGAGAAGGCCGAACAAATATGAACAAAAATTCAGATTAAATAGCCTGTACAAGGCTAGACTTGAGAAAGAGAAGATAATACAAGAAGAAAATGAAGAGCATGCTAGGAGTCTGAGGAAGGGTTATCGGAAGATTGATGATAGCAATAAAAGAATTCGACCTGATGAACATTCAAAAGGTCAAGGTTTACAAATCACTGTAAGAAATGATTATCAGGCTAAAGGCAGTCAGGCCGATAAAATGAAAAGAAGTCAAGTATCCAGTTCTGGGACCGCTGAAGGTGATTTGCGTGACTTAATTAAGCCCAAAATGGTGAAGCCCAGGCCGACACATCCAGAAAGGTGGGCATAGGCACATCATCCAAAATTCGGTCAGCCTGAAATGACTTGTACTTAGAAAAGGAGGCTCTAGAGAATACAAGCTGAAGAAAAAAGGGAGCTGATTAAGAAGACCGGAGGGTACCGGATTCGAGCCAATATTTGGAAACGTTTAGAAGCAATTGAGGAGGAAAAGAAGTCTCTTCAAGTAGCTATCGAGAAGTGCAAGGAGGATGAAATCCTAGAAGCCGATGATTTTAACGCTGAGGATGATGACACCATTCAGTTCGGCTTTCTTCCACCAATTAAAGTTCAGGTAAATATGGTTTTTATTTTACCTGCTGATTTTAAAGCCAAAGAAGGCCAAACATTGTCTTTCGATGGTGTCGATGTTGGCATTGAGGGAAAGCTCTTAATCAATGAAATTTCAGAAACTCCAAATCGGACTACTCAGACCGAGCTACCTAGTGAAAGTATTACTTTCACCAAGCCCAGTGAGAACATGGCTAAACACTTGAAACCCTTATATATTAAAGCCCATTTCAATGGGAAACCAGTTTCAAGGGTTCTGGTAGATAATGGAGCCTCTGTGAACATCATGCCAGTTTCAGTCATGAAGAAATTAGGAAAGACAGAAAAAGATCTATTACCTGCAGAGGTTTCGATAGTGAATTTCATGGGTGGAGCTGTAAAACCTGAAGGAGTTATTCCTATGGAAGTTACTGTAGGAAATAAAACTAAAATGACGACATTCTTCGTTATGAATTCGGCCTCAAATTATAATGCATTGTTAGGCCATGATTGGATTCATGCAAACATGTGCGTCCCATCTCACTTCATCAGTGTTTGATGATTTGGAATGGAGACAAAGCTGAATTAGTTCAGGCCGACAGTCATCCATTTGCTTTGACAGACAATTTTGCTGAGGCTTTTCTTTATGATAAGAATGTAAAGCCTGTGGAATTTTTAGGGTCTGATAAACATGGCCGACCCCTTAAGGTCGTTTCTGCGATGTTGGATGGAGGATGCCATATAAATTCGGTCTCACAAGGGGCCGTACATAAAAATATAAATTTTAATGAATTTTGAAATCCAAGCATATCAAGAAGCCATGCAGAGAATAGAATCCTACATGGTTGAAATCAACGAATCGGCCAGCCTGGCCGATTGTATGAGAGAAGATGCAGATGAAATCACTCTGGAAGAATTACAACAAGAGCTTAGGAAGTTGAGTGATGAAAAAGCTCAAGTCATAGACCCTCTGCAAGAAGTAAAATTATTAGGAGAGTCAAAGCCGATTTTTATTAATCAAAACTTACCAGAGAACTGGAAAGACAAATTAATCGGTTTGCTAAAAGAATTCAAAGATTGTTTTGCTTGGGATTATGATGAATTGCCTGGTTTAGACCGAAAATTGGTTGAACATAAATTACCAATCAAAAAAGGATTTCAGCCATATAAACAACCTTCTAGGAGAATGGCTCCAGAAATTCATCTCAAAGTAAAAGAAGAGATAGAGAGATTATTAAAAGCCGGGTTCATTAGAACGGCTAAGTATGTGGAATGGCTTTCAAACATTGTTCCAGTCTTGTAAAAGAATGGAAAACTGAGGGTGTGTATAGATTTTAGAGATTTAAATAAAGCCACTCCAAAAGATGAGTACCCAATGCCTGTGGTTGACATGTTGGTTGATGCAGCCATTGGGTTCAAAGTTTTATCTTTCATGGATGGTCATTCAGGTTATAATCAAATTTTCATAGCCGAAGATGATGTACAGAAAACAGCCTTTAGGTGCCTAGGTAGCATTGGAATTTTTGAATGGGTAGTAATGCCATTCGGCCTAAAAAATGCTGGGGCAACTTATCAAAGGGCTAAGAATTATATTTTCCATGATATGATAGGAAAATTTATGGAAGTTTATATAGATGATGTGGTAGTTAAATCTTCAGATCTGGACATTTATATGACCGATCTAAGGAGGTCTTTTGAAAGAATGAGTGCCCATAGTTTAAAAATGAGTCCCTTAAAATGTGCTTTTGGTGTATCTGCTTGGAATTTCTTGGGCTATCTTGTCCACCAAAGGGGGATTGAAGTTGACAAAAATAAAACAAAGGCAATTATAGATGCAAAACCACCATCTAATAAAAAAGAACCTCAGAGATTTCTTGGTCAAGTTAATTTCTTGCGCCGTTTTATTTCTAATTGTGCAAGGCGAACCAAAGCCTTCTCCCCTCTGCTGAAGATACGGGCGGAGGACGACTTCAAGTGGGACAGGCAGCATCGGGAAGCATTCGACCAGTTGAAAGAATATCTTACAAAGTCACCGGTGTTAATGCTACCCAAGCAAGGAAAGCCCTTGAAGTTGTACATATCGGCCGTTGAAGAATCTATTGGAGCATTGTTGGCTCAAGATAGAGATGATGGGCATGAGCAGGCCGTTTATTTTCTTAGTAAACTGTTGAATGAAATCGAGTGTAGATATACACCGATTGAAAAAATTTGTTTGGCTTTGTACTTTTCATGTATTAAGTTAAGATATTATATGTTACCTGTTTTGGTTTATATAATATATCAAACTGATGTGGTTAAATACATGTTGAGTAGATTGATTGTAAGGGGAAAAATTACAAAATGGTCGTTAGTTCTTATCGAATTCTGTCTGCAATATACTCCTCAAAAGGCAATGAAAGGCAAAGCATTGGCCGATTTTTTAGCAAGCCATCCCAATTTGGGAGAGGTCCCTGAAATTTTGCCAACCATGGAGATTGGGTGTATTTCTCTGGTTCCATGGATCCTAATTTTTTATGGGTCTCGAACTGAGGAATCAGCCGGAGCAGGTGTAGTTCTGGTGTCCCCAATGAACAAAAGGACTCAATTTTCATTCAAACTAGATTTTGATTGCACAAACAATCAGGCCGAGTATGAGGCTCTTATTATCGGCCTCAGTTTATTGGTGGATTTAAATGTATCAAGTATTCTCGTTATTAGGGATTCCCATTTAATCTTAAAACAATTATCTGGTGACTTCAAATGCGTGAGTGATTCTCTGGTTGAATACAATAGGATCGCCAAATATTTGTTAGGTTTATTTGCTGACGTTTTATTCAAGTGTGTCCCAAGAAAAGAAAACAACGAAGCAAATGAATTAGCCCAGATAGCTTCTGGATTGAAAATCCCTTTAAGCGTTCTTACCAGGACGATTACTATAGAAAGGAGGTTTGAATCATCCTTGAGAAACATATTCGGCCCTAATGAATTAGTATTATCATTAGACGTTGCTCAGGATGATTGGAGATTTCCGATCATAAAATACTTACAAAATCCATCGATTCAGACCGAGTATAAGGTCAGGAAAAGGGCTTTAAAGTTTGTCATTTTAGATGATGAATTGTATAAAAAGAATGTGGATGGCCTTTTGTGCTTATGCCTTTCTAAGTTTCAGTCAATGCAAGTCATGGCCGAAGTTCATGAGGGCATTTGTGGGGCACACCAGGCTAGTATTAAGATGAGATGGCTCATAAGAAGGTACGGCTATTATTGGTTGAATATTATGAAAGATTTCTTAGAATATGTTAAAGGTTGTCAAGCCTGTCAAATTCATGGGCCAGTGCAGCATGCACCTGCAATAAAATTGCAATCTATAGTAAAGCCTTAGCCGTTCAGAGGATGGGCAATGGATGTAATTGGTAAAATTTACCGCGAATCATCAAAAAGGGATGCTTTTATTTTAGTCGCAACAGATTATTTCACGAAATGGGTGGAAGCAATCCCAATGCTTGCGGTCTCTCAGACCGAGGTGATGAAATGTATTAAATAAAATATTATTCATAGATTCGACCTACCTCAGACTATCACTGCCGATCAAGGAACATTATTTATTGGCAGTGAAGTAAAAGCGTTCGCTGAGGAGTATAGTTTTGAAATCGTGCATTCAACTCCTTACTATGCTCAGGCTAACGGTCAGGCCGAATCAACAAATAAAATTTTGAAAATAAGTATCGAAAAAATGATAGATGAAAATCCTCGAGCATGGCATGAATTACTATCAGAAACGTTGTGGGCTTACCGAAACTCTAAAAGAACTAGTACAGGTACTACCCCGTTCGCCCTAACTTATGGGCATGATGCAATCCTGCCTATGGAGATGACTGTTCAATCTTTGAGAGTTGCCAGACAAAATAATCTAAGTGAGCTGGATTATTACGATGCCATGATGGCCGAATTAGATGATCTGGATGATATTAGATTATTGGCTTTAGATCATTTGCAAGCCCAAAAAAGAAGAATCGAAAAAGCTTATGACAAGAAAGTTCAGCCTAAAATTTTTACTGAGAATGAGCTGGTTTAGAAGGCCATCTTACCCATAGGTTCGAAAAACCTCAAGTATGGAAAGTGGTCTCCTAATTGGGAAGGACCTTTTAAGATTTTTGAAGTATTAAAAGGTGGCGCCTACTACCTACAAAGTTTGGATGGTGACATCCATGATCAGCCTATAAATGGTCATTTTCTTAAAAAATATTGTCCTGCAATATGGGAGAATGTTAAATACAATTAATAGGTACAAATGAAGATCAAAATAAGGAATTTGCATTCATCAAGGCAAAATGGCAAATTCTGGCTATATGGCCGAATATCAAAAGTTGTATCCAGGTCGGGCATCCACAAAAAATAAATTTGGCCCCATGGCCGAATCAAAAAGAGTTAATAAAAAGATAAAATAAAGGACATTATCTAAGGCCTTAGGGCCAAATTACATGCCAAGAAATCAAATGGCCACATATTGGCCAAGAAAAGAAATATATTGTTTCAAAGTACTTTAGAGGAAAACACTGCAGAAGTCTCAAGAACAATGAATTCCTTGACTTTGATCCATTCATTCTCGACTCTTTGCAGCTCGACTTCAATCTCCACCTGATTCCTCTCAAGTTCTTCTTCATCACCACACGATTGACACAATTTGGCCAATTTTTGAGCAGCTTCCACATGCTTTTCAAGAGAGTCAGCAATTTTAAATTGTTTGCTCTTGGCTTGTTCTAGTTTCTCCTTCTTAGCTGACAGCTGCTTCTCTAGTTCTTCGACCTCTTCACTAAGCTTAGAGACGATGCTCTCCTCAGTTGTGTAAAGACCTTCTGCCTTGGTAGCAGCCTTCATTTCATCGTCCAGCTTTACTTGTAAAGATCTAAGTTTAGTGAGTAGAGATTTGTTTTCAAGGGAATCTTTGTAAGCTGAACTGAAGGAAGTAGCAATTGTTGCCAGCTGTTCCAGAAAAGAGTTGAGATTGACCGAAAGCCGGGGAGTGCATTCTGGATTGGCTAGCAGAGTGTTTACGGCTGCTTTGACTGGATTTATCTGAGCAAGGTAAAAATATATAAGTATATGTATATGATTAAATACTTCCAAGCTTTGTAGTTGTGGCCAAAGGAAGATGATATCTACCTGAGAATGAATTGAAGAAAAAGAAGTGCTGGTCAATGAGCTCAAGAGTTGTTTGGCCTTTTCAATTTTGGAAGAATTGGAGGGAACAGAGATAGAAGGGGTTAGAGATACTGATTTTGATTTTATCATTGACCGAAGTTTCTCCAGAGAAGCCAGTGTTGAAGACATCTTGCTCCCTGAACCCTTCGGTGCAGCTGGTACATCAGGGATAATGATCACCTCTGGAGCAGTAGACTTGGGAGGTACATTTGCTGGTGGATCGACTAATAGAGGAAGATCACCTTCACCATCCTTGTCTTCCACTGTTTCCTCATGTAAAGGAGTTGATTCAGCTGAGTCTTGAGGCTTGGCAATGGAGGAGGTCGAAATTTGACCAGATTTGGCTCCGGATCCTTTTTGAGTTTGGGAGATGGAGGCAAATAGTTCTTCAATATCATCTCCTTTCTTTGCTTTCTTTCAGCCAGCCTTGGAAGGGACCGCAGCCTTAGGCCGACCGCGTTTTTTTTGCCCTTTGGCAGGTTCTTCATCAGAAGAAGGAATTTCTGGAAGCGGCTCCAGAGGCCGTTCTTCATAAGTTGGAGCACTTGAAAAGAAAGGACAAATTTAACTAAGTCAAGAAAGGAAAAGTACTTGTTAGAAAAAGATTTAAAAATGTACCTATGGAGTAGGTTGACATCGGCCAAACTATCCATTTAAAATGTTTAGCAAATTTTCTACTGGCTTTTTTGCCCACTAAAGTAACTTCATGGGAAGAGGCAGGAGCTTGGGCAGGTTCCAGGAGATCAGCAATCCCAAATTCGGCCGTTGGAGTTATAGGCCGATGCTTGGACAACCACCTCTCAAAAGCAAGATAGAACTTGGCTTGGTTTATTCTCTAACCCTTGAGGATTTTATCTTTGTTTTTCCTTAAGATCTTGTCAAATTTTTTGGCTTTTAATTGAATTGTTGCCCTTTCTATATCATCTATCATAAATCTATTATTTGGAACCCATTTAATTTTATAGAATTTCTCAAAATCCAAAATTGACTGATAGGCTTCAAATTTGTCAAGAGGAATACCTTTTTTCTTCTTTCCCTTTGGCTCAGACCCTGCAGGCTGCATAGAGATTTGATCAGTTTTTCCACTCGAGCTCTTTTGAGAAAAATAGAATTCTGGCAATAGAGTGGAGGGCTCATAAGGCTGAATCCTCTCAATGTAATGAGACCAAAAAATGTTAAACTCAGGAGTTGCCTTGGGAGTTTTCTTGGAAAAAGGGGAGACTGTGAAAGTGGACCTCAAATATCTATAAATATTATCTACACCAACCACTTCATCAAGATCTTTCAAGATGATTCGATGAACAAAATTTGCATTTGCGGAGTATGTTAGTGGGAAAGGAAGAGATTGAACTAGGCCGAATTGCCTGGCCACGAAATGAGGACAATAGATTTCGACCCCACAGTGGTTATTTCCAGAATTTTCTAAGATTGACCGATGGTGGAGGTCACGAGGGGTTAAAATACTCCGCCAAAAATGTTGGAGGGTTTCAGTGAAAGCCTTAAAAGTAATGGCTGTTTTTAGCCACTCAGGGCCGAATTTAACTGGAAAGAATGGACAAAATTATGAAGCTGTACGGCCTGGACAAGTATAAAGAAAAGTAAAACAATGCTCAAAAGAATAAGGGACCTGGGTAAAGTGCAAATACTTAAACCCATAACAAATGATATCAGACCGATCCTTGAATTTCGGACTAATTTCTGGAAAATAGGCATGAAGCCAAATTTGAAAAATCCAAAAGGGACCCCCCATGTATGAAAATTTGAGGAGAGAAGATTAAAACATCCTCTGTATAAATTAGACAAGACAAGGGGACCTAAAGCAACTCTACATCCCTGTGCTAGGTAAAGTGCTAGTTTTAATTCGGCCTTTATGATTTTAAAAGAAGGATTACAAAAGAGGTTTTTACAAATCCATATCAAAAGGAAAGCCACATATTCGGTCTCCTCAAGATCACCATTCTCTTTCCTATACAAAGACATGAATTTAGAATAGGAAGTGGATTTCTTGTCAAAAAGAAGAGTAAGGTCATGCTCTGGAGTTTTGGTTGAAGCATTAATCCAACTCCCATTAGGACGGAGACCGAATAGAATGGAAAGATCCAGAAGAGTTGGAGTCATCATGCCAAACCGCAAGTGAAGAGTGTTGGTTGAAATTGACCATAAACTTAAGGCCGAAGCTAGTAATTCCCTATTTATTGGAATTTGAAACTTGGAGAAATGGAGTATTTCATATATTCCAACCCCTTTCCATTCTTTGGCCTTAAATGAGTGAATACGATCAAACCAAGCATTCCAGTCTAAACTTCTACTTAGCCAACAACGAATAGTTCTGGAAAAGGATTTTTTCAGATTACAAATGGGGTTCTCATAAGCAAAAACCTCAGATTTGTGTTTTGGAAACAAGGTTGGAATGGATTGAGCAGTGCTAAGAGACAGAAATTGGGGCCCTAAAGTCTAGAGGTGTTCTTCGTAAGGAGAAAATACCTGAGTATTAAGAACTGAAGGGTCAGTAGAGAGAAATTTCTCCAAACAATCCTTGCCGGAGAAATCCTCGTCGTGAGAGATATGATCAGACATGGTGAGATGTGAAATGAAAACGGCAGACCCGAACTAAACACCGCTGAAAAGTACGAAAAGACGAGGAGAAGGCGCGGAGCTCTTTGTGCTAGAAACGAACCACTGGACATTGTCAGGAACATCGGAAATGAAGGATGGCAGCGACGAAGCACGAAGAAGACTGAAACCCTAGAGGGCAATACAAATGGTTCTGAAATGATGAAAAGTTAAAAGTGAAGGGTTTTAAAGTTTGGCACGTTTAGGGAATTGAAAAGACATTCAAGAATGCACGGAACCTGGGAAGCTGTGCGGTTACGGTGTGATTCAGTGTATAATCATTAAGTGTCATCAGATTGGAAACCAATGAGGATAAAACACATGGCAGAATGTCAGGAGAGTTGAAGAGTTAACACGTGGAGAGATAGCCATGAGAGGCAAAGAAATAACGAAATGTTGTAATAGGCCGATTTATTAGAAAGGACATTTTACAAAATATATATATATTAGTAAAATATGGGGGGCAATGTTTACACCCTAAAAATCAGCCTAAGAAATTTGTATTCAGCTTGAATTATAGAGTCCTTTACAAGATTCTGTTAAGAAGCCGAATACCTTGTGAAGGCAATTATTGGTCAGATAGTCATTAACGACAGAATAAGCTTTGCTATGTTGGGATTTGTTTTCTTCTTAGACCGACTCTCCATTACACTGAGAACCATTACCAGCTACATTTGCGGGGCAGTTATAGATCGTGGGAGGTTATTCAAAACGTGGTATTAATGGGAGATTTCAGATCGTCGAAGTAGGTAGTTGATGGGCGAATTCTGCGGAATAACGGTGACTTGGGTGTATAAAAGTGGAAGACCAGCCATCTGAAAGGTCTCTTCAACATCAATCAACAAACTAGTTCTCAGGAACTTTATCTTTTTCATTTTCTTTTAGAATTATAGGACTTTAAACCCAGAAACGTGTGCTCCTTTCTAGTCAAAGGCGTGTGCACCCCTTTGCCTATCATTGTAATTCCAGAAATTAATCAATGAAAATGGCTTCTTCCGTGGTAAGTATGAACCCACGAAAAAGAGCGCGGCCCACAAGGGTTTGGCAAAGGATAGGATTGAGTAAAAGACAACAAAACAAAAAGGAGTCGCCATCTCAATTTTTAAGGAAAAGAGGAAAACCGTAAAAATGTTTTATTTTCAAAACCACATGACTCCATTAAAGGAAAATAAAAGTCTTTGAAACCAGAAAATTGGATTCGGGGGCTAAGTTACGACGTGGGAAGGTTCTGGGCAAAGCCCATAGGCACCCACATCGCCCGAGTTGGTCTCTTAATTTGATTGGGCTAATTTAAGATCTTTTTCACTCAAATATCATCATATATCATCACAAGACAACATGCATAATATGTATTTCATCCATGCATAATCAAACAAAGAAAATAAAATAAAATAGAAAAAAAAGAAAAGATAAGAAAAAACCTAGGATACTTGGATCCTAGAACGGACTTGAGTCTCAAAACGAGCGCCTACGTACCATGCAACGAGATACATGGATCAAAGTCCACGTAGTTCGAAAAGAATAGGGTTAAATCCTAATAGAGAGTTATGGTAAACCTTAGGTTTCCTTCCATTGCGGCTTTCAAATGATTCTCAATCAAAATTTAGTAAAAGATAAACTCTTTTTGAAAAAGGGGTGGAAAGAACCCTAAGATTTACCATATCCCTCTATTAGAGAATAACCCTAGGAGGGAAGAGAAAAGAAAGAAAAGTAAAGAAAAGTGAATTAGGGCACTTCATACCCTATTTACCTGAGCGCGATAGCTCCAAGCATTAGCAATTTCAAGCAATAACAACCCTATTTGTAATAAGACAATCATTGTACCTGTTTGCACCCTTACAAGTGCATAAAACCATGCAAGAAGAACAATGTACTAATCTGGACAGAACCATGACAAGGCCTAAAATCATCCATTTATCATGCAAACAACAAGAATAATTAATAACTAAGGACCCCAACTCAGTCCTACATGCAATGATCTAACTAACATGCATAAAAAAAAAACCTATCAAAGACACTCTAACACTCATAAGGGACTCCCACAATATCAATAAACATGATAACTAAGTCTATTCTAACCAAAAAGATGATATTTCATGTAAAATATGAAAACAGCCCTTCCTACGGCGAGCTTTCTTAAGCGAAACTATCCTAAGACAATTTCACATAAAAAAATCACTATGGGGAGGTGCAATCATCATATCCTACGTAAAATATATATATTAGAACACAATAGAAGTGATTTCATACTTAAACACATCACAGAAAGCTCTCATGCAAAACCCTACTTAACGAAAAAGATAATTATCCTTAGAAAAGGATAATATCTCCAAAAAACCTATAAAATCCACTACATGAATGCAAACCTAGCATGATTCAACTATATGCAGCATATATAGAATGACTATAATGAGAAACTACTCACGAAGTTAAGCTAAGCATGCTGTATGAAACTTGTGTGATTTTAGGGATATCGAAACCCTAATCTCATAACTATGCATAAAAACCTATGAAAAGACTCTAACACATGCTCAAATTATCATGAATATTATTCATATCATGTATATTAACTAACAGGAGCATCAACTCATGAAAATTATCGCAGCAACCTAAACATGTGAACTATGCATGATTTAAGAGGATAGAAAGAGTAACGCTCTCCAATCCTTAGTAAACTAGGGATTATCAAGCATATAAAACCATAAACCATCTCAAAATCACTCATAACACATCATAAAAACATTGAACTATCCTAACATGTGGAGTTACATCATGCACTAGAACTATCATAGAAGAAGAAGGAGAAGAAGAAGGAGGAAAGTCTAATTTCAGCAATTGAAAGTGTGTTTACCTCTTGTAGAACCTCCCTTGCCTTCAAAGTCCTTGTTCTCTTGCTTCCTTAGGGTTGAAAGTCTTCTCTTTATGTCCTTCTAGCTCTCCAATCTCGTAGCTCCTTCTCTCTCTAAGTGTAAAGTGCCATTAACTTCTCCTTATGTGCTGAATATCATGTCCTTTATATAGAGAACTAACCCCATAAACCAATGGCTAAGATTAATTCATTAAATAATGATCCTAGGGCTATTAGAGACTCTCTTGGTGCTCAAACAACTCAAACTTACACACTCCTAAGAGAAAACAAGTTGTAATGGCGAAGGAAACCGTCAAAAGAGGGAGAGAGAGTCAGAATTCTAGTTGAAGACGGAGTCTCTCGGGTGACCAACTAGGCCTGGGCGGTTAGCCGTCTGGGCTTGGACGGCTGACCATCCAGCCTTGGACGGTTACCCGAGGGTCCTCCCCATTTTACTCCGGTTTTGACTCCTACTCGCTCTAGAAGTCCTAAAATGTTCAAATTAAGTCCGATTTTGACGAAATAAAAGCCAAAACGATCGTGTTTCGAAGGGGAACACATTTTTAAGCATTTTAGGATAAAAATCCTTAACCATGGGTGCATGGTTAGGTTTTACAAAGGTGGTTAACCATGGTGCCTTACCATCGCTAAGCTGGGTTTGTACACAAGGTCGAACCAAATGCTTTCCCAATCGAAATTCGATCTTCTTAAACATACCTAGGATGTAAATAAAGCCCAATTGAAGTTAAATGAGAGAAAATTAGTTGGGTCTTATGAGTCAATTTGAGCAAACCAAGAAATGGTCTTTTAGCCAACTCGAACCGTTATGAGCCGAATTGATCTTAAACCATTAATTCATGAAATTGAACCTATATATAGACTCTATGTACTCATATGAACTCGAGGGAATGACTCGGGATTCATTCCAAAGTCAAATGGAAAATATACGGCTTAAAAGGCGATTATGCCCTTAAAGTTGCAAAAGTTCTTATTGACCATCGAAATGAACTCCAAATCACTTCAAAATTCATACACATGATATTCAATACCATAGAAACTCAATGCAAAAGACTAGACTCAAAAAGGACTCAAAATCCTACATGAAATGATATGTCCTAGCTAAGATGACAAAAATGGGGTGTGACAGTAAGCATTTCTTTTTAGTTTCTGTTATTATTTTGTTTATCTCGGTTACTTGTCGCAGAAAAGTCCTTGAGTCCATTCAAGGCAAGGTAGAACCTGCAATTTGTCACAGTTTAGTGGCTGGCACGCTTGCGCAACCCAATCCCCAGAATCAAAATTTTGGAGGAAACAACAACATCGCAGGTAGAAAACCCTAGATGAAGATGAAGGACATGGCGCCGGATGATAAATCTCCATTTTTTCCAATCTGCAACTTGACGAAGACGAGATGACATGTTTGGTTCATCCAGGGAAACGATGATCTTCCTCCTTTTGACAAATTAACCATTTTGAAGAACATAAAAGCAAAGTTTTTTTTTATGAAATCCATAAGAAACCCTAGCCTATTTTCTTCAAAACAAGCTCTGCCAAATGTTGAAGACAGTGTACATTGAATCCTCCTTTAAGCCTTATCCTTCAAATGCCCCCCACAAAAATAGAGCTATAAGGGCTGCCAGAGGAAAGAGGAAGGAGAGAACAGAGGACAGGATGATGAAGAGAAAGAGATTGGAGAGAAATGGAATGACAAAATCATCCACTGAGGGTCGTCGATAAGCAAAAGAAGGTATGGAAATGGGCCCACCCAAAAAAATATTCATTAAATGTGCATTTTACTTATATACCCTCTGCAAGAAGTTTGGGTATATATCAGATGGGCTGGGAGTTTTTCTTCAATGTTATCAGATTGGCATCATGGCATTAAGAAAGTTTCGTTAAAACATTTTCCTTTCCTTCCATTTCCTCCCAATTGTGGGAACAAAAAAAGTGAGCCTTAGAGGGGTTTTAAATCCCTCAATATCTTTTTAATTTTTTTTTCTTTTCTATCCTCATTAAACTCCCAAACGAGGGAAAATAAACCCCCCCACTTTCATTTTTCTCTCTATTTTCTTCCATCCAATTAGTGTTAGAAGAGCATAATTGCTGGGCAGTTTGTTAAAAAAGCATACTATTCATGTGTATGCATATAGGTATGCATGTAACCCACTGCCGAAAATAAATTTATGCATCCACATTTAGAAATTAAGCTTTGTACAATGATTTTATAGGTAAAAGGAATGTCTAATATTGGCTAGATGCAATTGAGCATTCCTTGAGTTTGAAAATCACTGGATCCATCTATTGAAGAGCACTATCCTACCAGTCTTTAGCTTACCATTTTTCTCTTACTCTCTTTGGTGTCCATAACCCCACTCCTTCTCTCTTTCCAACCCTTACATTTAGAATAAGTAATTACCCTCTATATATATATATACACACACATGAAGTAAATCCAATTATAAGAAGAAAAAAAATGAGTAACATTTTATTGTATTTCATTTTTTCGTCAGAGGTTGATTGTCTGTAACGAGGCATAAAGAAAGAAAAATCAAAACCAAAAAGTCCGTTGAAGGAAGAAGATATTTTCAAAGTAATAGATAATTAGGTGAAGGTTTTGGAACGGGAATGAAGCCCTTTGAAATCGCTTCTGTTTCCATCACCTCTCTTTCGGATGTTGTTATTTTAGCGAATAGGGATGAAGGGGATGGAAGCAATAGCCCTTCTTTTTCTTAATTTAATATAATGATTTGCTTATCAAAAAAATAAAATAAAGAAGCCCCAGTTCGGGTAGCTTGTTTGTTTGTTTTATCGGAATACCTCTTTTGAATTGAAATGAGCAATGGTTGTTTGTTTGTTTGTTTGTTTGTTTGTTTTGTTTTGTTTTTTTTTTTTTTTTTAAGAATTCTACTCGAATTAAGACCCTCATGGTTGGAATAAATGTAGAGAATTTTTTTCCCCGAAAGTATAGTGTATATTCCACCACTTTTTAATAGTACGGAGATGAGCAAATTATCGGACTAGGATTTGGTGAAGTTTTGCAGTTTAACTCTACTGTGCAGTGGCCGTCGGATGAATGACATGTTGCAAAGGGAAGGCAGGAATAGCTGGGATTTGTTCCATTAGCAGCTCACGGTGTTGCGCAACTCATGCGGCAAATTCCTCTCTCAAATCCCAACCATTCCCACCTTTTCCTTGCAACGTTTCATTCATTCGATCCACTACACGATGCAGTTAAAGCGCAAAACTGCACTAAATCCAAATCCCATATTATGACAACATGTATTGCCAATGAACATTTTTGTGAAAATTAATTCAAAGAAAAAGAAAAGTGAAAAAAACATATTCTAAAAGGAATTTTTATTCAAATGTCACGTTCTTGGCGTGACAAAATGGAAGACGAAATCCTAAAAACAATAATAAAGCTACAATTTTTATTTAATGTAGTGACTTGCCCTTAACATACTCTCCAAATTTAGGATAGATTTTATGTGTATTGTCCAATTTGCCAATTAAATGATAATCAGTGTAGTTCTCTCCCCACACTCCCACATCTGAACAAATCATAAAAATAATATTAAGAAAATAGGAATTGGATCTTACCTTAATGGTCGACGTACAGCAAAACCAAAGTTGGCTAGTCGAGTCAAAATCTCGTTGTATCACTACTGCTATTTGTTAATCTTTCTCTTGAAAATCTCGTTGCGACAGCATCTCCCCGCCAGTCCCTACCAAATAATAAATTTTTGAAATTTATTATACACATATATATACCCTGATGTATATATATATAGATTAAGAGAAAGAGAGGGAAAGACTGATTTAAGACAAAGCCAGAGAAAGAGAGAGAGAGAGAGAGAGAGGCCGAGAGAAAAGAAGAAGAGAAGAAGGAAGTTGAATTGGAATTCAAGCTCAAACGATTTTAAATTTAGGTGAGGGACTATTTCTATTAACACGTATTGATTATGAGTAGTAAAACTTGATGATATTGAGGATTAAATTGATAGTCGAGAAGCTTGGAGTTCATCCATGGCTTCTTGGAAATTTGAGATTTAAATTTCATGTACTACAGAAGGATTCAAGGCACGGAAATTTGGTTGAAAGAGGGTTATATACAAGATAAAATGCTGTAAAGATTTGAAGTTTCAATTCTTTGAATTTAGGAAGAAATATTAGGGATCAGGAGATTTTCATAAACACCTAATTTGCAATTTTTGGATAAGAAATGAGCTCTGTGGATTTTTTCAAATTTCTGAAAAATTCATTAAACTATAACTGAAAATCAGAGAGTTGGAGGTTGAAGATGAACATCACGGGCCGGTTCGACCCACTCTAACCCGTTTGACTACATTTGACCGGTTTGACCCACTTTAACTAGTCTGACCCGTTTGACCAAATTGACCCAGTTTGACCGGTTTAATTCGGTTTGGCCCATCTGACTTGGTCTGACCTGATTTGACCATTGGAGCGGTTTGACCTATTTGACTTGCTTTGAATCAATTTAATTATTGACCTGAATTTTGACTCAGTTTTGACCCGAAATTTATTTCCAATATTTTATCAAATAAATTAATAATTTATTGGAGAGTTAAGGTGTTGTTTGGATGTCAAGAAAGTGATTTTTAAAGAATGTCTACTTTTGAGTTTCAAATTCAATAACCGACTTTGAATGTATATAAAACCTTCATTTTAAGTACGATTGTGATGAAACTTGAACCTTAATGCTCCTGCTAAAGAGCACTACAATTTATTTTAATTTGGCCAGATTTTATGAAATTTGAAATTTTATCCCTGTTTGAATTAAATGACCATTTTGCCCCTATTTACCCAAAATGGTTAGAATGATTTCTAATTTTGGCGTAGTTTGGACCAAACTTTTCTTAGAACTACCCTATATTTACAAAAGGGTTAGAAGAATAAAGTTTTACTAAAAATTTGTATTTTTACATTATATCCATTTTACCCCTATGATAGAAAAATGATAAGTTTGGTTAGAACCAAAACTGAGAGTTAAAATTCAAGTAATATTTTCATGAGTAAAAACTTGAAATAATACCTTTAAATTAATAAAGGTATGTATGATTAAAAGAATTGATTTGTAAGTTGAATGTTATAAATTTAGAATATTTATTATTGAGAATTTCAACGGCAAATCAATTGAAGAAATTAGAAGTTTATATGATCATAATCATAATGATTGAAAGCAAAGAGTTGCTTAATAATGGAAATAAGAAATCCTTAGGTTGCGATATGGGATGATTTATTATTAAAAATCATTGTATTAAATAACAGAGGACTGCTTAATGATGCTAATAAAAAGAATTTTGATTGTATTTTGTTATGAAATATAAACATTTGAGAAATAGATTAGCATGTTTTATTATTCAAAGTTTATTATGATTTATGATGATAGAAATAAATCAATAAACTGATTTATTAGTCGAAATTGATTGTGGCTTATGATGGTAGAAATAAATCAATAAGTTGATTTATGTGTGGGATATTTATGAAAAGCAAATGAAACCGCGACACGTGTATGTTCTCGGTAATGAGCTCGGGCTACCCTGTTCCCTCAATTACTTAACCGCCCTCGGGAAAGCACGTACTCGAAGCGTCCGAGCCCTCGGGCCTGCCCGTCCTCGGGGCAAAAGGGACCCTCGGGCCTTGATATCCTCGATTCGTGCCAACCTCGGGCAGGTACCCTCTCGGTCAAAAGAACCCCTTCGGGCCGCATGAGCACGTGCCCCTCACGTGCTCGAATTTGTCTTACATCCCAGGTCCGACAGAGGAAATCAGACCGGGAGCAGAGCACGCTCCTAGAAAACGACTCAGGGGTACGACTGTCAACGGTCAGGTCTATAACCCCGAAAGATCCGCGATCTGGTCTGAAGCCCCTATCTAACCATGGTTAGCTCGGAACCCTAACTTGACCACGGTCAGGTTAGGGCATTGGACCAATCCGAAACCTAGCACTTGCCTATAAAAGGAACACTATTCATGACAAGAAGGGTAAGTTCCTTAGCACAAAACCCTAGAAAATCCCTCACTCTCTCTCTCTCTCTCTCTCTCTCTCTCTCTCTCTCTTTCGGAGACTGACTTGAGCGTCGGAGGGTTTTAGACCGGGAAACCCCTGGTCTCCCTTGACGATCTTCTTTGTTTTCAGGCCCCCTGTTCTACGCAACACCTAGCCTTCCTGTTCATCGAGAAGGCCCAACATTCCCGCACGACCACGAGCCATCTCAGCCCTTACAACCCAATCGGGCCGTAGTCCCGTGGCGTTCCGAATCTCCGGACCACTCTTTCAAAGCGCTCCGCCGACTGTCCGAACTTTTCCCCGTACAATTTATTATTTGAAGCCTATAGTGGCTTATGACTATTGAAATAAATCAATAAACTGATTTATTATTTGAATTTTATAATGGCTTATGACTGCTGAAATAAATTAATAAGATGATTTATTATTTAAAGCTTATTATGGCTTATGATGTTGAAATAAATCAATGTGCTAATTTATCATTGAGAATCATCGTGACTTATTATGTTTGAATTGTGATTGACGATGGGTAGACAGCCGGGATTGAGTCATCCATATAGGTAGTGCAATATTATACAATGTTGGCATGAGGTCAATCAACTATATACAGATATGCATGAGGTATATGTGCTATGCCTGAATTCTAACGTACATTTAGTATGAGACCTATGTATGTTGAATTGCAAATGAGTTTTTGTATGTCACAATATGAGAAAGCTACACAAGTATGAGAATTGAGATGAAGTTATTATATGCTTTTGTGTTATATCTTGAGAAAAGATGAATACGAAATAAATGTTGATTGATTATACAACTGTGCTTGTATTAAATATACAAGATTAGGAATTAGTCCTCACTAAGCCCATATATGAATACATAATAAACATAATATAAAGAAAACAGGAATTGGACCTCACCTTAATGGTCAATGCACCACTAAACCAATATAAGTTGGCTAGTCGAGTGAAAGGTTAATGGGATTGAAACCTTATGCAAGGCTAAACCTGAACCCAGAATGAAAAACATGCGAAGTAGGACTATTTCAACTGAAAAAGTGGTTTGCAATGTGTAACAATAATGCCTACATTCTCTCCACAAAATTTCAGTAGCCATAAGGGTGGGGCTATTTCCACAGCCCAAATGGCTATATCCACAGCCTCATTAAAATTTTTTGTCACTTTACCCAATTTGTCCTCATCCCTTCATCCCCTCCTCCATCCTCCTTTCTCTTCTCAATCTCTCTCTTAAACTCAACAGTTTTCTCTTAAACTTATCAGTAGCAGAGAATATCCCAAAACCACTTTTGTTATATCCTCTCTTTCTCTCTACCTTGAGTCCTTGATGTATATAATTGGATGAAATTAAATGACAATTTAATTTGTTGACTTGGAAAATGGTAATTCTTCTATCCCATTCAATTTTCAAAGATGGTTTGATCAATCTTAGACCCATTATACGATAACTTTTTCGACACTAAAATGATTATAGGGGCAAGGTAGTTTCTTGGATCATGGATGTCGTTTTCAAGTGTTTACAAAAAAATTTCCCAAGCTAGAATGGCGGCTTCACTTGGCATTTTTTTCTCTATTTCTCATTCTTGATGAATTAATTTGGACATTGTTCAGGCTTGATTTTTGTTTTGACAAGCAACCATAACCACCCAGATATGGTCTTGAAGTTTGCACCAGTTCATATGAACCATGGCTACGTTCTTGTTTTCATCTTGAGAGTAGATCAAAGAACCATAGAAATGGTTTGGGGATGTTAATTTGCTATTGCTATGTTTTAGAGAGAGACAATAAGGAAAAAAGGAATAAGGGCAAATTGGGTAAAGTGCCCAAAGTTTTTAATAGGGTTGTCGATGCAGCCATTTGGGCTGTGGAAATAGTTCCACCCTAGCCATAATAGTTCTTCTATAGACCAAAGGCATTTTGGGTTTTTTGTAATCATTAAGAATATATTCACAGTTTAAATAATAATAATAATTACAACAGGGAAAATCTAAGGGGGCAACACTTAGGTTACATTTGTTATGAGTGAATGATAGGAGGAATGAAATGGTGATTTTTTTAGCGAAAAAAAAAGTACTCACTCCGCCTCACGAAGATAGACCATGTTTGACAAAACAAGCAGTTTAAGAAAAACCATCATTTCATTGACTTGTCATTTATTAAACTCTATTTTTCCGAAAGTATCGTCACCAACTTTTTATTGGGTTTTGTGTTGAAAGTAATTATTGAAATAACAAGGGGTAATATAGGAAGTTCAAAAAAATTATGATTTGACTTTTCAAAATGAATAAACATTTTGGGACAAAAAAAGTTGCAAAAATGGCCTATCTTTGTAGGAGGGAGGGAGTTGAAATTTAGTAGCCTTAGGGTATGGAATTGTTATTCCTTTGTGGGAGTCTATTTCCTCCAACAATGGAATAGTCATTCCTCCCCAAACCAAGAAGAATTGTTATTCCCTTATTTTAAGGAATGAAATCATAAAAAATGGGTCCCACCTAATCTTTCACATTCCATTCTCATTCTCATTTTATTCCCATTTTCATGTCTTTTCATCTTCATTCCATTCATTCAAACCAAACGTAGCCTTAAGTACTAAAAGATAACTCATGGAATGCATTAGATAATATTCAAGAAACAAAGATGCATTACAAGCAAAGCTAGCTAGGATTTAATGTAATTATTAGTGATTTTGACTGTAATTTATTAATTTAATTAGGCTTGAACACTAAATGAATTTTAGAAAAAACAAAAAAATAAACATATGGATTATGACTTACCCCCCAAAAAAAAAAAAAAAAAAAACACATGGACTATGAAGCCCAGATAAAGATATGATGCGATACAGATATGCTAATTCGCGCGATAATTCTAAAAAAATGTAGGGAAAATTACACCAACCTCTCCTGAGGTTTGGTGAAAAGACACTGACCTCCCTTGACATTTTAAAATTTTCATTGACCACCCCTAAGGTTTGGCCAAAACTACACAGACCTCCCTTTCGTTACTTTTACCATAACAAAGCATGTAAAATGTCCAAATCACCCCTAGTCTAAATGAAGCCTAAGTTCCTTACATTATTATTATTATTATTATTTCTTTTCCCATTCTAAAATTTTATCTTGGTTTAAAGTGTTTTGAGTCAAAAGCCACCTTGGTTTAAGGTGGACTCAAAGTGGGATTATTTTATTTATTGTAAATTAGTTTTGCTAGTTCCTTTTTTTCCTTCTATGTTTGGGTTTTGGCTCCATTTTTGATGTAGCAAAAAAATAAAAAATAAATAGAAGGTACCTTAAAATAGCCCGTATATAGTTACAAAATAAATTCTAATGGTTATATTGAGGGTATTTTTATTTTTAATGTGATTTTAGAGTTAATTTTATTATTTCATGCATTATTCACTTGATCAAGGGCAATCTTGGCATTTTTGTAGGTTTTATGCATGACATCATCCATTTCCGTTAGTCAAACTAATGGTCAATGGATGGAGGGGAGGTGAGTGCTAAATTCATTAAACCTCAAAGGAGGTGAATGTAATTTTTTTTAAATATCAAAGGAGGTCAATGTCATTTCGTTAAACCTCAAGGGAGGTCATTGTAATTTCCCCAAAAATGTAGGATATGATACGTCAGGAATACGCTAATAAATAAATATATTAATATTAATATTTGGTCTAAAACATCCATAATAAATTTTTTTTTTTTTTTTAAAGTTTGAAACATTTACAAAATCAATTAATATGTAAGAATAGATGTACAAAGAACACATCCATAAGCATCAACCATGTTTATCATTCATAGAAAAAAAAAAGAAAAAAAACTAGAATGACATTATCATTAAGAAATAAGCTCCTCTACCCATGGGTGGAGGCAAGTATTTTCCTTTTTTTGGCAGATTGCACTTGTGGTTGTTCTTTACTTTAGGGGCAAAATGGTCGATTTAGACTCATAAATATGGGAGCCATGGAAGTAGAGTTTTAGGCTCTAACAATATCGCTACCCTTAGGTTTTTTATTTGTTAATTTACTTATTTATTTTTTGGCAAAAGGGTATTTAGACCTTTAACGTGATCGATTCTCTAGACACGGATAGGGCAACAATTGCCTAAACCACATAGGTTAATAACCCAGATAAACCCTAGTTAAGTACCCAAGCTTGTAATAGAAAGTTAGTATTTATTTTTGGCCAATAGGGTAGGCCTTTCCCTTGACTTGGAACCTAGGTAAGACCATTATCCACTTTACAACAGTTAATGTTCAGCGTTAATAGGGTCATAACCCATATAAACCCTAGTTAAGTACCCATGCTTGTAATAGAGAGTTAGTATTTATTTTTTGCCAATAGGGTACGCCTTTCCCTTGACTTGGAACCCAAGCAAGACCATTATCCACTTTACAACGATTAATGTTCAAACCCGACTTGTGACTAACCAAAGAGAGTGAAAAGTCAAACTTAATACATTTTTATTTTTTAAGGCGTAAGTCTCGAAAACCACTTGGAAACCATTGATTGATCCCTCGGTATTCTAATAGATTGAGAACTAGTTGAGCTTTACAGTAATAATCTCCCTTCATTTCTTTTCCTATCCTTAACTTTCTTGAAACTGTATTGAGGTATAAAGCAATTTTTTTTTATTCTTGTTGGATCATCAAAGGGTGTTACAATGTAACTTTCCCAAAAATTTAATATGAAAATTCATTAACAACCCGCTTGGTTGTCTAATTTGAAATTAAACAATTCAAGAAATTTTACATGGGCTTGAAAACATAAATCCATCACCTTGAATTAGAATATTTCAAAATGTTGGAGTTATCGCTATAATTGATGTTATAGAATCAATTTTAAAGAATTCGTGAAATGCCATTATTTTGAATTTCCACTCTTATTTGTGATGAGAACTATCATTTTCTTGAATGTGTTAATTCAATATGATGGAGTTTGCCTTTAATACTATGTTTTTTTTTTTTTTTTGAATTATTTAATTTCAAATTGGACGACCAAACAGGTCCTAAGAATGTAGCATTAAAAGGATAGCAACGCAAGGGAAATAAGCCCTAACCCAAGGGAAATAAGCCCTAACCCAAGCAGATGGCCTAGTGGTTAATGTTCTCCCCTTGTGGGGGAGAGAGATTTTGGAATTCGAGCAAATGGAGACGCATGAATCTCACCTCCCCCTTAAACAATGAAAGGCTTATTTCTTCTTTGGTTTGGGTGTGTAAGTACTTTCTTTATTTTATGTTTATCTGAGTGGGTTATTTTGTACAAGAACGAACGAAGAAACAAACAAAAAAAAAAAAAGAAGAAGAAAAGACTATTGCTCCCTCAAGTGGAATCCATATATCAAGCTATGGGACACATAGATCACAACCAGTGCAAATGTAGATCTTGAAAAAGATTAACCTAATATAAGTTGTTCCTAAAGGATTAATACCGCTTAATCAGTGATTCCTAATTAATATTAGCGAAAAAAAAAATCTGTTCATAATTAAATATCCCTGGATTAAGTTAACCCCTTCTGTACTGACTTGCCCTTAAGATACTCTCCAAATATAGGATATATTTTGTGTGTATTGTCCAATTTGTCATATGACGATCAGAGGAGTTCTCTCCCCACATTTGAATAAATAATAGAAAGTAATATAAAGAAAACATGTATTGGATCTTACCTTAATGGTCAATGTACAGCTAAACCAAAGTTGGCAACTCCAGTGAAAGTTCGGCGGGGTTGAAACCTTATGCAAGGCAAAACCTGAACCCAGAATGGATAGCTTGCGAAGCAGGACTATTTGAGCTGAAAAGGTGTTTGCAATGAGTAACAATAGTGCCTGTCTCTCTACAAAAGTTCTGTAGCCTTAATGGTTTAATAGATGAGTATTTTATAGGCCTTTTTCACAATCATTAAAAATATATTCATATTTTAAATAATAACAAGAGTAAATTACAATAAACTCCCTAATGTTATGATCCTTCCTCACATAACCTCCTAAGAAAAATTGATGCAATATCCCCTCAACTAGGTTTCGGATGAAAAATCGATTAAAAATTAGGTGAAAAAACACTATGTTTTCATATGCACGATATTCACATATTCTTATAGTGTTTTTTCATCCAATTTAGACGATGTAGATAATATTCAAGAAACAAAGAAGCATTACAAGCAAAGCAAAGCCTAGGATCTAATATAATTTTTAGTGATTATGGCACTAATTTATTTATTTATTAGGCTTGAACCCTGAAAGAATTTCAGAAAACACAATTCTTGAAATGCTTGTTATGTTTAACTATAGACAGGCTTTTGCAGATTCCTTTTGGGTTTGTTTAGTTTTGGGTGCTTTTTTTTTTTTTTTTTTTTTTTTTTTTTTGGCTTTGTTGGGGCTTTTCTTCTCTAGTTGGGGAGCAACAAAAATATCCGTATTACTGTTGCTTTTTTCTCCCTAGAATCAAGATACCGCTTTATCTTGCTGGAATCAGATTATATTTGACATCAAACAACAAGAAAAACAACAATAACAATAATAACAACAGATAAAATTGGAGATATAAAGTCAAAAGAAAATTGAAGAAAAAAGATCAAGCAATGAAAGAGTCCACATACAAATTTCCGTGCTGAATACTACTCTTCATGCCTTTCGATTGCACCACAAATCAAACTTCGTTTCTTGTGTGTTTGTGTGAGAGAGAGACAAATATATGTGAGAGAAGACTTTTCCCTGTTGAAATTTTGTACATAGAAGACTTGAAAGATCTTCTATCTAATGGTGCAACGTGTATCTAAAATTTTTTATAATATCACCTAAATTAGGACGACCGCTCATCAATGCACTCATAAATCATAAGGATGCCTTCATATAATCGATTTTCTCATTATTTTAACTAGTTTGGCCCACATAACTAAATCCGGCTGATATTCCAAGCATTGAGCTAAGGCATTTTGGCGGACCTTTTATTCCGAAAAACTTGTTATGATGCTCGTCAAACGTGACAACCCCGTATCCTTTCTTTATTGTCATATAATACTATAATAGGCCGGCTGCAAAGCAACATCGTTTTCAGAAAATAAATATGGGAAATGCTAGAGCCAGCCGTGGAAGCGGGACCGTCGTCATGCCCTGGTTGGTGCGTGTGTGACACGTGTGTGTGGATCCCACAGCATGTGTTACGCACGCACCAACCAAGATGTGACGATCGCGTCTCTGTGGCTGACCGTAGCATCCCCCAATAAATATTTAGGAGATTAACAACAACGAGGTGATGTAACATCAAAATTGACCAGGTTGTATTACTTCTATGCCAAATGATGAGGTCTACCAAAAAATGTATACCTTTTGATAGGTTAAAAATACCTATAAAAATAAAAATATTACATATATAGCCTATGTGTATTTAGTTGGAATAGAATATATAATATTAAATCTTAATCTAAACAATGTGTTTGGATGAGGTTGGTCTATTTGGGTGGCTAATTTTGAAATTATTCAATTCAAGCTAGAATTTTTACCCAGTGTTGAAAGTACAATTCATCATCTTGAATTGACAAAGTAAGGAAAATGATAGTCATCATCATACATAAGAGTGAAAATTCAAAATAGTGCCATTTCATAAATTTCTTAAAAATGATTCTATAACATAAATTATAGTGATATAATTCCAACATTTTAGGATATCTTGATTCGAGGTAATGGATTTACACCTTCAATAACATATAAATTTTTTTAAATTGTTTAGTTTTGAATTAGACGCCCAAAAACAAATCCTTAGTGTTCTATGATGAAATTTTGTACATAGAAGACTTGAAAGATCCTCCATCTAATGGTACAACTGTGTATCCAAAAATTTCTACAATATCACCTAAAATAGGACGACCGCTCATCAATGCACTCATAAATCATAAGGATGCCTTCATATAATCGATTTTCTCATTATTTTAACTAGTTTGACCCACAAATTAGAATAACTAAAATCCAGCTGATATTCCAAGCATTGAGCTAAGGCATTTTGGCGGACCTTTTATTCCGAAAAACTTGTTAGGATGCTCCTCAAACGTGACAACCCCGTGTCCTATCTTTATTTCATATAATACTATAATACTATAATAGGCCGGCTGCAAAGGAACATCGTTTTAAGAAAACAAATATCAAAATTGACCGGGTTGTATTACTTCTATGCCAAATGATGAGTCTACCAAAAAATGTATACCTTTTGATGGGTTAAAAATACCTATAAAAATAAAAATATTGCACATATAACCCATGTTTATTTAGCTGAAATAGAATGAATAAAATGAAATCTCATTTCAAATAGTATGTTTGGATGAGGTAATTCAAGTACAAATTGAATCAAAGAGCATGTTTGGATTGACATTTCAAATCTCTTTCCATTTCAGACTACTTTAAACATGAAATTAGATTTCATTCTCATCTATTCTATTACAACTAAACAAGCATGGCCTTAGTGATAATAAAGGAAAAGTATGGATTAAAGTCTCTTCATCTAAGAAATACACTCAATTTTTTTGCTCATACATGTAATTGTATCGTCCATTAAAACAAAATTAGGGTTAAATAATTTTTTACATTATTGAATCTTATGAAATTAAGATCATGTCCATTTTAAACATAGTTCGATTAATTTCAATGGTCTTGATTGGCTTATCATTCTACCATTTAAGAAAAATTGTTTTATCTAAGGAGTCGAAAACCATTTCAACTGTGTTTAGAAGGTGTGTATATAAATGTACTCAAACATGAGCCATGATGGCCCTTTTGTACTCTGACAGTAAATTGGCCAAGCTGACCCAACTCCTGCTCGGTTTGCCTAGTATGTTTCCTTTTTTGGTACGTTGCATTGGAGGGACACAAATCCTAAACTACCCACATCCCACCCCACTCACATATCACTAGGTCATATGGGCCTAAGGCGTAATGGATTGTCGACACAATATATTTGAATTTGAGCGTCATGTAAGCTTGGGCTGAACGTTGATGATGTCTAGAATAGTGGAGGTTAAATTAATGGTTGTCAGTATGAATTTAATATTGAGGTCATGCCATTAGTATTAGTTGATTATTGATTGTGTCTTCAGGACAGCTTTAACTCATCTTCAAACTCATTTCTAGGAATGGGATGTGAGATGAGATAGGTCGGAGAATTTTATAATACAGGCTGCATGAGCTTGGGCTGTCATGCTCTGACTGAGTCACAACCCTCTTCCCTCCCTCCAGACTTTAATCTACTATTTATATTTTATATATATGATAACTCTGCTAAAACATGCAATTCACATTAACATAGTCAATATTACAAGATAAATATATATTTACAGAGTGCTAACAAACAAAAAAGACTAGCTTACTCCTACATATTTACAAATATCTCTAAATTCGTAATTATTACTTATTTTATTTTATTTTTTTATCTTTGAAAAGCCAGGTCTAGCTAGCTGGACCTAGATTAATTATTAGATCTAGGGCTGGAGTTGGGGATGGGCATAGCAAGTCACAGTAAAGGGTCGGATATTGCAACCCTTTCAAGTGATCTCCACATCTCACTAATTTTAATTTTTTAATATTTTAGAAAAACATAGAAAGTTTTTATGAAAAGTGGCCACATAATTAATCCACTAGAAAACATAATTTTGAACAACTTTGCAGAAGAAATATTTTCCAAAATCTATAGTTTAAGTGTACTTTTTTGGCCAAAAATGAAATAGGGAAATGATGTTTTCTAGTAGACTACGTGGCCACTTTTCATAAAAACCTTTTATATTTTTCTTAAACATTAACCTTCTATTTGGTTCATGGATTCTACCAAGGAAAAAAAAAAGGAAGGGAAAAAAAATGAGGAGGGAAGAAAATGGAAGGAAAAAATAAAATCATATGAAACCAAAATTATTCTAATTCTTATCCTTCTAATTTTTCATTGCAACTAAATAAAGAAAAGTAGAATTCCTTATATTTTATTTTTTTTCATTGATAAAATCTTCAAACCAAATAGAGCCTAAAAAAATTAAAATTAATAAGGTGGGGAGATCACTTGAAGGAGTTACAATATCTGGACTCCAGAATAAAAGCGTCTAGGGCTAAGACCGGCCCAAACCCAACCCATGGCCATTTGTAGACCCAAGGCTCTAAAGAAGGGTAAGTCCACAAATCTACTAAGAGGGCAGTTATTGTGATGGTGTAACCCCTAACTTTATTTGTATAACCTAGTACTAATTTAAGTTTTTCAAGGTTTTAGAAAAATATAAAAGGTTTTTATGAAAATTGGTCACGTTCTTCACTTAAAAATATCATTTTGAACTACTATTTTACATTTTTCTAAAACCTTGACCAGTTAAAATTAATGGAGTGGTGCAGATAAAATTAAAAGGTTGCAATAACAGACCTCATCTAGTGAGGGACGTACACAAGGGTTTGTACAAAGATTTCACTAATTTAAGACACGACTTCAAAGGGGATAAAACTAAGGTCTACACTTGAAAGTTGGAAGAATGAGGTATGGGTTACTTCCTTCTGGGCTTTGGAAAACTTGAAGTAAATTCAAATACTGAAGATCGATACAACTGGTTAAATCTGAACCAACGATACAAATTATTCAAGTGCGATGTAAATAGAAAAATAAAATAAAACTTAAAAACAATTTGCTAGATTCCCTTAACTAACACTTCTTAAAATACTTGTTGTACGTTTACTTGTTTCAGTGTTACAGATGCTAATCGACCTTGTACTGGTCATATATACGTGCAGTAATTTTGGCTAATTGTTCCTCTTAAGGCTTTTTTTTTTTTTTTTGGCTATAAAAAACTTGAGGAAGAACTAAGAAGGGCTCAGTAATTGGGTTGACAATGTCACATGATAACTAATGTTGTGGACGTAGATCAAGACCCTCCTCAATTATTTGCTGCTATATCTGAAAATCAAAATACGTACCAACCCAATTTTACAAACACATTCTCAATTTTACAATGCGGGGTGAAAATCAAAATACATACAAAAACAAGGAACAATTACCTCAATGCTTAGCCTGGCCTCCCTGAATCGAACTTTCATTTTTATTTATTTATTTATTTTTTCCAAATCAGCAAAAGAGAATCCTTTTTTTTTTAATCCAGAAAAAAGCAATATTATTAATGAAGATGGAGAAAGCATACATGAGAATACGACTTCACACCCTATTGACTGATTAAACAACAACAGAGAATTGAAGACAAAAAAAATAAAACCACACCCAATACACCCAGCTGAAAGAAGCATAGAAAGAATCCCAAAATAACAGTGGTTGGCAACTGGGAAAAATCAGCAGAGGTGAAGAAGTCAGCTTCAACCAAAAAGAAAACTAACAGAATGAAAAAGAGAAACAAACCCCTAACATAGGAAAGTTACAGCCAAGCAATGAATGGGGCAACCCTATCCACCCCACTCTTAGCCAACCAATCAGCCATACTGTTTGCTTCCCTTAACTCATGACTAACAGCAACATTCTGCAGGCGATCAATAAGGGAGAAGATTTCATTGAGCACGTAATTAAACTTCCAAATTCTGGAACGCCCATTGATCCAGGAAACCACAGAAGACGAATCAGATTCAATAAGAAGATGATTTGATGAGGACCAAACAGAGGAGGAAAAGTGCTGAAGAGCCTCCCTTACTGCAAGAAGTTCAGCAAAATTAGAGTTCGCTGATCCAATGGGGATAGAGAATAAGCAAAAAAACACTGCTACAGTCATCACGAAGAACTCCTCCAATACCACCCTGGCCTGGGTTTTCCTCTAGCTGAGCCATCCACATTAAACTTTAAAAAACCAGGGGCAGGGGGCCGCCAAAGAGTGGGACTCCTAGACTTCACTTTTCTGCTATGAAACATTCTAACACCATTAATGCAATTTAAGAAATCATCAATGGTATAGCCTAATTCAAATCTGAGAGCTTTAACCCAAATTGCTGTTTTTCTTTTCGCTACCTCTGCAACATCCTCCCAATATGACTGCACATTGTTAAACACCAAATCATTTCTTGCCATCCAAATAGACCAAACAATCGCATAAAAGAGGGAGTCCCAAATGATTTTATAAACACCTCCCTTACCAGAAATTATCCAGCTAACAAATAAATCCTTCAAGGTGCGGGGACAACACCAGTCAAGTTCCCACCAATGAAGACAAGCAGACCCAACCTTCCAAGACCAGCGACAATGCAAGAAGAGGTGATCAACTTCTTCCTCCGAGATGCCACAGAAAGGACAAAGAACATTTACAGAAGAATAAGGAAGAACATTTCTTACACGATGCTGACATTTCGAAGGAATTCTTCCCTTGATAGCCATCCAACAAAAAATCTCCACCTTAGGGGGGACTAAACCATTCCAGATCAAGCTCCAAAAATCATCGAGAGAGAAGGAGAAGATCTGTCTACAGCAGCATAATAACAAGACTTAACATAGTATAACCCAGATGGAGAGAATTTCCAGACAAATTTATCGGGAAGACATTCGCACAACCGAACTTCATCGAGCCTTGAAAGAAGAGACTGGAAAGGATTAGACTCCCACATGTATAAACTCCTTCTAAACTTGATATCCCATAACCAAAAACGCCTTCAATCCAGAGACCCATGTTGCACACATTAGCATTCCTATTGACAGCCAAAATAAATAATCTTGGGAAGATCTCTTTGAAAGAGACATCGCTAGCCCAGCAATCTAACCAAAATCTAGCCCTTCCACCATCCCCAAGCAGAACCCCAACTCTATCATGCAAGTTGGCACCCAAAAAAGAGTCAGTAGACCAAACCTTAACAATATCATTCCAAAGCACGAAGACTTTCCTATTAGAACTAGCACCAAGGAGTTTGAAGCCCTCAGAGGAACTATATTTGCCACTAATAATTGATTTCCACAACGAGCAATCTTCTGAGAAAAACCTCTACCACCACTTTAATAGAAGTGCTTCATTTTTTATCCGAAGAGAATAGAGTCCCAAGCCACCTTGCTTTTTGTTAGCAATAATGTTTTCCCAGCAAACCCAGTAAACTTTCTTCTTCAAATAGTTCCCTTCCTATAAAAAAGCTCGCATAAGTTTCTCCAACTCATAAACAACTCCTTTAGGCATTTTAAAAAGAGACATATAGTAAATAGGTAAATTACAAAGGGCAAACTTAATGAGAGCTAATCTACCCCCCATCAACAAAAACTTCTTTTGGCAACCAGATATTTTCCTTTTGAAGCTCTCAACAACAGGACTCCAAGTGTTCAACTTTCTTGAATTAGCGCCAAGAGGAAAACCAAGATACTTGATAGGTAGATAGGCTAGCTTGCATTTCAAAACTTGGGCAAAAGAAAGAAGTGCATCATCTGGAACATTAACACCCACAAGGCAACTCTTCGAGAAATTAATCTTAAGGCCTGAGGCAAGTTCAAACCCTCTAAGCAATCTCTTAATATTCAACAAATCAGAAATAGTAGCCTCACAGAAGATGACAGTGTCATCTGCAAATTGGAGATGAGATAGACAAAGGTTACTTGAGCCAACCTAAATTCCTTTAATAAGACCTTCCTCAGCAGCTTTAACAAAGATTCCATGGAGGCCTTCCACTGCAATGTCAAAAAGAGAATCCATTTTTTTTAATCAAAACAAAGAAGCTTTTACAATGACAATCAACACCACACCACAATTAAAACTCCAAGGCTCCAAGCTAAACCCAAAGGCAACCATTACAAACCCGGCCAAAAACTAAACCCCAAGCAAAAGACTATCATCAGAAAAAGATAAAAGATATCCAATTTTGGCAAGTGGGTATGTGAAAGAAATTCAAGGCTCATGATCGAAAGGGGTGGATATGCGCTGAATGGCGGTGAATATGCGCTGAATGGCGGTGAATTTAGTTTTTTGGCTATATTTGCAAGCATGGGATAGCAACATTGTGTATGAACGGACGGTATGGGGCAATCAAAATCACTAATGTTAGATTTTGTTCAAGGTTTCGAGATCGTACATTGGTGGTGGAAATCATTGCAGTCAAACTATTTGAGAGCTTTACATAGAAACGGACTAGAAATTAAGTTGTTTATAGAAGGGGCATTAGGGAGCTACTTGACAGAAAATCCAATTTATTACCAACAGACAAGGATGAGTTAGTTTTTATTTTCTAGTTAAATAGTCTCTTCAAGAAGATTTTTGGCAATGCATGGTGCAATTTTGTTCAAGCAAAAAAAAAAAAAAAAAAAAAAAAAAAAAGAAGAAGGAAAAAGAGTATTATATTAGAGTGGAATAATTACGACGAAGGCTGCTTTGGTGTTTAGTACTACTCATTAAGGGCTTATTAGAAAGAACAAACAAAATCTTTGGGGGAGAAAAAAAAAAGATAGGAGAGCAAAAGAGAAAGGCTAGGAAAATGTGAAGGAGCTAAGTAGGTTAACTATCCACATAATTTCTCTATTGACCCACACATCCATTTCTGCAGTTCAAAAGACAAATGTGACAGATGGAGTCTCCTGGAAGAATGGCATCATCCTTAAAGCTAACTTCGAACATTCAAAGGTTTCTTCAGTTCAAAGCTATTGCATCTTCAAGTGAAGCTGTTTATTTTTAAGGAATTCGACTGTAAACTGAAGCTGTAGAAAGTAAAATTCAAAGCCCTCCCTCCCTAAATCAACTTAGAAAATCTATCACCAAAAATAAAAAATAATAATAATGCAAATAAAATAAAAAGCCACCTCTATCCCACTGGACTCCAAATTTTGACACCTAAGAATATCTCACCCCGACCATCAAACCTTGAATAAGCAAAGATAAAGGCATTTTATTACAAAGACAACTAATTTGTCTAAAACCCATCTTCCTTAATCCTAGCCAATGTCACCTGACCTTGCAATGTGCATAATTTCTGTCGTTCTTTCTGTGTGGAAATATTCCCGAACTGAGGACCTCAGCTCTAGGCAGATAGTTTGAACCAAAGTCATTGGCATGGGGTTATAGCATAGAACACTTAACTCGAGATAGGACACATTACTCATCCAACTCGGGACCATTTATCTAGCTCGGCTCGGGACATCTGCTATATGGTGTGCACTACAGTCCAAACCATCACTACAGTCCAAATCTTCTGATATAGCTGTCAACCCTGATTGAGCAATTATATGAAACTGTGGTTACTTATCCAACTCTGATTAGTAAACCATGATCAGACGGTTATTGATAAACCGTGGTTAGATCTGACCTAATCAAGGCAGTTACCTGACCTAGCTATGGTCAGTTTGTACGGGTGGGTATAAATAGAATATGATACAGCCAAATGAGGTAAGCTACAGTACCATAATTCCTCTACAGTCTTCTTCTTCTTCTTTGCCCCTATCTCCATAAAATAGCCTCTGATTTGAGCTTTGGAGAGCATTTGGCCAAACCCACCTCGGCCTTCCCTCTGATATTGTCTTCTAGCTTGTGACTGCAGGTTCATCGGTGAGATTCAGCTCCAGTTCCTTCAGTAGTGTTCGTGGTCCGGATTCAGACCCACACACTTTCTATGTGGGAAATTTCCACCGAAGGGAGAGCTCCCAACACGTAGCACCTCTCGATAGCCATGGTGACCCATCTCGGTTCTACCCCATAAGCTTGTTCTCGGTCCTCATAGAGCATCCTCGGGACAAGCCCCTTCGGATTGAACATCTTCGGCCCAATCCAACGTGGACAACCTAAATCAGAAACCAAGTCCATAGAGATTAGCCCAAGGACCTTCCCTCAATTTGATAGAGGAGTGCCTGAGGACATTCCCTCGGTCCATAGAGCAAGGCCCGAAAGAGCATTTCGACCGAGAGTAGGAATGGATATCATGACTATACAATGCAAGCAAAAGACCTAACCATGGTCAAAATGGTTATTGCTAACCCGACCATGGTAAACTAGCTGTCCATTAACCAGAGATAAAAAGCCTAATTTAACTACAGTGAAGCAAGAGTGGTTATCTAACCTAAGGTTGAGCCTTCTTTATAAAAGGGACACTATTCACCTTCACCAAGTTATATGCGCCACTATACCAAACCCTAAAAATTCTCTCTTTCTCTCTATCTATCTCTAGACATTGAGACTATTAAGCGTCGGAAGGTTTTAGGCCAAAAAACCCTGGCTTCCCTTGATTTAGGGTACCTCGAGTTACTATTCATCGAAGAACCGAACAGCACTGTTCACCTCCATTCTTGTTGTTAAAACCTTCTCTAGCCACTATCTCGTGGCATTCCGGGTTGCCAGACCACCACCTGTAAAGCGCTCTGCCAACTGTTAGCATTTTTCCCCGTACACTTTCCAAGAAATCCAATTCCCAATCCTGAGGGTCCTTAGCAAGGCGAGAGACCATAAGTATCAATGCTCAGATCTGGGTAAGCAGTTGTTAACCAAGTAGTATTATCTGCAGTAATGCTACAAAGATCCAAATACGTTACCAAAGACAGGTTGATCCGTTGCATATGATTTGTGAAAAATCAATCTTAAAATTCATTGAACTTTTCAAATTGTCAAATAATTTCCATAAACCAATGACAGAACTCACATTGCCCTTTCCTGGCCATTGTCTATTTTATAATCATAAGTAGTATCACTGTGAATGAGTTCTCTGATTTGTTAATAGAAAATATAAAATGTGGAAGGGCAATTGCTTAGTGAATGCATCATGTTAGAGACAATGTAGTTTATTTACATATCCGTATCTCAACTTTTGCAAAAATCAATGATACGATGGTTTCAGAATAATGACCACAAGATTTCTTTGATCTATCAATTATAAATATATGAACAAAAGTATATAAAGATGTACGTCAACTCACAGAATCTACCCGAGGAATCTTTCACCACGTGAACCACCTAAGTACTTGCTCCCTAGACGACTTTCCAACATCAATCAATAGATAGCTGTGTTCACCATCTCTCTAACAATAATCAATAAGAAGAGACATATTACCCCTGTAAATTCACGAACCATAAGTCTCCAACCCACAATTTTATAGCTACATGAGGTGAATAAAACAAAACCCAAATGAAAAAGAGGACTTCCAAATTCTAAATTTTACGATTAAGTCTTGTTCTCCACACTTCAAAGTCATTTAACAAAATACCAAATAAGTTCCCTAGTGATTCACTAGGATTTATCTTGCAAACCTTGAAAAAAACGCAAACCATTCATTGGATCAGTCTCTGCTTCAATCACATATCATCTATGGTTGCCCAATAAAATTGTGCATACACGACATTGCCCAAAAAACACAATGCATTACAACAAATACTTATACTGAGTTGCTAAAATTGCCCCCCAAATCCCCAATAACATACTAAACAGAGCCAAAACATAAAGCTATTCGAATAAAAACTACATTTCGAGATCCACGTAGAAATTGCATTAAAAACACGCCATCGAAACCCATTATAAAAATAAATAAATAAATAAACTTTTAGAAATTTAAAGCTGATCGAATGACCTGTAATTAGGGTTACGCTCCGGCAGGACTGACAATGCCTGGAAGCAGACTTTGCAGGGAGGATTGGACGGCTGAATCAGGCACATCGCGTTGGGGACGGCGCTGGAATAACTGGTTCCTAGAAAGATCAGAGACGATCGGTGATCACCGGTCGCCGGAAAGTCTGAGCAGTCTCCATTGTCGGCGAGATTGTCGGTATCCATTTTCCGATGCTGTTTGTGTGTGCGTGTGTGAGAAGACGAAGGAAGTGGCAGAAGAGGTTGAGACTCAAGAGTCAAAAACAGGAGCTTTAGCGTAGAAAAAACGGGAGGGAATACATGAGGGTAATTATTTATGGCGAGGTCTCGCCTGCAAAAGTAGCGGTTTATCTATTTTAATACTATAATTAAGAGTTTTGCTGACCTCATCAATAGATGACGTGGCGAGCTCATAGTTGTTTTCTCCAAAATCCCCTTCTCTCATTCACTTTGGGCCCACATGATGATGTCAGCAGAATTTTCTTCTTCTTTTTTTTTTTTTTCTTCTTTTCCCTCTCTTCTCTCTCTCTCTCTCTCTCTCTCTCATCCATATGAAACCCATTCAAATTTCAAAATCCACCTCCCCATCCCCCTCACACCCATATGAGAGCTTGGTTCATTATAGAAACAATTATTATGTTTTGATGGGTTTTTGAAAGTGTATTTGACAAAAGTTCAGTCAATGATTAAATATTTTTCCTTCAACTTATATTCTTTTGGATTTTTGCCTTTGTTTAAATAGGTTGTCACGTTTTCACTAAACATTTGAGTTGATGATATTTATTTGTGATTCCCACACATCACATGGGTCTTTGCTGGTTAGGAAATTATATTATGAATCACTAACATTTTCCTAAGATATTCATATTTTTGAACACATGAGTGCCCTCATTTCTTTTTTGCCAACAGGTATAACTTTCACTTGGTATCAGCTAATACCCAGATTAAACGTAACTAATGATGGTCCTAATAGGAAGTGAGAAGTTAAACCTACAACATTGTTCCATAGTTTGCGATTCCCGCGCATCGCGCGGGTTCCTTCTAGTACGATTGTATTTACACACGCATTGGGCATCTCGTGAGATTAATGCAACTCGGAACATTATTTGGCTGGGCTTGGTAAGTTGAAGGAGGGTGAGAATAAAATGGTTATTCCATGTCTTTTTAACTTATTTTGGAATGTTTGATTGTCCATAGGAAATGGAATTAACATTTTCGCCTATTTCTTCTAAAGAAGGAATAATCATTCATCTCCTAACTTCCAAAGAAATGACAATTCACATTCCATTTTCATTCTTATTTAATGAAATATTTTCAAAAATCAAACAATGTTGTTTTTAACACCCAAAAAATAATAACAATGGTTTTTAAGCAGGCTGTCACCTATTGACTTCATCATAATATTTCGATGAAGCTTGGGTTACACACCAAATTACTTTTTTTTTAAAAAATTTATTTTTGCCAAACAATAAGAGAACATACACACTTATACACATATTCATGCGAAATCGAAACCAAGAACTCCACAAACCCCACATCCACGTTGAGGTGTGACATGCTATTAGACCCAAGGACCATTGGCAAACCAAATTACTTTACTAAAATATATTTATCAACTTTTAAACTAAATAAAAAAAAAATAAATTGACACTGAGGGCCATAAGGTGAGAAAAAAAATCAATTTCCCGCGTCAATCGAAAGAGCAAGATTTGTCAATTCTATCAAGTTTAGATGGGAATTTCATCTCCCGCGTAAGTTGAGAAATGAGATCATCCGGGAAATTGCAAATCCTGTGAATTAAACGATTCTAACAACCGAAAATTGATGAAATCCTGGGAAATTTTGATTCCCACGCCCAAATCCAGCAAAACGAATAGACCATATGAGAAGGGAATTTCTGTGTGGATTTCCTGGCTATTAAGGGCCATAAGACTAATTGTAATAGAGGTGAGGCACACAGAATTTGTGTAATAATGTAAATATTTTTTTTTTTTTTTTTTTGATAAAGAGGTGTTTATTAAGAGAGCATTAAGCTAATGTCAAGTTGAACTTGGTCCCTTATAAACTCAGGAACCTCCTCCAACCAAACAGATGTAGAATTCGTATTACAAGCATGTTTAGCCAAACAGTGGGCTACAACATTCCCTAGCTTTTATGGAGAAATTGGGGTTTCACAATCAATGGATCTCTCTTATTATGCAGTGTGTCAAGTCTGTATCATATTCCATAGCTTTTAATGGCAGAATATCGGGGCAGTTCTCTCCTAGTCGTGGATTAAGACAAGGTGATCCCCTTTCACCTTATCTTTTTTTTATGGTAACAGAGGGTTTTTCAACTCTTATTCGAAAAGCAGAGCAAGAGGACCAACTCCATGGTGCCACAATCTGTAGAGATTGTCCGACAGTTTCACACCTATTCTTTGCCAATGACAGTTTGCTGTTTGGGAGGGCCACGGTTGAGGAAGGAGAGGCCTTGATGGAGGTGATTAAATGCTACAGAGACGTCTAAGGCCAGTAGATTAATATGGAAAAATCTTCTCTGTTTTTCAGTCGAAATACACCGAATGCAGATCAAGAAATGATAAGGACTACCATAGGGGTTGTGTCAGGGGATCGCTATGAGAAATATTTGGGAATGCCGGCTTTAGCAGGAAGGTTGAAACGAGAAATTTTTCGGTACATTAAGGACAGGATTCGGAAGAGGATACAGGGATGGAAGGAGAAAATGCTTTCAAAGGTAGGGAGAGAGGTTCTCATTAAAGCTGTTGCCCAATCCATACCCACTTTCATTATGGGTTGTTTCAAATTGCCTATTTCTTTGTGTGCAGAAATTAATGGCTTAATTGGCAAGTTCTGGTGGGGACAATAAGGGAAGAGCACCGAATTCATTAGGTGGGATGGGGAAAATTATGTCATGCAAAGAATGAAGGGGGGATGGGATTCAGGGATTTGGTAGCTTTCAATAAAGCTCTGTTAGCCAAGCAAGGCTGGCGTATGCTGACAAATCCAGAAATTTTGGCGGCGAGAATTTTTCGAGCAAGGTACTACCCTTCATCGACTTTCCTTGAGGCACAATTGGGGTATAATCCGAGTTATGTTTGGCAGAGTATTTGGAGAGATAATCCGAGTTCAGTTGTTGAAAGAGGAACTCGTTGGAGGATTGGGGACGGGAAATTTGTTCGAATATGGGGAGATAAATGGCTCCTTACACCACCTTCTTTCCAAATAACCTCTTCACAGGGTGATTGGAATAGAGATACTCGGGTTACTGAATTGATTGATTCTTCGACTGGGAGATGGCCGGCCAATCTGATTTTAGCACCCTTTTTGCCGCATGAAGCTGAGTCTATTTGCAGGATTCCTTTGAGTGTTAGGATGCCTCCGGACTGGTGGATATGGGGTTATCATCGAAAAGGTATGTTTACGGTTAAGAGCGCATACTACATCGCACAGAACATATCACAAGAACTAGCCAGTCCTATTAGCCATGTGGGGACAGCTCTATGGAAAAAGATTTGGCAATTGGATATACCGAGCAAAATTAAACTGTTTGCTTGGAAGGCTTTCCATGACATCTTGCCAGTCAAACTGAGTTTACAAAAAAAGAAAGTTAATGTGGATGAGCGGTGTGCACTATGTGGAGTGAGCGATGAAAGCGCTATTCATGTGCTTAAAGAGTGTGATTTTGCGGAACAAGTTTGGATGGGCAGCCAACTTAGTTTGAGCTCTCAACACTCATTAGCGAGCAATTTCTAGGTATGGATGGAGGAGATTTATGGGAACGTGGATGATGCTGATTTAGGTTTGTTCATCACACTGGCTTGGGCAATTTAGATAGCAAGGAATGAAAAAATTTTCAATGGGGTACAACGGAGCTCGACGAAAGTCATCAGGTGGGCTTCTTTGTTTTTGGGGGAATTTAAAGCAGCAAGGTACATCTCTGAGGCGAGGAGTAGGGAGCCCCGACGACCTGGGATATGGCGTCCCCCAATTAGAAATGTTTATAAGCTTAATGTGGATGGTGCACTATTACCTAATAAGAGTATTGCTGGTATCGGTGTAGTGGCACGTGACCACAAGGGAGAGGTTGTCGCAGCAATGGGTCAGAACTTTCATGGCAACTTGGAGCCAAAACATGTAGAGGTGTTGGCTTTTCGGTGCGCACTACATTTTGCCAGGGATATTGGGCTACGGAAAATTATTATGGAGGGTGATAACCTTGAAGACGTGCAAGGTATCCTTAATGTGTTGGAGGATGCTCTAGTTTGGGTCTTATCTTTGAAGACATAAGAGAGGATAGTGGGCATTTTAGTACCATTAGTTTCAAGCATATTTATGTAAATAATTAAATATCCCACTATAATGCGGAGAGAATCGTAGTTACTAGATAGTTGATATGACATAAATTAATAATAAGATCTGTTGCCTTATAACCTTCCACAAATATATGATTAATTTTAATATTCATATTATTATCTAAAATGACCATACGACAATCATTTAAAGTACTATAAATATTCCAATTTCCAAGGACATCTCACCAAGTTGTAAAGACTATTTATAACAATTTTAAAATCACTTTCTATATGAAGATTTTTAATATATTTTCTTTTAGCTAACAAAAGACCATTCAAAGAGCAATAGCTTCCATTTTAGGAACCGTTACATCATTATCGAACAACATTGATTGCATGATAATTGGTCGCGTGACCACAATTATCTTTGATTATTGATCCTGCTGGTCCTTTTTTTTTTAACTGACCCATTAAAATTTAATTTAAACAAATTACCATCAAGAGGAATCTTACAAATAAACTTTTCATTTTTCTTTTTCTTCATATCCTTATTCATCCAATGACTAGAGGAATTAGTACTACAGGGATCATTGTGTGCACAATAACATAAATAATTAAATATCTCATTATAATGCAGAAAGAATTGTGGGTACTGGGTAGTTGATATGAGTTCAAATTAACATAAAATATTATTATTTTATCATTTTTAAATTTTTTTAATTAGAATCAATTAATAAAACTATTTTTAAAATAAAATTATGAGCACACTAATCCCTTTTGTATAATAGTATAAATGTAGATATGCTGAATAAACTATTAAGCGCCACACCACATTGAGTGCTTTTCTTTACTATTTCTCATACTTTGGGGGTAGGAGTCACGAAGCCAAACCAATCTCTCATATACCATAGCCTTGCTTTTTTTTTTCTTTTTTTTTTTTACCTCTCGACCCTTATTCATAACAGTTTTTGTTAAATTATGTTCTTAGGGGAATAATTTTGAAGTCGCTTGTGTTGTAGACTTTTAGCATCATAAAGCAATCATGAAATTTCAAAGACTAAAATTAGTTGAAGGGTTGTTTCGATTTTTTTTTTTTTTTTTTTGGGGGGGGGGGTCAAACGAAAGGTACCCATGCCATTAAAACCCAGAATAATTCTCGTAATACACAAATCACCTAAATAGTAGACTTAATATATAAAACCATACCAATGAATCCCTTAAACTACATGGCTGATTAATTTCCTTTTGTTGGCCTTTTTTTTCTTCTTTTTTTTTTTAAAGTATAATTGGAGGGGATCGAACTCTTAACCTATCTTAATCCTACCTTTTTTTCTCACCCTCCCTCACTACAAGGCTAGCATAGTAGTTTTTCTTTTATTGGCTTTGAAATGGCCCAAATTGCGTCATAAGAAGGGGTATACTGGTGTGTACGTAGTTCACTTCTTCTTTCCACTGGCTTTATTCACAGCCAGTTGAATTGGCGTATAATTATGTTAGTGGCAACAAAAACGTTGCTAGAATATGCCGAAAAATTGGTTCAAGTTGAATTGATGCCTTACAACTGATCCATGTTTTCTTCATAATGAGCCGGACTTCCTAACTATAGGTTCATTTCCTGAGTTTTATAGTTGTTTTGAGTTGGTTTGTGAGCTAGATTGTGACAATGTATAAGTCATCAAGACCAATTCATACTGATTATCTTTTCTTTCATTTTTTTATCCTCTTGTATTGCTTGTTTCTTTATTTTTAATAAAATTATGAGTTGTAAGCACATGATGTTAAGGGCCAGTGTGCCAACTTAGTTGGGATGCTGGTTTCCTCTTTGTTGTTTTATGCTCTTTTTATTAAATTTTTAAAATAAAAAAAATTAAAAAAAGATGAAGAATTGATTGATGCCCTCAACTAGATTTGAGTGTTGTGAGAAGAATCTTCCAACAATAAAGATCTATTGGCAAGGAGGTTGTCTAATTGACATGTTGTAGGGAGAGAGACATAACATGGAGTTTTGGAACAAACAAATTGGCAATAGGATCATCTATGTAAATTTTGAAGTCACATAATCTCAATAGCCCTTATAACTATACATCCTAACTACAATAATAAAAAGATCAAAATTCAAAGAGATATCTTCCTTTTTTGAAAACCAACGTTTTGCTGTTACACACATTTTTTGAAATTATAAATGGTGTTATTGGCCTGTTTGACTGTCCAAATAGATCCCATTATAATTTACATAATATTTAAGAAACATTCATATTTTTTAATGAGACCACTTAAAATGTTAAGGATGTGAACATAATTGATGTAACAAGATTAAGTTTTAGTTTTTTAATGTGGTAGTGATTGCCATTTTCTTAAATGGTCTCATCTTTTTTTGGGAGAAATATGCCAAAAGTCCATTATGAGAAAATCATCAAGCCAACAGTCATAACTATTTTTTTCTATAGCCCCAAGTCCATATTGAAGCTCAAACGGTAACGTTTGGCTGATCCTTTTTCGCAAATACCAGCTTTGCCTATCTCAATTGATATGGTAAGCAATCAATGTGATTCCCTCTAATTTTTGATGTGATTTTTTTCCCTTTTTTTTCTCCCATGTTTTCCGATGCAAGTTATAGTTTTCTTCTTTTATTGTAAATCAACGGTTTTTACCATGCTTGTTGTGATTTTTTGCCATATCAATGAGTTGCTTCTCACACTAATATGGTAAACAATCAATGTGATTCCCCATTTTTTGCTATGATTTTTTTCATTTTTCCTCCTATGTTTTCTAATGCAAAATATCAGTTTCCCTATTTTATTGTAAATCAACGAAACTAAGTATTAGGTAACTATTTCAAAACACTAAAGCTTTGAAGTAACTGTTTTAATAAACAAAATAATATCTAGGACCTAATAGTTACACATAAACAAAACCATTGTATATTTCTTTAATTATGTAACTATTACAAACTTAATTAAACAAGAAGTAACTATCTTCAACTCAAACAAAAACTTTCTGTATATTTCTTGTAGCCATATAACTATTACAACTCAAACAAAAAGTAACTATCTTCAATTCCAAACAAGAAATAACTAGCTATTTTTGACAAAGTAACTATCTTCAATTTCAAAGTAATAACACAACAATTTTTTGGTGGTGTCTCAGTGTGGAGTGGTCTTCTCTTTTGTTGGAGCTTAGAGTATTTGCTGCTTCATTTCTCTCTTGCAGCTCCTTGGTGTTGATGCTGATGCTGTTTCGCAATATAAATGCTTTTTCTTTCCTTGTGTTCTTAATTTTTGCTATTTTGGGCTTTGCTTTGTTATGCTCTATTTTGCTGTATGCTGAAGTGTTCATCCATTCTCTAGCCTTGGTTGTTTTGGTTGTGGTTCGTAGTGTATATCTTATCTTTATTGTATCCGCAATATCAGGTATGAAATCATCTATGTTGGGCCTAGAGATTTGATGATGATTTTCACGATGATCTCGGCATTTATTAAGTCTCCTAGTATTGTGGAGAATCATCAGTTATTGTGATTCTAAACAATTTGCGGTTATATTGTAGGGGCATTTTAGTCCTGCAAAGTTTAGTTGGACTTAAGACTGAAAGAGATTTTAGGTGGGACTTACAAGTGCACAAGTCTTCTAATTTGGACTCAAGCCTAAACACCCTTTTTTTTTTAACAATTAAAGGTGTCTAAGACTTTAGGCTTTACTCCCACCGAAGTTTCAATTCAGAATATTCTCCTTCAATTTAGAATATTCTCCTAACGGCTTGTGTGAGACACTTTATACTTAGATAAACTATAATAACTACAAAAAGTTAAAACGATGACCTCTGAGAAAAAAACGACGATCTAATTTAAACTTTAAATGAATTTCAACCTTCAATGACATGTAAATTACAATTAATTCATTTGGACAATAAAAAAATAAGGGAAATGATCCTATAGCCGATTTACGTTAGCCGAGCGTGAGCCGAGTGTCAAGTTTAAAGAAAATGTTGACTGTCATGATAGAAGATTCTCTAGCTCCACCTTTAAGTTTAAAAAAGGGGTAAAAGCCTGACATGATGGAACATAACCCATCTGAATGCGTATGAAATACGCATCCAATTCCTTCATTCTCCATTCCCCCTCTCTCTTTTCTCTCATAACAGTGGAGAGTTTGCAAGACCTTCTTCTTGTTCATACCAAATGCCAACCACATACACCCCGGTTGACGTCAACTCAAAGATAAGCAGGACCTTGGTGTTGTTGATGTTGGTAGAGGAAGGGTCAATTGATGCGATGAAGGGTAGACAGCGGATTTAATGTCGTCGGGGAGATGGATATATATACAGTCCGATCTGAGTTCTGATGAAGATTTGTGTTCAAACTTATCCCTGTTAAATCCGATGTCACACTGCCGATGGAGATGCAATCAGAGGAAGATGAAACCCACCTTCCCTCCTGTTATCCTCTCGACATGCAGAGGCAAAATCCACCTCTTCCCTTTTGACCCCTTCTCTCTCTCATTGGGCATCAAGGGGCTTAGGGCTTGATGTTTTAGGATTTTTTTTTTCTTTTTTAAATAGTTTGTTAACTATGTATATACAAGTTCATTGTGTTGTTTTGACGGTGGATTCAGAACTTAGCTTGAAAATAGTTCCTGGATTAAGAACTTAGCTTAAAAATGGTTCTTGGATTCAAAACTTAGCTTGAAAATGGTTTCTTGATTTTAGAACTTCACTTGAAAATGGTTCGTGGATTCAGAACTTAGCTTGAAAATAGTTCCTGGATTAAGAACTTAGCTTAAAAATGGTTCTTGGATTCAGAACTTAGCTTGAAAATGGTTTCTTGATTTTAGAACTTCACTTGAAAATGGTTCCTAGATTCAGAACTTAACTTGAAAATGGTTTCTTAATTTTAGAACTTCACTAGAAAATGGTTCATGATTCAGAACTTCACTTGAAAATGAGGGGTGTTTGTTTTGATAGTCCTGAAGCCTGAAGGCGTGTTGTTTTGGATGGAGGCTTGTTCGTTTTGACAGAACCGTGTTTTCAAGATGCATCTGTATTCCAACACGTCATTGGGCTAACGTATTCGGTCATAATTGTCGTCTTATATAGCACATCCCAAAAAATAAATATATATTTTTTTATTTTAAAATTTTCTTTTTGGTAAAAATATTTTTTTTGATAACTTAATGGGGATTTGATGGATTTCATCCTATTTAAAGGTTAGTATGAGCTAATGGCCTGTAGGCCGAGTGGCACGTCCCACCTCAAAGGGGTGTGGGGTTTCGAGGAGGTCCTGGGTTCGACTCCTCTAGGTGCGTGTGTGTGCGTGAGTTCCTATCGCTTGACAAAAAATAAAAAAAAAATAAAAAAATAAAGGTTAGTATGAGAAATATTGAAAATTTAGAGCTAATGAACTCTGCCAGCAGAGGGAGATGGAACGAGATATAGTAAGAGTGAAGCTCTTGGTCCTCTTGGAGCACAGGCGCCTACTGAGTTGCCCAAGCATGGAAACTCCTCAAGAAATGTTTTTTTTAATTAGTATCAATTGTTGCCTTGTAATCAGACAGAAACCCTGGCTAGACCTAAGAAAATTTTGGCATTTCTTTCCATTTCATATATGCATAATTAGTGGTGCAAGCAAATCGACCAAACCGACTAAATTGGACCGGACCAAACCAAACCGATTTAGCTAACATTGGGTGGGGTTCGGTTTAAGATTTTATGTTTTTTGGTTTCGGTTTAGCATTGGTTTAGCAGAAAACCGAACCAATTAAACCGAACCAAACCGGTTTAATATACGTTACTTTTAAAACCAAAACTACGTAGTTTTATATCACACTATATATCTATTGTATATATACTAAAACGGAGGATGGGGTTCCTGTAGCTTTTGCCACGCGTCACTTCTTTCTCCCCTTTCTTTCTTTCTTTCTTTCTTTCTTTTCTTTTTTTTTTTTTTGTTAAATCACATGTTCAGCAGTGGAATAAGAGAGCACGGAGGATGGGTTCTGTAACTTGCCACACGTCACTTCTTTCTCCCCCTTTCTTCCTTTTTTTTTTTTTTTTTTTTCTTCTTTTTTTTCCTTTCACAGGTTGAAACAGGAGCAGAGTTGCCTTTTTGGGTAAAATACTTTTTAGTAACCGTTTTCTAATCTAATACCAAAAAAGGATATTTTCTATCAACTTGCTAAAAATTGACTACAAATGTGTGCTAAAACGACAATCAATTTCCTTTGTTTCATATTAATTTTGGAAGGAGTCACTAAAATGTAATTTTGTCAAAAGTCACTTTTAGTGACTTTTGAGAAAATTACTTTTAGTCATCACTTTCCAACTTAATACCAAATAAAGGATATTGTTTGTCAACTTACCACAAATTGACTTGATAGGTGCTTCAAAAGGACTATTAACTTTCTTTCTTTGGTATTAAGCTGGGAAATGGTCACCAAAAGATAAATTCCCCAAAAGATAAATTTCCCACCTTTTTTTTTTTCCTTTTTTATTTTTTTTGGTATTACTTACTCTTTCTCATACGGTAGACGTAAGTTGACGCTTAATATTCACTGCATATCTCTTTGTTTTTATGTGTGAAGATTAAAAAACCTATACTATACAATGTTCAACCCAAACTTAATAGACTGTACTATATTTTTTTTTGTTTTCTTTATGGTATTCATTTCCCCTTCTAAAATTGAAGATATAAAATTATAAATAATCATAATTAAAAAGAGAGACAAATAAAGGAAATGAGGAGTAAAAAAGAAAATGTGATCCGCCGAAATCTTCAAATTCTCCCAATTTGCTTCTAACACTAAAAAAAAAAAAAAAAAAGGGGGGGGGGGGAAATGAATAGGTATAAAGAAAACAAATTTTTATGCTATAATCTCAAACAAATTTTTAATATTTTTCCCCATGGTTTTTCACTCTTTATGAAACCCACTCAAAACCCCATGGAAGGTTAAGATTCATTGTTGTCATGCATTCTAAAATCTGCACTGTCGAATTTCGAGATACTTTCAACGGGTATACTTGCTTTGGTATATACCAACATGTTAAAACCATGATTGTGAAATGGGTTAAGCTCTAGAGAATTTTAATATTTTCCCACCAAATATCATAACGTGTCAGTTCTTTTATTTTTTACAAGTTTCTACCATTAAATTAATTGTTTTTCAAAATAATTTATCTTTTTCGAGAGTATAATTAAATTTTGTATGATACATTACCCTAACATCACACCAAAAATAATTTTGATTGAACATCAAAGATTATTTTTGTCTATATCTTTTAAATTTAATTGACATATTATATTAATAAATATATTTTACTATTTTAGAGAATAAGTATTCTGTTAAAATTCTAATTTGCTTATAATATATATATATATATATATATTTTTTTATAAATTAATCCGTGCATCGCACGGGATTCGAAACTAGTATATATATAACAGTTAATCCTAATCTTCATTTTCCCCCCTTCAATTCATTCGATAACCCCCACCCTACCCTACCCTACCCTACCCTACCCTACCCTACCTTCTCTCTGTCACACTCTCCGGTGCACCTCTGGCGAACCTCCGGCGCACCAGATTGACGGCAGCAATTATCTTAAGGTATGTTCTCTCTCAATCCCTCGTTCTCTCTCTCTCTGTCTCCGTCTCTGTGTGTGTGTGTGTATCCTAATCTCTCATTCTCTTTCAATCACAGGCCATATTTATCGCCGTCGTGGTCTCCCTTTTACTGCACATTCGTCGCCGTTGAGCGCATAGTCCCTACTCTCAGTCTAGCTTTCTCTCCTCCTCTCTTGTTATCTCGGCTTTTGTTTAATTCTCTGTTTGATTACTGGGAAATTATATGAAATTAACCCTGAAATTTCTAACTCAAATCAAATCGCATGTTTGATTCAGATTTTTTGTGCTAAGTAGATGAGGAAAAGAGGGGTTTCAATTTAATTTTGGTGGAACCGAAAACCGCACCAAATCGCACCAATACAAATTTGGTCAGTGTAGGATAAGTGGTATTGGTGTTGGTGCGGTTTCGGTTGGTCAATACTTAAACCGAAATGATAGGTTTGGTGGGAAAACCTCTCTAAACCGCCCAAACCGCACCGACTTGCACCCCTATGCATGTGTACACTTATACATTTCTTCATGGCATTGCGGTTGAATATAGTGGAGAAGAGCTTACTTGTGAACTCAGAAGCCATTTTCTCACACCCTTTAGCTGCCTTGTACTCATCATTCTCTTCAAGAAACCCCAACTCTAGTTCTCCGTCCGACCCTGATTTCAGTGCTCAAAGTGTGGAAAAAGATGATTTTGATGGCAGTGAGAGTGGGTATAACAGATTTAGACTAATGGGTTCTGAGGAGTCCAGGGTTTTGAATTACTTTGCAAGTCCCAACAGTGGTGACTGTAAAAATGATCAAAGAATCCCTAATTTGGATGAATTTGATGAAAATGAAGAGTCAGGGGATGCAGAAGAAGGTGATGATGAGGATGAGGATGATGACGATGACAATGATGATGAATTTATGGTTTTGAATTCGTTTGATAGGAACCATGAACAAAGAGAAGATATGAGGAGGATTGAGAGAGATGAAGATGTAATTAGGCACCCTTTGGTGAAAGAGATATGTAGGTTAATTGAACTTCCGTCAGTGTGGAACCCGAAGCTTGAAGGGGAATTGAGGCACTTACTAAGAGGTCTCAAGCCTCGGCAAGTTTGTGCTGTTTTGCGCTCTCAGGCTGATGAGCGGGTTGCTTTGAAATTCTTCTATTGGGCTGACCGGCAATGGCGGTACCGGCATGACCCTATTGTGTACTATGCAATGCTTGAGGTCCTTGGTAAAACTAAGTTGTGTCAGGGTGCTAAGCGGGTTCTTCGACTCATGGCCCGGAGGGGAATTGAGCGTCGGCCTGAAGCTTTTGGTTATGTGATGGTGTCTTATAGTCGAGCAGGCAAGTTGAGGAATGCGATGCAAGTTTTGACTATGATGCAAAAAGCAGGTGTTGAACCTGATTTGTCGATATGTAACATTGCGATTCATGTTCTGGTAATGCGGAATAGGTTGGAGAAGGCATTGAGGTTCTCGGTGCGGATGCAACTTGTTGGAATTTCACCTAATGTTGTCACTTATAACTGTTTGATCAAGGGCTATTGTGATATGCATCGGGTTGAAGATGCCATGGAGCTGATCGCTAATATGCCTCTGAAGGGATGCTCTCCAGATAAAGTTAGTTACTATACTGTAATTGGTTTTCTTTGTAAGGAGTGCAGGGTCAAAGAAGTGAGGGAGTTAGTGGAGAAGATGGTGAAGGATAGTAATTTGTTACCAGACCAGGTTACTTATAATACTCTTATCCATATGCTGTCCAAGCATGGTCATGCAGATGAGTCACTTGAATTTTTAAAGGAAGCAGAAGAGAGAGGATTTCGGGCTGACAAGGTTGTTTATAGTGCAGTAGTTCACTCATTGTGTCTGGAGGGAAGAATAGACAAGGCAAAAGAAATTGTGAATGAAATGTTCTCAAAGGGTTGTGATCCTGATGTAGTCACTTATACTGCAGTTGTCAATGGGTTCTGTCAGGTAGGGAAGGTGGATCAAGCTAAAAAGATGCTCCAGAAAATGAACAAGCATGGTTGCAAGCCAAACACTGTATCATATACAGCCTTGTTAAATGGGCTTTGTCGGAGTGGCAACTCCGTAGAAGCAAGAGAGATGATGAACATGAGTGAGGAAGAGTGGTGGACCCCAAATGCCATCACATATAGTGTTGTGATGCATGGACTTCGAAGGGAAGGGAAATTGTCTGAGGCCTGTGATGTGGTAAGGGAGATGATTAAAAAGGCTTTTTTTCCAACCCCAGTTGAAATCAACTTACTGCTCCAGTCTCTCTGTCAACAGGGTAAAACAGACGAGGCCAAAAAGTTCATGGAGGAGTGTTTGAACGAGGGTTGTGCTGTCAATGTGGTAAACTTTACTACTGTAATTCACGGATTTTGTCAAAAGGATGACTTGGAAGCTGCACTGTCATTGCTTGATGACATGTATCTTAGTAACAAACACCCCGACGCTGTCACATATACTACCATAATTGATGCATTGGGAAAGAAAGGTAGAATAGAAGAGGCAACTGAACTCATAATGAAAATGCTGAGGAGGGGTTTGGTTCCTACTCCTGTTACATACCGGACAGTCATCCACCGGTACTGTCAGATGGGTAAGGTGGAAAATTTGTTGATGTTATTGGAGAAGATGCTTTCAAGGCAAGAGTGCAGGACGGCATATAATCAAGTTATTGAAAAGCTTTGTAGCTTTGGTAACCTCGAAGAGGCTTATAAACTATTGGGCAAGGTATTGAGAACAGCTTCAAAAATTGATGCTAATACTTGCCATCTGCTTATGGAGAGTTATTTGAGTCAAGGGATCCCTCTGTCAGCATATAAAGTAGCTTGTCGAATGTTTAATCGGAATTTGATCCCCGATTTGAAGTTATGTGAGAAAGTGAACAAAAGACTGATGTTAGAAGGAAAATCAGCGGAGGCAGATAAGCTCATGTTACGGTTTGTCGAGCGTGGACACATTTCATCTTAGTGTCGAGAACATTTGCAAAGCCAGAGAGGGTCATTCTGGCATAGATTCTAATATTTTTCTTTCAAGGGCTTCAATCACGGTAAGACCTTATTGTTTTTTTCTTCTTTGTTTTCTGTCTTATTTTTTGTATGTTTACCTTCCCTTCTGCACTATTTAAAGAATCTTTCCGTTACTCTATTAGTTTTAATTTCTCTTTGTGTATCATATTAATAGTGGTAGTATTCTTCAACCACGTCTTCGAAAGGTGATATGTTTTCTGGCATTCAGTTTTTGGGTCTAAGTTGAACAGTGACTTTGTGGTTTGCTTATAAAAATATTATTTCTATCTTCAAACATATGACATAACCCCATGATTGGTAATTTGTGCACACGTTAACCATTGATTTTGTTAATGTTCTTTCTTCTAGGGGCTAGCTAACACTGTCTTTCACCCCTATCAATGCTCAACCCTTTGCAACTGACTATGTATCTTTATTATTTGTTACTTAAGTCACTTAGTGCAACTAATTTTTTCTTGCTATGTCTCTGCTTTGGTGTTTACTGTATGTGGATGTGGCCAGTCACCAGTGGTTAGTCTCAAGAGGGCAAATGAACTAAATATGTGGATTAGCTAAGAAGTCGTTGGTTGTCAATTCAGGAATTTTTTTTTTTTTTGGGGGGGGGGGGGGGGGGTGAAATTTATTTGTTGTTCTTGTGTGCTCTTAATGTGGTAAACCTTACTGAAATTTATGGATTTTGTTAGAACTATGACTTGGAAGCTGCTCTGTCATTGCTTGATGACGTGTCTGAGAAATAAACACCCTGACAAGGTCATGTATACAACAGTAATCCATCCATTTGGAACAAAGGTAGAAGGAAGAGGCAATTGAACTTAGAATGGATTTTTCCTTGATTCTAGTCGGTCATAATTGATATAAATAGTTAAAACTATATTATTATTATTTTTTGGAAGTCTTTTGATGAGGTTGAATCATAGTAGCTTGGGAAATAGTTAATTATATTTGCTTGATTTTCTAGATGCTGTAATCTGTTGTAAGATGCAGGTTGTTTGAGTGAATTAGTGTTGCATGTCCTAATTGACCTTCTTTTGGCTAGATATGCAGTTATTTCTTTTGAAATATGTTTGGTGAGGCTAACTGGGTTGACAATGTCACAAAGTAGCAGCATTCTCCACCTCAAGTTTTTGCAATTGGAGAATCAATAACTTGTTGTACTGGAAGTAATGTGACAGGTTGGTGATCTAGATGTCTAAGGGGTGTTTTTTACTTATCAACGGACCATCTCCTATTTAAAGATGTTTGGGATGTCCTCGGTATTGATTTATGTCACAAAATTTTGAGATCTGCTTCTGTATTGGCTATCTGCACACTAAAATATCAGTGCAAACATCACAACCTGGATATGTTGTGGGATACCACTTTGCTTTTGTGCTGTGGGTCCTGTAGCAATGCTATAAGAATTATAGGAAATTGGGCTTTTGGCTACCTTTGAAGGGATGGAATGGCAACAAGTGTCACTACAAAAAAATGCATATTTGCCGACCAATTTTCCTGACGGTAAGCATGTCCGTTGGGAGATGTTAAGTATTGTGGACGGTATAAAACCGTCGGGGAGCTTTTTGTCGGGATATCATTGCGCACCCATTTGCGCGCGAAATCAAGGGTGGATGTAGGGGTAAGACGGTAAAATCCCCATCTATTACACCCATTTGCACACAAAAGGTCTAAAAATTTTTCTACAACCGTGCCACAAAGCATTTCCCACCCAAACCCAAACCCTATGCGACCCTCTGTGAGGACGACCTCACCTCCAGCCATCTTACCGCCGGCATCAGAGCTCATCACGACGTCGGGGACCATCACTACCCCTCTGTGACGATGACCTCGCCTCCAGCCATCTCACAGCCAGTGTCGGAGCTCATAACGACGCTGAGGACCATTGCTACAAAGAATAATCATTTTTCCTGCAAAAATCCTCACCTCATAGTCGGCCTGCTCACGTCCTTGCCTCAGCCGTCGCCTCTAGTGCCATTGGTGGTCATTTGACACCTCACTAGAAGCCATCGCTCTCGCTTGAGGAAGCCGATCTCTGGAGCAATCCCTCCATCGGTACAGATTCCTCTCTCTCGCTCTCTAACTTACTTCCTCACCTATTTTGGTTCGATTTCTTCTTCTTCTTCTTCGGTTCCGACACACACACGTTGATACAATTGATTTGTAGGGCTATTTTTTTCCTCTTCTATTTTTGTTGTGATACACATGCTAATGCAATTGATTTTTATGGTTTTTTTTTTGTTTGATTTTTAGGGTTTTTGTTGTTTGGCTGTGATTTTCTGCGCTGTGTATGTACAAATATATTTCTTTAGGTTTTTTTGTGGAGTATTGTATTCTAGATTTATGGATTTTCTTTGCTTTGGATTATGGTTTAGGTAATTTTTTTTCCCTCTGGTTTTGCAAAGGCAATCCCAACAGATTTGTTTGTCCCATCTGTAACCCACACCCTCCTCTCCTTCGTTTTGCTCATTTATTATGCAAGTTAAAAAAAGTAAAACTAGAGATCTGGTTTTGCAATCCCTGGTAGTGTTGAAGATATATCCCCTATTAGGTGGAAGAGGTTTGGAAATTAAAGGTATAGTCCCACCTAAAGTGGGGGTATTTTGTTGGATAGCCACTCTAAGGGAAATACCAACTATAGCTATGCTACGAGAGAGTTCAATGTCAAGGGCAGGGTGTGGTCATGGACTCATGGTTGGTTTGGTAAGGTTGTGCATGTGCAATGGTGGGGTTGGGAATGGTGTGTTCTGCCCAGGATCTTTGGAGGAGGTTTTTTTCTAGTTGGGATATTCCTAACAAGGGTGGGGTGTATAAGCTTCAGTGGTATGAAATGTTGTAGGCAATTGTTTGGTCAATTTGGCTTGCCAGAAATGAATTGGTATTTAGAGATAAAATGGTGGAGGCCTGGAGGGGGAGCTCGGCTCCAATCTCTGCTTCTTTATGTATTCAACTTTGTTTAATGCACAGGATTTTCACTAGGGTAATGGTATTCATCCCAAATCTTCCATGCTCGATTTGCCCCAATTCTCCTTGGTTAAGATAGTTGCGACATGAAAGAATTGGGAGTATGTATTATTTTTTTTTTTCTTTCTTACTGGATATAAACAAGTATGATTTTTGCTAAAATTTAAAATCAAGAGCATCTATACTCGTATCATTTTGACTTTTATTTTTCGTACAAAGTAATCATTTTTAAGACTTGAACCTATAACTTCGTGCTTGGTAACTTGAGACTTTAGTCATTACACCAAAAACAATGACCCATATTTTAATTATTAAGGAAATAAAATAAGAACAACATTTTGTTGTAATGGAGTGAGCCCCACCTCATTTCAAGACCTGTTTTTGCCTTGCTATGTTAGTGAGTGGGGTTTGGTGTAATCTGTAGCCTCATCATCATTCACCAGTCTGGTTTAGTTTATCTCTAAACTATTCCAACCCATCCACCCCCTAAAAAAACAAAAGCAAAAGCAAAAGCAAAAAACAAACAAAAAAAGTTGCTTGTTTTAACTCTCCAAAAATTATTGAGATTCATGGATTTTGTATTCAACTGGAACATGAATAGGTTTTATCTGTGGTGGAGTATTCTTAATTTGTTATCATTTATACCTGAGTCATGTTGAAATGCTTCTATTGTATTTTTTCTTTTGGGGTTGAGAAAGCCTCTTTTTTATGTTCTTCCCATTTTTATAATTCTTCCTTCTTTTTTTAGAGTGGAAACATAAAGTAACTTTGATTAGTGTAGATTCTTATCAAGTGATGTAATCAGCTTGTGGATTGATTTTTGTGTTTTCAGGATAATGTCTTCGTAACTGTGGTTGCATCTGTTCAATACTGTGCTTTGGCAGAAAAAGCAGCTGATGCTTTCTATAAGCTTACAAACACTAAGGCGCAGATCCAAGCCTATGTTTTTGATGGTATGAATGCTAAGCATAAGGCTATGTTTGGTTATGTTCAGATTCATGACAACAGGAAATGGTCAAATAGAATTCTAAATACTCCCTTTATTTTAATATAAGAACAAGTACTCTTATATGTTTGGATAATCAGGAGATTGAACAATTCTGCCCCCCCACCCCACCAAAAAAAAAAAAAAAACAAAAAAGAAAAAGAAAAAAGAAGAGGGTAAGACTCACACCCAAAGAAAAAGAAAAAATCCATAACATCCCAAATTAAGGGAACTGAGTACTTTTGGGAAGGAAATAAGGCTAATCATGCATGCTTTTTTTCATCTTGTATGGAAGCATGTTATTGGGATTCAACTGCACTTCGTATTTGATCATTTCCAAACAAAACAAGTGAATCTGAGTTTTTGGATAGACATTTATAATTCAATTAATGTTCCCATTTCCATCGTTTCTTTATTGATGATGATCCATGTGAAAAACTTAAATATCCATCCAAGTTTTAAGCATCAGGTGGAGGAAGTGTATTTCATTCCTACCCGGAAACGGGAGAAAAAAACAAAGGCCAGTAACCTGGTTCTTTATTAGACTATATATTCATCTCTTCTTCACATTTCCACTGCTTCATTAACTTTTCTAAGATAGAATAGTCGTCGTCTTTCTTCCTATTTGACAGAGTAATCATTTTATCTTTCATCTTTTTATTTTATTTTTGTTTTTTCATGCTTGTCATATAATCCATTTTGAGCATTAGCTTTAATAATTTTTGTTACTAGTTTCCAGTACTTGTTTCTTAAATGTACGAGTTCTCTCTCGCTATCACAACTTCAGGAATTCTTTAGCAGTTCATTCATTAATGTCATATCTTGATAGTTGAGCTCCAAGCCTTGATCTATGGCACCTGCAAACTATCTGGAGATGACCGGAGCTGGTGGCACTCAACTTGAGGCTTTGATGGGATTTTAATTACATGGGATGATTGCAAAATGTTCATGTAGTCGCAAAATTGATTGAGAGCAATTTTTCATTTCAAATTGGTGATTAGTGTTAGCTTATGTATTGGTAGAAACTAGAAAGTGCTATTTGTAGAATGTAATTAATACGGAGTATTTAACATTCATGAAATACTGATTGGCTTTCCCTGAATATTTTCAGTTATTAGGGCAAGTGTGCCGAAATTGGAATTGGATTCCGCTTTTGAGCAGAAGAATGAAATAGCAAAAGCTGTGGAACAGGAACTTGAAAAGGTAATAGATTAATATCTTTCTTTCCAACAAGAAAAGAACTATATCTATAAGAACATATTTTGAGAAATGACATTTCTTTCAAAACTGCTGTAATTCTTTACAGGCCATGTCTGCCTATGGGTTTGAAATAGTGCAGACACTTATTGTGGATATTGAACCAGATGAGCGTGTGAAGAGAGCAATGAACGAGATAAGTGCAGGTATATTTGTGCATTCCTAAATAATTTGATTGAAATTTTAGATTCTAGTGTCATACCAGAACTCAAAGCCCAATTTCTCTAATTCATCTCTCAATAGTCAAAACAGCTGCTAGAATGAGGCTGGCAGCAAATGAAAAGGCTGAAGCACACAAAATATTGCAGATCAAGCGAGCTGAGGGAGATGCGGAGTCCAAGTATCTGTCAAGGCTTGGCATAGCTCGCCAACGCCGGGCCATTGTAGACGGGCTGAGGGAAAGCGTGCTTGCATTCTCTGTGAACGTGCCTGGAACTACATCCAAGGATGTCATGGACATGGTGCTGGTGACTCAGTATTTTGACACAATGAAGGAGATTGGGGCATCCTCAAAATCTACATCCGTTTTCATCCCCCATGGACCTGGTGCAGTGAAGGACATTGCCTCGCAGATTCGGGAGGGTCTTCTTCAGGCCAATGTCACTCAGCAGAATTAGCTGGTGGTACAAGCTTTGACATTCTGACACATTAGAAAGTGAGTGGAAGATGAATTTTGAAAAATGACTAACTCAATACAAAATGTGGGAAGAGCATAAAATACTTTAGTTCCTTTAGTTATGCAAAGTTTATCTTATAGTTTGGTGACACAATTAAGTGAGTGCATATCATGCTATGGTTTTAATCTCTTTGTTTAAGTTCGCCACCTGTTTTGTTTATTCCAATTCCCTGTTTAAGTATTTAAGGCTTGTTTCTTCCTAAATAAAAGCTGTGACCAACTTTGGCCTCTTTGATGTGGTTCCTTAGTTACTTCTAATGAGACAGCACTTGTAGCAGCACTTGAAGAGCGTGCTAATAGGGAGGCAGAACTTGCAAAAGCACTTGAAGAAGAAGGTGCTAAGCAGGCTATAGAAATAGAGCTTCTCCGACAGACTATGAGACAGGAGTTCATGGCAATGCTAGCCAATCAGAAATAGGTATACCAAAATTTAATTTAACTTAGTTTTGTGTTTTGAAACTCTTTATAAATATTTTAACTTTGATGGTTATAGGATGCATAACCAATAGGATGAATATTATATTTATATATATATATATATATATATATAGCATTGGTGTTTTAGAAGCCAAAGTGTGTTCTGAATGAGGTAATTCATATTGTTTTGATTAACTATGATACCTCGGGCTGTTTGGGAAAACCTAACAACCTAGCAGCATGAGAGGAACAACTTCCTCTCCAACCCAAAACACCATATATATGGGAAAGTTGCAAATCAACTACAGTTCTGATCAGAAAATGCTTTTTATTGATCTCCATAGGTATATCACAGAACCAAACCTGTTATAATAGATCCATGGCTGTACAGCTTGCAAAAGTTGGATGTGTTTTGGGTTCCACAAAAAAGAAGTGTTCTGACAGCATTTAAGCTATTTACAGGTGAGCATTTTCGTTTCTCATGTTTCTTGTATTGGTTCTCACTTTGTGTGTTTGTTTCTTTTATTTGGGGCTATCCAAGAGTACAAGTCCCATTTCACAATTTTGCACTCTGCAAATTGGGGTTTCCATGTATGTCTTTTGGAGAAAAAATAGATTATTGCTTTGCAAGAAAGACATGGAGGAGCTAGAGCTTATGCACACCAACTTCTAAAATCATTTGTGAAATATATTAATAACTCATATTTATTCTTCTAGTGATGATGGATTCAGTTCTAGTGATGATGGATTCAGCTATTTATAATTAATGGTTTTCTTCTAGTTTCTAGTTCTTGGTATCATTTCATTCTGAATGCAATGTGTGTTTTATGGTGTCCTTGCAATGACATGGTGGCATTTTTTGAAACCTCCATGTCTAACAATGGATCACTGGCAAACAAAGTGAAACAAAGCGAACAATTAAACATAGGAGAGATTTGTTTGGTTTACTGGTATGGACACTATTTTTAAGATTGAGGGCTACAAAGTTTCGCTTTCCCCTCTTTTCAATTCTGAACTTTATTGTTCAAAGTTTTAAATACATAAGAGTAATGCCTCTAGCAGCTAGGGGCTTTACACCCAAAGCCTAAAAAATTTACCTTTGCTATCGTCTAATGCAAAATAGGAGATTTCCCAAAATATGAAAGTCTGCACATCAACACAGTCTACATGTATTGGGTGGATTCGTTTATTGATGGCCCATGGTTGTTAAACCCAACCACGTCCTCCATGCAAGCTTGGGATTATCATAATAATTAGGCATTGTTCACTTAGCTTATGGATTTTTCGCGGTTTGCGGGTTTTATACTTCTTTTTACTACTCTTCTTTCCCTGATTGAAGGAGAATTCTAAAATTTTGTGGCAATTCTATATGCATGTTCACTGACACTTTGAAATTGCACTCTTTTCTTCTATACATCATGTTATATTAACACCATAGGAAGTTGGTAATGCAATTTATGTGATTTGGAAAGATAGCTGGCTGTATTCTTCAGTTTCTTAGTAGGCGCTTAAGCATATCTTTATTATGCATGTTCTTTCTGACTGGGAAGATATGACCATCTATACTCATGTGGCTTCTCCCATGTTAATTGACCCAAAAATCACCCCACCGGACCAAATTGCCTGCTTTCTTTAGCTGTCATGTATGGTGGGTGGTCTATTAGAAATGTAATTGTGATGACTTTAAGGAAATATGTCCTCTCTATTTTTTTTTTCTTACTCTGGTGCTCAGATTTTTTCATTTGGTGGTCTGAAAGCTGTCACTTACCTATCAAGAATAGTTGGTATTAATTTTTTCTCTTTCAAGAGGCCCTATGCTACAGTTGGATGGAAGGCCCCTTGAGTTGGACCTGACCCTTACAAAAATATGGTCGTTATTTGCTGGGAATTGAAATTAAACCTCTTTAAGCAATGTTTTTGAAGTTATTAGACATTATTTTTTTGGGACTCCAGGAAAAAAATCTCTTTTCAACCATGTAGAGAAAGCTTGTTATTTCTTTGAGTCAATGTTTGAGTTTTGGTAGTGATGATTTTGTATTGTTTACCATTCACATCTTCAGAGAACTGGCAGTGTTTAAGTTTGAAGACAGTAGATATATAAAATTGAACACCACTGTCTTTATTGCTATCTCACTTGGATTTGTAATAGTAAATTAATTTCTCTTTTTTTTGGAACCTTGCAGGTAGCAGATGTTTTAAAGTGACAAATTCAAGTGTAGGAACATCACTGTCATTTGGGGTTTTCAAAGATTTGTGTGATTGAGAAATGTCATTTTTGTTGGTGATGTACTTAGAATCTTTTCATAAAATTTATTGACTTTGGTGTGAATTTCTTTATTGCATTTTGTGTTGTTGGTCCCTATGCATATAAAGAGTACGTGTTTCTGCATATAGAATGCTTGGAGATTGCATTGTGTGTTAGAATGCTTTAAGAAGAATGCCCCTATATGGGTAAAGTTGACACTATGGCCATAAATTATATATATATATATATATATATATATATATAGAGAGAGAGAGAGAGAGAGAGAGAGAGGATCTAGGGACAAAGAAAAACACAAATTTTGACACAAAATTGGAGTCCTTGGATTTAAAAAGATCCATAGGTGGAGATTTGTGCTGACATGGGTGTCACTTAAGTGATGAGGTGGAGCTGACATGGCACAATTAAAAATAAAAATAAAAATAAAAATAATAAAAAGAAATTATGCTTTCTCCACAAAAGGCAAAACCTAATCTCTTTAACTCTTGTTCATATTACTGAGGTATATTGAACGACAAAGGTAGACAGCGGAGACATCGACGGTTGAACGACGGTGACAACAACAACAAAGGCTATATGACGGCAAAGGAGTCGTTGACGGTAGTGACACAACTGTTTCTCCTTGCTTTCCTTTCACCAAACCCTAACTTTGGACTCAAATATATGTAGGAGGCGAGACGACGATGATGGCGTGCCTCTATCTCTTCCTCTAGTTTAGATTTATGAAGCAGAACGTTACAAAGATGAGGATGACGAGAAGACAACGGATCCTCTTAGAGTAAAAGAACCAATCTTTGATGGAACTGTTTCGGGTGTATTGCATTCTGTTATGAAAATAATTTTTTTTAGAATTTGATCCATTTTTTCTCTCGTATTTCCTCAAATTTGTTCACTATAACCCCATCAAAAAATTAATTGTTCACAGTAATATGGATTCTTTCTTCATCTTTTGGTGCTCTTTCATTTTTTTTCTCTTGAAAATGTTAATTGAGTGGTTCATCTCCATCGTTGTATTTTTTTCCCTGTTTGTTAGCTGCTTTCCTTCTCCTTAGTGGTAGAGATTGTAGAACTTTGCATTTTGATAATTTAAAAAGAAAAAGAAAAAAATCAATTTTAAGTCTTTGAACTAATGATTACTTTTACAAATTATATGAAAATTTTAATTTTTTCAGTTGATATGAAAATAAAATTAAAAAAAAAAAAAAAAAACCATATGCAATAGAATACGTGATTTCAGCTTGAAATTTGATTTTAGCTTTGGCTTTTTTTGTTTTTAAATAAATAAATATTGTGCCATGTCAGCTCCACCTCATCAGTCACTTAAGTGACACCCATGTCAGCACAAATCTCCACCCTTGGATCTCTTTAAATCCAAGGGCTAAAATTTTGTGTCAAAATTTGTGTTTTGCTTCGTGTCCCTGGATCCTATCCCTATATATATATAATTATTATTATTATTATTATTATTAAAAAGTTAAAAAATTAAATAAAAAAAAACCGGTCCCTAACCATTTTCCGACGGTTTATAACTGTTGGTAAAAAGTCAATGAGGCAATGGGAAAACATATTCATTGCCGACGGTTTTATACTCGTTACTGACGGTTTAAAACCGTCGGTAGAGACATACTCATTGACGACGGTTTTTTATTCCGTCCACATAAGAATAGACGACGGAGGTTACGACGACGGTTTTACCGACGGTTGGTGAATGATTTGTCGACGGTTTTTTACACATTACCGACGGTTTTAAACCGTCGGTAAAGATCTTGTTTTTTTATAGTGTGTGAAAGGGGCAGAGCTTTAGGAAGGATTCGTATTCGATTGGTGCAGCTGGTTATGGCTATGAAGACCTTGTACATTCCTTTCCCCACCATGAGACATTTACCCTTATTTGTATAGGAGAGCTTCAAGGTTCCACATTTTAAGAAGCGCATGACCAGATCATGGAAGCATTGAAGTTACCCAGCCATGATACATGACATAAGAGGCGAGCACAAAATGGAATTTCCCTCTTGGGTGAGGCTTACATCTAGAAAGAATTATTTTCAATCATTTCTCTTTCATTAGTTTAGAACAATTAATCTTGCCTAAGATATCAGTTGTTTAGCATTTTGGAAGTTACAGTTTGACAGAAATTCAATGCTAGATAAATGTAAGAATTATTGGTGAAGTTTCAAAACTTGTAACCTATGAGGCTTTTAATTTGGGAATTAACCCACATGACTGTTGGGCTGTTACAAGCCCAATTAATTTGGCTGTTATAATTTTATAGCACTAGCCGTTAGGGCATTAAAGCCCAAGACCTAGATGCCTATATAAAGGCATACATCAAGAGACCTAAAATATATCAGACACACATACGTTCTTCTCTTCTCTTCTCTCTACAGTATATTTTTCTCTATATCTTTTCCACATATTTTGGGGCAACTGATCGAGGACGGTTCAAATTTCTCTTCCTGTGAACGTACTCATAGAAGAGTTAGCTGTGAGCTTCTGGGATTGTATCTTGGAGGTGTTGTCGTCCGCCAGAACCTGTACGTAAGGAGGCGATAACTCCTTTAGGACAGCGTGAGCACACGTGCCTTCCCACAGGCCAGCTATTCTAACTTTATCTCTTTAATTTCTCTCATGTTATTATGCTTTATAATTTTAATTGTTATTACTTGTGTGATTCAATATTTTATATTGTGAAAATTTTAAATTTCTATTAATTATTTGAACATTTAGATCAATTACACAGAAATTTCCCCAACAATCTAAAGGAGTTATCGAACGAATTCCATGTTTATATTAAAAAACGTTGGGAGATAGAAACTTTGTGGTTCACATCGTGGTTCACATCTTTTAAGAATTAAATTATTGTTTTATATTTATTTATTCAAAGGAAAAAAAAAAAAAAAAAAAAAAAACCCTCACTTACGATTGTTTACTATTCAATAAAAAAAAAACAGTTCCTTTCTAAAAGGTTTGTAACAGTTTTGGTGACATATATAAAAAAATAAAATAATAAGAGCTACTGTTACAGATTGTAACAGTTTAGTATTAATAGATTTTACTGTTTTGTTTTACTGTTTTACAAAACAATTTCGTTTAACAGTTTTAAATAATAATTAAAAAAAAACAGTTTTATATTTACTGGTTTACAGGAACAGTTTTGCTGCAACAACAGTAATAAAATCAGTTTATTATAAACTATTTGTTTTGAAGGGAAAAAAATAAAAAAAACAAAAAAAAACTGTTTTCTATATAATACAGTTTTCTGTATTGTTTTATATAATTAAAGGAAAAACTGTATTGTTTTATATAATTAAAGGAAAAACCAGTTTTGTTTACTGTTTTTAAATTAAAAAAAAAAAAAAAAAAACAGTTTTCTGGACTGTTTTACATAATTTAAAAAAAAAAAACAGTTTTGTTTACTGTTTTATATTAAAAAAAAACCAGTGTTACAGTTTTACTTTTGCTGTAACGTAATTGTTTTATATTTATTGTATCTATCACTGTTTTGATATAAATTAAAAAAAAAAAAAAAAAAAAAAAAAAAAAAAAAAAAAAAAAAACAGTTTTGCAGTTTTGCTTTTGCTGTAACGTAACAGTTTTGTTCACTGTTTGAATACAGTTTTTTGTACTGCTTTATAAAAACAGCTTTGTCATTATAACAACAATAAAATCAGTTTACTATCCTTTTATATATAAAAAAAAAAATAAACGGTTTTTGTTTACTGTTTTAGTTATTTAAAAAAAAAAAAAACAGTCTTCTATTTAAAACAGTTTTGTACTGTTTTATATAAATTAAAGAAAAGTTTTGTTTATTATTTTAAATTTGAAGACAATAATTAGTGATAATAATTAATTTTCATTCGCATAAATTTAATTGCTAGCTTGTATTGGTTTATGATATAGATTCATTATTTTTATTGCTGAAAATTTGTTTGATTAACATAATATTTAAATTGTGCAGTGTGATTTATTTGCCCATCCTTAAAATATTATATATGGCATCTGAAGAGGCTAATTCAGTAAAACCTGAAAAATTTAATGGTCAAAACTTTAGGATATGGCAAAGTCAAATGGTATATTGGTTGACTGTGTTAGGGTTTTATTCTGCCTTAGAAGAACAAACACCAACTCCTAGTGAAACAACTAAGGAATCAACGTCATCTACGCCAACCCTTTCTAAGGACCAAATAGATTTTCATTGTCGCCATAGGATCCTTAGTGCACTTTCTGACCGTTTGTATGATGTTTATCGTTCCACCACTAGTAGTGTAAAAGAACTTTGGAGTCTCTTGGAAGCCGAGTATGGAATTGAAGATGCCGGTATAGAAAGGTTTAGTGTTTCAAACTTTAATAAATATGTTATGAAAGATGGAAAATCAATAAATGCCCAAATCCATGAGTTTCAAGAAATGTTGAAAGAAGTAGAGAAAAAAGGTACCAAACTTAGTGAAGATTTTAAGGTATCATGCCTGATTGATAAACTTCCACCTTCATGGTCCAATTTTGCTAAGTCACTTAGACATAAACAAGGAGATTTGACTTTGACCCAAGTCTTTAGTTCTATTAGAATTGAAGAACAACATAGGAGAGAGTCCAAAAGATCAAATGAACAGGAAGCTAGGCTGAACTTAGTAGAAAACAATAGAAATCCCAACTCCAATTTCAACAATAGAGGTCAAAACCAATTCCGTCCTAGAGGGAGAAACTTTAAAAAGGATTATAGGAGGAATAATAATAGCCAACCCAGAAACCACCAACAACAAAATAAGAATAAGGGCAAGGAAGGTGAAAAGAGGCTGTGTTTCGTATGTGGGAGGTCCAATCACTTGGCTAAAGATTGTTTCTTCAAAAAGACTGAGGAGTTCAAGCCCAATTACAACAATAGGAGAGGACAAGGGAGACCAAAAGCCCAAGTCAATATGTTAGTTGATGAGGAACGAGAGAATTCTTATGAACCCTCCATAAGGTATAATCCTAACCCATCCATTAATATTACATATTTAAGCAATGATTGGTGGTTAGACTCTGGAGCTAATGTACATGTTTGTTTTGATCGATCATTTTTCAAAAATTATCAGAACTCAAGTGGAGGATGTGTGACGTTAGGGAATGATTCCACCGTACGTGTATTAGGGATTGGACAAGTGGACTTGAAGATGACATATGGGAAAATCTTGACTTTAAGTGGTGTGCGGCATGTTCCAGAAGTGAGGAGGAATTTAGTTAGTGGGTCTTCTTTAGTTGAGCAAGGTTATAAAGTTGTTATGGAGTCCAATAAGGTTGTAATAACCAAAAATAATATTTTTGTTGGTAAAGGTTATGTAAGTGAAGGTCTTTTTAAGTTGAATGTAATGTCTGTCAACGATGTTAATAAAATTCCTCCAAGTATTTTCAATGTTGAGTTAAGTAGTGTTTGGCATGAACGATTGGGACATGTGAATTTAAAGAAACTAAAGAGAATGATGAACTTAGGGTTAGTCCCTAAAGTAAATGTAGATATGAAACACAAGTGTGAGATCTGTGTACAAGCCAAACAACCTAGTAGACCTCACAAACCTGTTGAAAGGAATACCAACCTTTTAGACTTAATACATAGTGATGTGTGTGATTCAAACAGACCTCCTACTAGAGCCGGAAATAAGTACTTCCTAACTTTCATAGACGATTATTCTAAATATTGTTATGTCTACTTAATTAAAACTAAAGATGAGGTATTTGAGAAATTTAAAATATATAAGGCCGAGGTTGAAAATCAATTGGAAAAGAAAATAAAGAGACTTAGGTCCGATAGAGGAGGTGAATATATTTTAACTGAATTAAACTTATATTGTCAAGAACATGGGATAGTTCATGAAGTAACACCACCTTATTCACCGCAATCAAATGGTGTAGCTGAGAGAAAAAACCGAACTTTAATGGATATGGTAAATGCAATGTTACTAAGTTCTGGAGTGCCTGAGAACTTATGGGGGGAAGCATTGCTATGTGCCTGTTTTATACTTAACCGCATAATGGTTAAAGATTTTGAGAAAACACCATATGAGTTATGGAAGAATAGAGTACCTAGGTTAAATATTCTTAAAGTGTGGGGGTGCCTTGCGAAGGTGGCAATACCTGACCCTAAAAGAAAGAAGATAGGTCCTAAAACAATAGATGCAGTATTTTTAGGATATGCTCACAATAGTAGTGCTAATAGATTCTTAGTTGTGAATTCTGAAATTAGCGATATTTCTAATAATACCATAATAGAAGCGAGAGACGCTACATATTTTGAAGATATTTTTCCCTTTAAAACTAGGATTTCCACCCAAGTTAATGATAGACCCTATAGAGATAGACCATCTACTAGCATACGTAGAGATGAAGAGACTAATACCCAAATAGAAGTTAGAAGAAGTAAAAGAGGAAGAATAGAAAAGAATTTTGGAAATGATTTTTATACTTACTTAATTGAAGGAGATCCTACAACATATGAAGAAGCTATGTCATCGATAGATGCACCTTTTTGGAAGGAAGCAATTAATAGTGAGTTTGAATCAATAATTCAAAATAATACTTGGGAGTTGACCATTCTACCTCCAGGAAGTAAACCAATAGGATGTAAATGGGTGTTTAAGAAAAAGTTAAAACCTGATGGAAGTATAGATAAGTATAAGGCTAGATTAGTAGCTAAAGGATTTACTCAAAAGAAAGGAATAGATTATTTTGATACTTACTCTCCAGTGTCTAGAATTACAACAATTAGAATTTTGATAGCCCTAGCATCTATTCATAAGTTAGTTATACATCAGATGGATGTAAAGACCGCTTTCTTAAATGGAGATTTAGAAGAGGAGATTTATATGGAGCAACCTGAGGGTTACATAGTTAAGGGACAAGAACATAAGGTATGTAAATTAGTGAAATCTTTATATGGACTTAAACAAGCTCCTAAACAATGGCATGAAAAGTTTGATAGTGTTATTTTAAATTATGGATTTAAGATTAATGAATATGATAAATGTGTATATTATAAGATGGATAAAGGTCAACATGCTATACTTTGTTTATATGTGGATGATATTTTGATCTTTGGTACGAGTCTAGATATTGTAAAGGATATTAAGGATTATTTATCCAAGAATTTTGATATGAAAGATATGGGAGAAGCACATATAATTTTGGGAATGAGATTAGTTAGAAATTCGGAAGGAATATTTTTAGATCAAGCTAATGCTATTGAGAAGATGATTAAAAGGTTTAAATATTCTAATATTAAACCAGTGTCTACACCATATGATCCTAATATATATTTGACAAAAAATGTTGGAGAACCTGTATCCCAGTTAGAATATTCTCAAGCAATAGGATCTTTGTTATATATTGCAAATAAGACTAGACCTGATATAGCATATGCGGTTGGAAGATTAAGTAGATATACACACAATCCTAGTAAAGAGCATTGGGTTGCTTTGGAGAGAATATTTAAATATCTTAAAGGAACTCTAGATTATTCCTTATGTTATAAAGGATTTCCAGGAGTAGTGGAAGGATATAGTGATGCCAACTGGATAACTGATAGTGTAGATGTAAAATCTACTACAGGATATATATTCTTATTAGGAGGAGCTGCTATCTCATGGGGTTCAAAGAAGCAAACCATTATATCTAGGAGCACTATGGAATCTGAATTAATAGCTCTAGATACTACCTGTACTGAGGCTGATTGGATTAGAAATTTGTTAGTAGAAATTTCTTTAATTGGTGATAGTGTGCCTGCTATATCTATACATTGTGATAGTAAAGCTTCTATTGATTTAGTGAATCAATCTCATACAAATAAGAAGATGAATAGGCATATACATGTGCGCCTAAAATCTGTGAAAAGCATGCTTAATAAAAATGTTGTATCTCTTGACTTTATTAAATCTGAGAAAAATGTTGCTGATCAGTTGACCAAAGGTCTTTCTAGGAATGCAGTCCTAGATTCATCGAGGGGGATGGGGCTTAAGCCCACAGGGAGTCACCAACGGAAGTAACCCAACCTTTGTGATTGGAGATCCCATGAAGGAGGTTCAATGGCTAGAAACAATCCGCAGAGCGTGACTCATTATTAGCACCTTTTATGAGGAGAGCGTCTCCTCCCCATCCCTATGGTGAGAGTGCTATTGATGTGACAGTAAGGAAGAGTTTTACTCTGAATAAGCCCAAGGCAGGAACACTCCTGCAGGGTACAGTCACAGTACCCTTGGAGGACTTACCTAAGTGAGAACCGCCGTGAGGCCGCGGCTATGGGATTGGGCTGACCCTAGAAATTCTCATGAGAATCAAGATATTAGCGCATGGCCATAAATAGCGCTAACCCGCATCGAACCAAGTCCCATATCAATACTATGTGTGTGACATGTTGAAGTTTGGCTCAAGGGGTCAAGTTCAAGCTTTGCCACTATGATTCCTCAGATGGAAACTGTCAACACTAAGTGTAGGTTCAAGTCCAGAAGACACCTACGCCCATTGCATAGTATATAGTTGCCCATATGTATATTTCATATGTTTATATAATTTATTTAATTTTATTTTGAAGTTTTGAATCTTGTGGGGGATTGTAAGAATTATTGGTGAAGTTTCAAAACTTGTAACCTATGAGGCTTTTAATTTAGGAATTAACCCACATGACTGTTGGGCTGTTACAAGCCCAATTAATTTGGCTGTTATAATTTTATAGCACTAGCCGTTAGGGCATTAAAGCCCAAGACCTAGATGCCTATATAAAGGCATACATCAAGAGACCTAAAATATATCAGACACACATACGTTCTTCTCTTCTCTTCTCTCTACAGTATATTTTTCTCTATATCTTTTCCACATATTTTGGGGCAACTGATCGAGGACGGTTCAAATTTCTCTTCCTGTGAACGTACTCATAGAAGAGTTAGCTGTGAGCTTCTGGGGTTGTATCTTGGAGGTGTTGTCGTCCGCCAGAACCTGTACGTAAGGAGGCGATAACTCCTTTAGGACAGCGTGAGCACACGTGCCTTCCCACAGGCCAGCTATTCTAACTTTATCTCTTTAATTTCTCTCATGTTATTATGCTTTATAATTTTAATTGTTATTACTTGTGTGATTCGATATTTTATATTGTGAAAATTTTAAATTTCTATTAATTATTTGAACATTTAGATCAATTACACAGAAATTTCCCCAACAATAAACAGCATGAAAAATATTTCTTCTTTTCCACATTACAAATCATGTTAGAAACTTTTTTTTTTGTTTTTTTTGGTAGGCAACAAAATATTATTATTAATGTCAGAAGAAGAAGACACCAGCAAGACTAACCACAATAAGCTAGCACACCCACAGACTCCCAAAGCAAGGGCCTCCTAAGACACCCATAAACTAAACCCTAAGACACCAAACAACGAACACCTGAAGCACACTAAAGAAAAGATGAACAAGAACACCTACTGGGAAAGGCACACTAGCCTAGCAAGCAATACCAATACAAAAAAGAACAAAACAACATCAAAAGAGAGCCTCCAATGGCTTGAGAGCAGCTAACCCAAGAAAACAAAGATCTCAAGCTTGAAACGCAAACTGCAGTAGGACACCTACACTGCTAAGCAACAAGTGGACCGAAACAGAGCAATGCTGATCACTTCTGCACACCGACTAAAGCGAACCAAACATCAATGCTGGTCACTTCTCAAGATGCGAAGCGAACTGAAACAGAGCCAATGCTATCCAAAAAGTATGGATTTCCTTGAGAATCAAAGAGAATTTCCACATTTTTCTTACCTAAACACCTAAGAAATAGCATCTTGAAGACTGATACAACTATGAGATTTTTGTTGCTAGCCCATTGAGAACAATTGAAAAGCCTCAATGCTACCCGAATTGCTAAAATATCTGCCACCACACCCACTGATGTAGAAAATTAAAATGCATAAAATATGACTTTTGCAACTTGAAAACCATCCCAGGCTGGGAATACCCAAAACTGATCCAACAATATTGATAGTAGCGACCCATGAACATAACATTAGACTACTTGAGTAGCACCAAAAAATATCCCACCAAGAAAAAAGCTAGACCATGATATATTATATAAACCCAGACCTGGATATTCGAGATAATTTTCATAGAGCAAATCCTTCCAAACAGACACCAATAAGCACCTACAAAACACCCTCTAAACAGCCTTCCTATCATTGAGCAGCCAAATCCCAATCCTTTTCTTCCAATTTAGTGATTTTCTGCAGGACTTTATCATCACCATTTCACGAAATTAGCCCTGCCGAGCGGTCCACTTTCCACACAGCTACTGCTTCATCCATAATTTATTCTGATTTATGATGCCTTCCTCTAAGATGGAAGCACCACTGATTTCCCTAGAATTGTTTGAGTCATTAATTGGTTTCTTTGTACCCTGCTTTTTCCTTTAATATTTCTTATCCACCCTTTTCCTTCCTAATCTACCACCTTTGTTTCGGTCAAGTAATTCATCAAGCAATTTCCTCTTAACACCGAAAACAGTTCTGGAGTTGTGAGTGATCCGCCCACCATTATTCTTGTATCTGTCTACATCCTTGTCTTGAAACACCTCCTCTACGATATCAGGCACAATCTCCTCATCTAAAGTCTCATCCCCAAAAAAGTTAGATAACCCTAGATTCTGATCCAGACAGCTATCCTCTGTGGTGTTAAGAATGGGCTCAAAAGTGGCAATAGGTATCAGGGAGTCCAAATAAGGCTCTGCAGCGTGAGAGTTACTTGTACAGCCTACTTGATTATCTAATAGTGGAGGGACACCCAAACCAATGCTATTAATATGGGCCACCAAGCACCCATTAGGAAAGTTAATAGAGCATGGTTCAAAGGTGTTATGCTCAGCGTGCTTCCCATTGAGACTTTTTAGTGGCTCTGTGTTAGATATGGAATTTGAATTCTGTTCACATCCTTCTTCTCTAAGAGCCATGTCATCTGCATTAGTGCTAGTAGGATGGAGGCCACCCAAGTCATCCACCCTTGAACAATCTCCACGTGCATCAATAGCACTCAAATTGTCCACGTCAACATGAGCATCATCTTCTTTGCAACCTATCACCTCCTCCCTCTGCAATTCACGGGAAAGCTCAAAGTTGTGATCAACACGATTTGATGATGATGAAAAGTGCTCCTTAGAGGTAGAGTTGGTGGCAATTTTGGGCCATAAGCACGGTGAGGAAAGAAAATTCCATGCCGAACCAAAATCTTCAGCTACTTTAATTGGGAAGCTATTGCCATCACTATTAGTATTAGGGCCGGAGTCTTGTATAAGAGCATGCATATGAGTGGAAATCAGGACTCTACCACGATCCAAAAATCTTCTATCCAAAGTGTTTTTGTCCACTGATATCACTGAGCCGAATTTATTGGCTAGATTCTTGAAATTAGTTGAATTCCAAGCTTGTAAAGGAACCCTATCGAAAGATAACTAAGCAAATCTCTCATAGCTTCTGCATTGTGGGTTCCAATTTGCATATTTCGCAAACCAACGATCTAGCCATTTCTCTTCACCCCTCATAACACATTCCTTAAAATCTTCAGAAGAGAAAGTAACACATATTTCCCCCTAAGATACTTGATAGAGATGTCAAATACTCCTTCCCTAATAAATGCATTCTCTAGGCTAGGAATACATTTGATGTTAATGGCTTCACCGATAGCACTCTTGCATAACCATTCATCATCATCTTCGACCCCATCTACTATTTTGTCAGCATATTTGTTAGCAGAGGCGTCGATGCTCGTATTGCTCTCATCTAAAGCCTTTCCAACAACTTTCGCATATGTTTTTCTCTTTATTTTAGATTGGCTATGAGTGCTAACAGCTTTTCCTTCACTTGGTCTATCTGAATTTGGCCCAAATATCCTCTCTTGCTTGTGGGGGTTAGCTGTAGGGCCAGCTTTGTTATGGGGAGGAGGAGCGATTTCTTTACAGTAATCTACCATATTGACGACCAAGCGACGCTTCTCCAATAGAGTTCCATTACATCTCCTAATTGCTCGCAAAGCCTCGAATCTGGTTCCGTATCGAACGAAACCAAATCTTGATCCAATTCTTTTCCTTACCTTCATGGATACGAAGACATCTATGACCCTTCCAGACCATTAGAAAATGTTTCTCAGCCACCAGCTGTTAATCTTCTCCGGTAGGTTGTCGATAAACAACGTGAAAACCATGCCCGTCCCCTTGCTCCAGACTCCTTCTCAACCATGTTAGAAACTTCGTGAACAATGAATGCATAGAATTTGGAATGAATTCATTTTTGGTTGTGTTTTACATAGAATTTGGAATGAATTCATTTTATTTTTTCTGGTTTACAACGGAGTCTATTTCCTTTGCTCATACAGGATCACTTCTTGGGGTGATGGCTCCATTGTTGGTGGCTATGTTACATGGACTGGGTATGGGTATGTGTCCATGTGTCGGACTCATCTGCTTTCCAAAGATTTTTCATATTTTGAAGTGTCCGGTAGGAATACCCATATATACTCATGTCACAAGTGTCCGACACGGGTATTTCACATATTTTGAAGTGTCCATGTAACATAGGTTGGTGGTGTATTGGTGTGTGGGTTTCCTCTTTCGTGCTATGTGAATCAATATGCAATCATTCCCTTTCCATGGGAGGACCAAATTTGTCCTTGGTCTATGTTAGGTTTTGCACTACATGGTTCATTTCCTTGGCTGTTGCTTTTACTGTCAGTGAGTAAAGAGATTGGCTGCTGTGGATGCATAAGAATGTTTCCTTTACATGGTCCTCAATGTTCTACACATGCCTTGGAAAAGTGCTTTTCATGGAGTTCTTGAAGGTTCAGAGTCCTTTCCTAAAATCTTACATACAAGATTTGAACAGCACGGTTAATTTACATGAGGTATCAATAACATTTACTTTTCTAATCTTGCAAAGTCTAAGTTGATACTATGGAATCAAATTGTTGCATCACAATTATTAACAGATTGGCCCTCATATATGAATTTTGATGGATACCATATCGTTTTGTTTTATTTTTTATTTTTATTTATTTATTTTTTTTGCATTGCATTGCTATAGTGTAAAAATACATCGTTACAGTAAAAATATGTCACATGATAAAGTAGCTTTTTCAAATCAATCAAATTTTGCCTTTGTCTCACGGTTTGCATCACATGAAAAAAGTCTCTAGGACAACATGCAAATTGTAATCCTGGAGACTTTTTTAGCATGAGTCTCAATTACCAATCTATTTCCTACCAATTCGATTAGGGAAGTATGGGATTCTCTACTTTAAACACCCATTCTCTCCTCCCACCCATCGTCTTCCCACTTGAAAATTTTGCCCACACAAACCAGTCACTAGCATTACACCTCCATCAACCTCCACCATCACAACCCTAAAAACCTCCATTAATGCCCATGATAGCACCACCACCATAATTCCTCTATCACCTGTCATCTGTCACATGTACATATAACAAATGCTGCATTTGCTCAACTTTGGCCAACCATTTGAATTTTTCCACTTACATCTAAGTGGCGGTATATTTTTGCAACCATGGTGAAATGATTGCAACAGAGGATTATAGCCTCTTGGGTTAGAAGTTGTCACATATGACAATATTACACATGTACATATAAAATTTTAAAATAAGATCCAACACAGTAGAGACGAACCTTAATGGAAGCTTAGTTTATCAAACTGTAATAAAACTATCTCCAATGGTAAAACCACATGCAATGAAATCCCAATGGTTATCATATCAAAGCTATAAGATGAAACTTCACAAAGAAATATATAATAAAAAAAATATTTTACAATAAAAAAACAAATCTGTTAATGGTGCAATGCATGCCTGATAGTTTTTGCATGGGGAAGGTGAGAGAGGAATATTGTGGGAGGATTTGGTTAATGATATTCAAACGTCCAATATATAGACATGCGTGCATTTCTTAGGAATGGGAAGGAATTTGAAGCATTTGTAACAGATGTGGCATTTTTTTTTCTTTTGGTATAATGAGAGGGGATTGAACCCCTAATCTTATCCTTTGTCCTACCCTCCCTCACCACTAGACCATCCCTAATGGCTTAAGAGATGTTGCATTTGGGTACTGGCTATACATGCTTTGTGGGTTTCTTTAGATTAATTTCTCATTAAACCTGAAGAGTTACTCATTGAATTAGAAGCATGCGGTTAGTCTTTTGTGTAGTTATATGATGTAACTCTCTATGGGTTGCCCTTTAGTTTATTTTCTAATTAAATATGAAGAGGTACTCATAGTTACAAGCATGAGGATTACTCATCAGTTACATATGATATAACTCTTCATGTTTAATTAATGCAAAAATAAAAGGGTTACTCACGCGAATTAATTAGAAGCATCTGCAATTCTTCATCTTTATTGAAAAAATAAAGATGAATTTGATGAGTAGCTAAATGGGTAATTGCATGGGCCTTATTAGTTTCTGATGAAAAATTGAAGAGGTACGGAATTAATGAATTTTACGGGCAATACCATGTGGAGGAGAGAGATAAATATTAAACTTAGACATAGGACGTGGCTTCATAAAAAAAATTATGATACAACATGGCGGGGATACGGGAATAAATAAATATGTATTTATATTTTATATACATATATAATTGATGGTTCTATTATATATATAAAAAAAGAAATAAAATATATGGGATATAAAAGATATAATTATAAAATATGCAAGACATCTGTAACTCCATAAATAAGTTTTAGAGGGAATCACAGATAGGTCCCGCTACGGGCAAACAGTTACAGTAAAATACAAATGAGTACTAACTTACAAGTAAATGACTACTGACTTAAGTAAGAATGACTACTAACTGTAATTGAATTGTAATTGTTTGCCCGTAGCAGGACCTATCTGTAATTCCTCCTAAGTTTTAATTGTTGGGCTAGATTGGAGGTGTTCCATGGCTAGAGTTGGCATCATGCTTGTTATGACTACTCGAACCATGATGCTTGGCTATTGCGCTGTCCTTCAAAAGATTTGTAGACGCCTCTCCTAGCGCTAGATGGTTTTAGGTGAAATGGTTAGCACTCGGTCCTATTAAGGTTCATGTGTGAGTTGTCTCACATCTGAAGAATAGAATATAAAAAGGGACTTAATATATAAGTAATGGGCTCACCACCAATAGGCTTAAGTCTTTTGATTCTAGACTTATATATTGGGCTTGTCGTGGTGGATTTTGTACTCCTCTATCTCCCCAACAGGTCCTACTATTAGTATCAAAGCAAGGTTATGGGTTCGAGTCCTCAGGAGGGCACGATATGTGCTAGGGGTGGTTGGTGGCTTAGACTGCAGGGATTGTAGATTTAGGGTTAGTATCTTGCTAGTTGCAACTACTCTTACAGTGGTGCCTGGTTGTTACGCTACCTTTTAAAATATTCGAGGACGCCTCTCCTGACATCAGCTAGTTTTAGGTGAATTGGTTAACACTCGGTCCTCTTACATTAATGAAGGCATTTAACTTCAAGCATGGTTTCATAATTTCCACATAAAACATAAAAAAAAAAAATATATATATATATAGAAAGTCATCATCAATTGTGTTTCAATGATCAAACTACACAAAAGACTCTTCCTACAATGTCATAGATGTGTCCTGCACGTATTGCCGATATTGGTAGAGTGTAAGTCGTGTCTCGACCATGTAAGAAAAAGAATTAAAATTTACAGACACTTCCCATACTAAGCAGATATCTTGTGTGACACGCGTCGGATATTGCATTTCAAATTATTTATTTATTTATTTATTTTTTTGGGAGTGGCGGTGATTTCTATTAAACATTTTATAGACATAACAATAATTATAATTTGGCTTGCAAAACGCACCATTTGATTTTAAAGAATATCTCAACAATTCTGTGTATACACATTCTCTCATCATTAAACAAAAATATTTAGTCTGTGTAAAGAGTCCAGTTCCTATAAAATGAAAAGCAATAGTCCCAATTGATATTGGAGAATTTGGAAAATTAACAATGTAACTAATTCAATAGATGTATTTAGAAATTCAGAAAATTTGAACTAAGCAATTTATTCCATCAATATTTAAAATTTGAAAATTTTAATTTATTTAAAAATAATTCTCATTCACAAATATATTTCCATGAAATAAATTCATGCAATATGATCTCTCTTAAAAAAAATAAAATCAGAATAGATACTTTTATCAAAAAATATAAATCCCACTGATACATACAAATTAGTCCCAAGTTCCAAACTTTTTTGTATCAATTCAAAGAAATTAATTCCACTTGAACATACCAAATAACACAATGATTCCATGCTTAAAAATCTAGAATATGTACAAAAAGAGTTAATGAATCCATAAACGTAGTTTAAAGTAATAATACCAGGAATAATAATTAACAATAGGGTTCCTTTAAAAAAAAAAAAAGAAAAAAAAACAAAACAATAGGGTAGTCATCTAATGATATTGCACGTTCAAAATGAAAGGATAAATTACACCAATCTCTTAGGAGGTTTGACGAAATTACAACTACCTCCCCTAACATTTGAAAAAATACACCGGGCTTCCTCGAAGATGTCATTTCATTGACACAGAGCTCCATTCTGTTGATCATTACATAGACAGTATTAAATTTGAGAATCAAATAACCAGTTTACCTTCATTTTATTTGTTGTTGTTTTTTTGACTTTTTCTCCAATTTTTAGGAAGATAGCTTTGTCTGTCATCTCCCTGCAATAATTTCACTTAGACAGTCAGTTGAAGCATACCAAAAAACACTATCATTCCATGCTAAAAAAAAACCTACCATTTGTAAATAAAAAAAAGAAAAGTAAATTGATCTATAAACGTATCTTAAAAAAGTAATTAATAATAACAATAACAATAATGTAGTAATCTAATGATATTGCTTATTCAAAAAATAATTTCAACTTACGCAGTCAGTTGAAGCATACCAAATGACACTATCATTCCATGCTAAAAAAAAACTACCATTTGTAAATAAAAAAAAGAAAAGTAAATTGATCTATAAACGTATCTTAAAAAAGTAATTAATAATAACAATAACAATAACAATAACAATAATGTAGTAATCTAATGATATTGCTTATTCAAAACAAAAAGGCAATAATGTTAACTTCTCCTAAGGTTTGGCAAAATTATAAGCACTTCCTTTGACATTTGAAAAAACATACATGGGCTTCCCTAGCTGAGGCTTTGTTTAATTGACAAAGTCATTCCTTTCGTTAGTCAACACATAGACCGATAAATTTGAGTATAAAGTGACTATTTTATCTCTATTTTGAAACAAATAGAAATAATACTAAAACACACGAAACCCTCTAACTATCTTTTTGTTTTTTCTCCAATTTTTCGAAATATAGTGATTGCCACTACTTTGTTTCCTTTCTCCTTTTCATCTTCATTATTCCTCCAAGGCTCCAACAATCTCAACCTATGCCATATGGATTTTGTTGTTGCATGTGGTTGTTGTCGTCATTGTTATTATTATTATTTTCTATTAGTAGAGTATTAATTGTATAAGATTATATAGATAAATATTTTGTTCCACGGACTAGTATGAGGTGGCATAAGGTAACATGAGGTGGTATAAGGCATAGCGTGAAGTATTGGCAAACATATATATACCATGAGGTGTAGCCTATGTATATATATATATTGGAATCCTGAATATTCTTGAGCATCTCTCTCTCTCTCTCTCTTTCTCTCTCTCTCTAGCTTTGATCATGTGCGAGATATCCTATACAATCATGGTCATCTATGGAGAACATGCAAGTGCACATTCATGTGCCTATGTCCTCTACGAACTATCATGATTGTCTAGGATAGTCATCCAATATATCCCGCACCTGAACAACCCTCCTACATATATTTGTACTACTCATAAAAAGCTGAATGTGAGAAAAACTTTTGATTGACTAATATACCCTTATTTTAAATTTTAAATAACTACCCTTTTGCACCCTTTTAATTTTATTGTAGTTGAATAGATGATAACTACTATTGTAGTAAATTAAGTTTATATAAGAGACATCTATACTTTTATAGTTAACTCATATAGGAAACATTTCTCTTTGTATTTCATTAGAGTTCTATGCAGGGTCATTATCTTCAATAATGATTATTATTTTTTATTTAAATTTTCATTTCAAATTGTTGAAGTTTTGTGGTTAATCAATATAATATTGTGTTACTATATATTATTGGGAATTATTATATTCTAAATTTATTTGTGACTAACTTAAAATTTTCAAATTAGTTATACTACTCACTATAAGTTTCATTAGAAATAAAAATCTAACCAAATCAATATTAATATCTAATTCTTTAAAAATTATTCTTTTATTTATATTTCATATTACTGAAAAATAACCATGTGCAACGTACGTGTGCCTACATCTAGAATATATATATGTCTGTCAAAGAGGTGTTTGTTATTTGCCCATATGTAACCAAGAGATAGTAAGTAACAGATGTGAGGGATAGTTAGAAAGGGAGAGAGAGAAAAGAAGAAATAAGGAGGAAGAACAGAAGGGTAAGAGAGAGAAAATTATGGGAAATTCTTCTATGTTGAATATTCATGTTTTTCCTCATTTATTTGAGGTAGATAATTTAATTATTGATGCTTATTTTGATACACACGTGGAACAATATTTACGTAGGGTGAATGATAAATATTTGAGTTTGTTATAATTAATCATGGGATGATATTCGAGGTGTATGGTTAATATTATTGCTTGCAATATTTGAAAGTTCATTTATTGTATATGAATTATTTTTCTTGTTGGGTAGTTGTAACTAACCATAATATTAATTTGTCAGGTATCTTTAGTAGAGCGTGCAGTAGAAGAAGGATTTAGGATTTGAAAGAAGGCTATAGTGTTCTTTAATTTTATTTGTATATTTTATTGTTAATTAAATGCAATTTTATATGAATGTATTATTAATAATTTATGGGTTAGCCCTAGCTTCAGCAGATTTATATTAGCGTTTCATCATTTTTGGAAATTGATTTTATGGAGTTCATAACTGTCTACCAATTAAATTTTGTTCTATTTTTATTATTCACGCTTCAAAATTTAGGGTGTGACGGAAATCCTTGTTAAAAATATCAATATTAGTTGAACAATATCCCATCTTGGGTCAGTTGGTCGAAGTTTGAAAGAAATTGACTCACTGGGCCTAGAATACGCTTTTCGAGAAAATGTTAATTTGCCACCTACTCGAGTCTTTTTTAAAAGAAAAAAAAATTAAAAAAACCAAATTAAAAACATCTCGAAGCTTAATTCATATATATAAAAAAAACATTCAAAACATTCGGGGAACTCAAATAACCAAATGAAAGCATTGGTTTTGAAAACAAAGTTGAATTTGGAGTTGTCTTCCAGAGAATAATCGAAAAAAATGACTCAATTAGGGCCCTTAGTGGATCACTCTCAATCAAACTCAATCAGAAGCCAACAAAACTTCAAGCTAACCTTATAAATAGATTCTTCATATCCCTAGGATCACAACGGGAACTAACCATATGGACAAAAATGCTTTCCAAAATCCACATACTCTAATTTTCCTGTCAAACTCAATGGGGCTTAATCGAAAACCATATGGACATGCTCCCTACTATCCTCAAAGGAAACTAACAAACCATGCAGCATGCAAAACAGAGATCGAAAAGCACAAGCATAAAGTCTTAGTTTTAGGTGTTGGTAAATTCCGTCGCCAAAACCCACGTAGCCTTGTCCATGTCTTGTGTCCCTCATTGAAGAAGGCTCATGGAAGCATCTCGAAGATCATCTTGCATGTGGTGGCAAATCTCTCTCTAAGCATGGTAAGTGTAGCCCTTGTTGGGAAACAATTTGGATAGCCAACGTTCTGACGTGATATTGATTAAGTAGAGAGTTGTTTTTTATTTTTTTTTTTTAAACTTTTTGACTGCTCATCATTTGAAAATTGGTCCAAATTTTCAAGTCCCAATGTTCAGACGTGGAGTTGGTTGAGAGTCTCCGCATGACCTATTTTGGAGGTGGACAAGCAAAGATTATATAATATTTTGGTTATCTAGAAAACTAGAAAAAAAAAATCAAGGGTAAATTACAAGAAACCGTCCTAATGTTTGGCCATTTTTCACATCATACCCCCAAAAAATGGTTGTAATGTCCCCCTAAACTATTTATAGATTTAGTAATTAATTAACGCTCCTGTTAATTCCTAAATGCTAGTCTTCTTGATCATAAATGCTACTTTATTTTTAAATGATAATAAAACTAAATTAACAATTATATTATATATATATATATATATATATATATATATATATATATATATATATATATATATATTCTTTAAGATTGTTGAAAATAAAGGTTAGAATTTTGTAAATTTAGTTACGTTGATTGGAATAATAATAATAATAATATCCATAAATAATAATTAAACTAAAAAATTAGGGTTTAAAAAGTTTTTTTTATAAATCGAGGAACACGTAAAGCTTCTTCTCAAAGATATAAGACCTTCTAATTAAGGAACAATAATTTTTGAAGGAGCTTTATGGGCAAATTAAAACTCTCTCACAAACCTCGAATCGCCTATATGTTCAGAATCACTCAAATATATCTCACAAAATATCTATCAAATAATTGCAATTATAAAGAAGATGATAGAAATGGATAGAGGGAGCTGCGAGTTTTTTGGGATATTTTTGCATTCTTCTATGTGTTCTTTTGTATTGTATTACCTATTCTATCACTGTGTGTGTGCAGGTGTGGTATATATAGTATGGGCTCATATAGAGTTTTTAGAGGGTTATATTTCTCTCTGGCTTTCTTCTATTATTAAAAAGCCGTTTTAATTCCATAAAACTAACTATTAAAATGGAAATCATATATCTAAGGCTGATTGAGTGCCTAATTTGAAATTAAACAATTTAACAAACTTTATATAGTATTGAATGTACAAATCCATCTCCTTGAATTGACAAATTGAAAAAAATAAAAATAAATAAATAAATAAGTTATCATCACAAATAAGAGCGAACATTAAAAATGATGACATTTCATGAATTTTAAGAGTTGATCATATAACATCAACTATAATGATGATTCTTAAAGATTTTTAAATATTCTAATTCAAGGTGATAAATTTTTGCCTTCAATACTATGTAAAATACTTTGAATTATTTAATTTCAAATTTGATACTCAAACAGGCCCTTGATAAATATACATATATGGGTATGTTTGGTACGCCGGACTAAAAGGTTGGATATGATAGAATTATTAGATGAAGAAGAAATCTCTAGTTGCTTTGCTTGAAATGGAAAAGATAGTCTCTTAGATATTTTCCTATCCCATTGTTTCTTTTAAATGAAATAATATCGTAGGATAAAAATATACTACCTCTCGAGAGGGGTTTATTATCTCCCACATCTAAAGGATATAACTATCCCGAATGAATAATATAATCCTTTATTTGAAAACAACACCATGCAAACATATAAAAATGATATATTTAATTATCCTATCCGACCTATCCAGTATACAAAACATAGGTTATAAACAATAATGAAATAAAAACAAAATAAAAATAGTATTAAAGCAGAAAAAAATGGCGGAAAAATATCCGGAATGAATGAAAAGTCTAGAAACTTAGATTACTTAAATGAATGAAATGAACCCTTGCAACGTATAATCTACTAAAACACATACCAGATTCGAGAAATTGATGGAAAAAGGTGACGTCATCAGGATGGTCCCATCGCAAGGAGCGCCACCACTCTTGGCTTCCTCTGATTTGCCTGAGGGCGGCAGGTGGAGGTTGTCCGTTTCCAATAGAAAGCGGTGGCCTCTTCAAGTTTGGGCACTTCACCACTTCAATAGTGTGTAAAGAATCACAAACCATTACACCCTTGTAAATGCTCCTCAAATCGGGCAGATTTTCCAATTCCAGCTGTCTTAATCTCGGGAGTTGAATTTTGGTTGTATCATTACAACTGTTAGTTTCTTCAACTATCCCCTCTTTCTCCTCTTCATCTTCTTCTCCTTCTTCTGTTGCTATTATCTCCTCCATTCCTTCACAACGATGAACTTTGATAACTTCAAGTTTTCGCAGGTGCTGCAACAGCCCTGGTGAGAACAGTTGCTTCAAACTAGGACATCCTATGACATTCAAGATCTTCAGGCATCTAAGAGTATCTGGTGGCACAACTCCCTTACACAGCATCCTTAAACCTTGTAGCCATACAAGTTCCAATTTCTCTAGGGTGGATAGGTTGTTCTGATCTTCGGCCGATACAATACATTCTATCCGGTCGCAGAATTCGATTTTGCATTCTTTTAAATTTGACACGTTCAACATTGATAACTGAGTTATATCAGGACAATAGACCACGTGTAAGGCAGAAGTGTTGGATGGGAACAAAACAGGGCTCCCTCTCACAAGAAGATGCTGTCTCCAAACCTTTATGGCCTTCCTCTCCAATTCTGTTGAAACCTCTCTGTCCCTCGGCCCTATAGAAATATTGAAACCCTGTAGCTGGTCCCAGTGTTCGGATCTTGTATACCTATCCAAGACTTCTGAGTTATAAAACATTACTTCAAGAATTGCCAAATTCTTTAATTTTATTAGATCCTCTATGTATGCTCTGCCATTCTCAAATGTAGCATCGGAATCCCACTCAATACCCCTCATTAGTAGTTCCTCTACATGTCTGAACATGTGCATAGATTCCGTTGGAAAACATTTTACACCAGTATCCGAGATGTTCAAGCGTCTGAGATTGGATAACATATCCATCCCTTGTGGCAATTCTTTAAGTTCACGAGTAGATGAGAGGTCCAGAACCTTTAAGCTACTTAAATTCTTTAGTGAAGGCACTTTTCTTAAGTGACGACAATTGCCTAGTAACAGTGCAGATAGATTATGTAAAAAAGAAACAGACTCTGGCAGTTCTTCAACACCAGTGTATGATAGATTGAGATCTTTGAGGTTCTGCATGTTGAGGAAGAAAGAATCTGAGAATTTATTTAAGAAACGGTTACTTTGCAGAAACAAGGTAGAGAGCTTGTAACACTTTGGCTGGCCCAAAAGATATTTCAAATCAGTTTCCATCAATGAGACCCATTCAACATCTTCTGGCCATTCTTCACTCGGTGGAATGGTCAATCTCAGCCCAGCTTTAATCAAACAAAGAGGGTTCGTTCTTGTTATGTCAATGGCCAAGTCTCTAATCAAATCATGCATCTTTACATATTCAACTCCTCTGTATCCACGATCAGTACTCTCCAAGAGGCAAGAATCTTTCAGTTCATTAACTAAACTATTGCCTTTCAGCATATTGGCCTTTGTCTCTCTCACATCGCCCATTAGCCCCCCCAAAATCCAATGCTGAATTAACCCTTTTGTTTCAATCTCACAATCCTCTGGGTACAATGCGCAATATAATAAACAAGCTCGTGTCATGTCGTCTTTTAATCTATTATAGCTAAATTCCAAACGTGCAACTACTTCATCCATGCCCTTCCTTCTCATACACGACTCTCTTAGTTCAATCAATGCAAACTCCCATTCCTTCACATCATTTACATTTCTCAAAGCTCTTCCAACTGTAACGACTGCAAGAGGAAGACCACCGCATTCTTCTGCCACATCCTTAGCAATCGGCTCTATATCTGAGGCAAGTAACACATCATTGCCAACTTTATCTTTAAACAGATCCATGCTTCCTTCTCCTCAAGGATCTTTACGTCTACATCTCTTTGCGTCTCCATGTGTCGGCAAACCTCTCGTAATCGTGTAGTTAAAACCAACTTGCAACCGTTCTCTCTGTTGGGGCTTGGAATTCCAATATCTTCAAGACAAAATTTGTTCCAAAGATCATCTAGAATGAGAACAAACCTCCTCATTTGCTCTAAGGCTTTAAAAATTCTGACTGCCCTATCTGATTCATCCTTCTCTTTTGAGATATCTAGGTCCAGTTTTTGTGCAATCTTGTCTTGTAAAGTCTCTAGATTTTGTTCTTTTGAAACAGTGACCCATATAACTCTATCAAAACGCACCGTCTCCTTTAATAGACGATTATTGATCTCTTTCATGATGGTTGTTTTGCCAACCCCTCCCATCCCGCAAACACCAATCCTTCCTGTTTCATCATCCATCAAGTATCCCCAAATACCCTTTAAGCTTTTTTCAGCCGTCCTTTCACCCACTATAGTTTCTGGAGGAAAAAATTTTCCCTTCTTTGGAATTGATTGAGCCAATGACTCATCTGAAGGTGAGTTTTTCTCTATGGCATCAGCAACCTCAAGCTTCTCATAAATAAGCTTTCCCAACCTCAGTCGCGAGCAGTAGTTTGGGAAGCACCCATTCAAGCATTTTGTTTCACTTTCAACTTCCTTTTGTAAGCTGCATAAGTCATCCTTGAGATTATTAACCTTCGTTAACCATAATGAGACCGTGGGCGTGGGCTCTTTTTCTTCCCGCAACTTGGCCCTTTCCAGTTTCATGTTAACTTCATCTGCTCGGGCAGTGAGGACTTCCATTTTGCTGTTCAGTTTCTTCATGTGTGACTCAGGTCTTTTTAGATAGTTATTTTTTCGAAGAAGTGGTCCACGTAGGCAATTTGGTGCGCACAAACAACTCATGATGCCAAAGATTCCACTAACATACTCCATATATATCTGCTATTTCTACACAAAGAAAATGAAAAGTAAAAATCAAGTGGACTATTGACAAGATTGATTTACCACCTTCGTAGATTGGAAATGTAATTGAGAGAAGCTACTAGGATTAACCTAATGATGAAAGGGTGGCATAAAAGAGTAGGACAATGATAGGTTAGGGGTTTAAACCCCTCCAATTGTACTACAAAAAAAAATGTATTTAAGTGTGAGGTGTGGGTCAATATGTGTCTCGGTGTCTGACGAGCCAAACAATTGATCAAGTACTCTAATAGAGAATTAGGTTTGTTATCTGTTTATTTACTTATTTATTTTTTTGGCAATAGGGTATTCAAACCTTTTGCGTGACTGATTCTCTAGACGTGGATAAGGCAATTACCTAAACCCCATAGGTTAATTACCAAGATTAACACTGGTTACCCGGGCTTGTAATAGAAAATTAGTATTTTATTTTTGACAATATTTTTTGGCCAATAGAGTGGACCTTTCACTTGACTTGGAACATAGGTAAGGCCATTGTCTACTCTATATTCAAATATGACTTGTGGCTGACCAAAGAGAAAGCGAGAAGTCGAACTTAAGACCTTTTATTTTTCTAGACATAAGTCTCGAAAACCACTAATGAAACTCTTGGTATTATAACAGATCGAGAACTAATTGAGCTTTAATTTAATCTCATGCTTCCTTTCTTTTTCTGTCCTTTCTTGAATCTGTATTGATCATCAGGTATAAAGCAATTCTCTTTTATTCTTCAGTGTTTGATCAAAATGATAGCCAAGATGGTAAAAGGATGTAAGGATAGCAGCATCGACCAATGTTGCAACGTAGCTTTTCTCAAAATTTAACTCAAATTCTAGAGTGCCGTGGTCATGATCCATGGGTTATGTTCCATCGGAATAATACTGCCATGAAAGGAAAAAAAAATGGTACCACTTGTGAGAATAAATGTGCGCAGAAATTCGTGAGATAAGGACTTTCCTTTGTAACAAATTTGAAAGGTTTTAATTTTGTTCAAAATTATGGGGTAACTGACTTCCCCTAAAGATACTCTCCAAATTTAGGATAGATTTTGTGTATTGTCCAATTTGTCGTATGACAATCAGCGTACGTAGTTCTCTCCCCACTTTTGAATAAACTAGATATGGACACACGAATGCACATGAATAATTTTCAAAAAAAATAATAATATAAAAAAATTGATAAGCACTATTTTGATTTTTATATAAGTTCATTGTATTTTGCATGCTACATATATATTTGTATTACTTGTGGTAATATTTTTACATAGCAAATTTGGTATAACTTTAATCGGTACAAACACTTTTATTTATTTATTTATTTTAAATCAATTTATTGATGCAAGCTGATAAAAATTATAATGAATCAAAGTATGTGTTATCGTTGTAAAAAATAAAGAAAAATGAAATTATATTTAAGTTAATGTTAATGTAACTAATAATTTACAATTACAATGAATTTTAAAATGTTGAAAGTCATTGAATAAGCTTTTAAATATAAATTAAGTTTTATTGTTATATGTATATATAGGTGTACTTTTTGAATTATACATTCGATTATAAGTTATATAAATCATATATACAATAACAAAAACGCAACCAAATAGATGGGAAAATAACCGAGAACCAAACCAAGGATAAACACAAGATAAAAGTCATAACAAAATAATATAAGTAGGAAAGTGAGCACAAGAAAATCGCTTTTCGTGTAGTTTTTGATTCACCGGAGCTTTCTTTTGTAACCTCATGGATAATCCTATTTCCACTAATTTCACTTTTGCAATTAGAACCTCACCATACTATTCAATATCATAAGCAAGGAGGTTCCACCCACATGCATCCTTTCAAGCTACAATTTGAAGAATAGGTAGATCTCTACCGATGAAGAGATAGGAAAATTCCTCACTTCATGAGTTCATGTATATCCGTGTCAACTATTTACAAGGTGCTAGAGAGAGTGTGAAACTCTTATAGAATAAAAAAAGAGGCGTTTTCTTTACAAGCTTTGTTACAAAGTCAATAGTTGCCAATTCAATTACAACGACTACATGAGTAGTGAGCTTTTCTTGACGAATTAATGTAGGGCAAATAAGTATTTAAAATTTAAAATAAGAGTATAATTATCAATCAAAAGTTTTTCAAAGATACATACATTTATAGGTAGTATAGATATAGATATAAATATAGATATAGATAATAAAAATAGGGAAATAAGCAAAAAGTCCATTTACAAAGAAATATTGAGGCATCAGTCTAACTAATTTTCTTGTATAGCCACAAGTCCAAAAACATTTTTAAATCTTAATGGTTGATGCAGAAGTTAAAGTTGGCTTTTATTTAATACATTTTTTGCCCTCTCAACTGTTATGGTAAAGCTCTCTTGACTGTTGTAGTAGGTATTAATGCTTATATTATGTTAGGATTTTTTTATTTTTTTATTTTTTAAAATAAAAATTTTGCCCCACAATTTACTTAATCAATTAATGTCCATCAATAATTTTTCATTTTGATTGTTATGGTAAGTATTTAAGGTATTAATGATTATATTTTGCTAGGATATTTTTTTGGATTTCCCCCGTGATTCACTCAATAAATACAGAATTTTCGCGTCCAATAAAGAGTTACATAACACGTTATGTGAGTAAACAGAAATAGTTACATGTATTGCTTAACTAAATTTTTCTTTAACAGATTAGTTACATGTACAAAGTATTACTTAACAAGATAGTTACCGTTTGTTATGAGATTATCATGTTATGTACAGTTTTAACTTATGGAGATGTAACATTTTTTTAATGTTTGCATATTATTTTTATAAATTTTTGCTTAAGCACCGACTCAACGAAAAGGGGATCGTAATAGTTTTGTGGCTCTATTTTGTTTTATTTTTTATTTTTTTTACTCTCCTCAAGTCGGTCATATTTTCTAAGAAATGCATGAAAACGGTCACATTATCTAAAAATAAATATATTTTTTTTATTCAAAAATAGAAAATAAGATTTTGAAACTGTTACATACAGAAATAACTGTTTTAGAAATTTTAAATTACACATTAAACAATTAAGCTCTTAATTATAGAGATTATACATGAAATTGATGTGTAACGGTTTGGTTTGATGTAACACAATTCGAAAATACGTGGAGGAAGATATTACCACGCCTAATCGAGTTAATTAATGCGACGAGTGTGAGAGAAGAATTTAGAACAAAATCGGGACGCAATCTTCTCCACCAATTATGGAACTAAAACGAGATGCAACATTTAAAATGTCTTCAAATCATATGTGAAGGGCATATTTGTCATGGAGTAATTATGTAGGCTTATGGCTTTAATTAGTTGAAAAAATGACAGAATGGTGGGTCAAAATAGAAATAATTCTAATAAAATGGCCAAATTCCCATATTCAATTTAAAATGATATTAATTAATTTGAATTCCTAAAAAAAGGGATTTAGGATCGAATGCCAATTATACCCTCTTGGTCTACATTAACCAAATCTTTTCCCCAATCTATTCCAACTTTCCCTCCTTTACTTCAATCCCTTTATTTATTTATTTATTTTTAACCTTTGGTTGAAAGGATAGAAAGTAAAAAGACTATAGCCGAGATACCGGTAAGCCCCCAATGTCATCAAGAATAAGATACCCCAGCCCCAAAGGAGGTTCCGTGAGTAAGTTTGGACCATGGCACTCATGTCCCCAGTTAGCAAGAAAGTCTACATACCTATTGCCCTCACAATGGACGTGGTGTTTTTTTTTGTTTTTTTTTTTCCTATAGGCATCTGAGCATCTCCTCTTCCTGTCCATTTTTCTGGGTATTTTTGTCTTCCTTTTGACAAACAAATTATGTTTTCTTCCAAAATTTTCATAATTATTTCAGCTTTATTTGTCATGTTACTAGGATTCAAAATTTTATTTCTTAGAAGTTATAAATATGCATTTTGTGGGAATTTCTCAAGATTAATTATCGCATCGTGTTCTTCTATCATGTGCAACCCATGGCTATCATTGTCGACAAGAAAATAAATGAAAAGAACTTGTTACATATTTGAACTCTTACCTTGGTGAAAGAGGAATAATCATATTATAGATACTAGTTATAATAATATTTTATTTTATTTTACATTTTGATAATTCCCAAATCCCACTATGTTGATAGGTATTATTTTAATTATGATATGAGACCTTTAAATTAGGAACGCAGGGAATGGGTTGATGGTGGAGTAACAGGAAAAGTATAAGTAAAAGGGTAAACTGAGTATTATAAAATGAGAAATGATAGATCCCCTCTTTTAGGTATTAAGGTTCATTATTGCCATTTGAAATTGAATATGGGAGTTTTAGCATCTTATTGGAATTATTTCTATTTTGATCCATCATTTCGTCATTTTTCCTAATTATTTCTTACTTGGACTTAAACCTTCATAAGGTAGCAAATTTGGACTCTCCCCAAATGCCCTGATACACGAGTGAAAGTTCATCGGGGTTCAAACCTTATGCAAGGCAAAACCTGAACCAGAATAGATTTTTATTTTTTATTCCGTATTATTTTGCTGCAATTGGACCCAGAATGGATAGCTTGCGAAGTAGGACTATTTAATCTGAAAAAGTGGTTTGCAATGTGTAACCATAGGGGGAAATTACCTTTCAGTGCCAGCTTTCTCTCCACGAAAGTTCTGTAGAGATAATTGCTCTTTTGGGTAATGCCTATCATTGAGAAGTGGTCACCATTCACCTCCCCTAGTTCTTTTTTAGACCGACGGCATTTTGGGTATTTTATTATCATTAAGATTGTATTCAAAGTTTTAATGATAATAATAATGATACTTCCTCCATTCTTATTTTATTGGCTTCTGTTTTTTATCTTTTTTTTTTTTTTGAATGTTTTAAAATTATTATCCCATTCAAAAAGTTAATAATTCTTTTTATCTTATTTTCTAAAATATCCTTCCTCAAAGATATATATATATATATATATATATATATATAGATGGTTGGGAGTTGTACTTTGTGCATTAGTGGGATATGAGGTATATTGGACCAATGCAAGGGATACAACCCCCTACGCATGGTGTTGATATAACTTATATCAACACGTGCTAATGGGAACATAACTGTGTGTATATATATATTCAATGTTTTGTACGCTTAAGGGCAAAATTGAAATGCTAAAACATCTATGTTAATGTAAAGCAATAAATAAAGTTTTCTAAAAAAACATGTTTCTTCGAAAAAGACAATCAATTAAGAATGGAGGGAGAAGTAATAATACATTACAACAGAGAAAATCAAAGGGGGCAACACCCCAAGTTCTAAAAGATAACTCATGGAATGCAAGTAGATATTATTCAAGAAACAAAGATGCATTAAAAGCAAAGCAAGCAAGGATCTAATGTCATTATTAGTGATTTTGGCACTGATTTATTTATTTAGGCTTGAATTTTAAATGAATTTCCCTTGGCTAAAAAAAAAAAGAACACAATGAATTTACAAAAAACAAATAAATAAACACATGGAACAACCCAATCATGGCAGCATGGGAGAGTCCATAGAGGACTTGAGATTAAACCTGTCAACGGGTTGGATTCATACTGGATTAAGGTATATCTGAATTTGACCCGATAAGAAATAAATTCGATCTGATTCAATCCGATCCGATCCGATAATTCGATAAATCAATAAAACATAAATCCATATTTGATTTTATTATTTTCGACTGTCCAGTCTGAAAATTTGATCAGATCCGATAATCTTATAAAATGTATTGCTAAGTGCTAACAAAAAAATTGGCATGAATTTTAGGGAAAAATATAAATATAAATTTTTTTTTTTATAATCATAAGAAATATATTTTTAATTTGAGAATAAATTCCAACATTTTTACTCTATAATGTTCCTAAGAACCATAGAATATGTGGTAAACTAACAATTAATAAAATATATAATCTAATATATTATTTGATTTATCAGATCGGATTATCCATATTTGATTTGTTAACTAATAGATTATCGAATTCAGATTATTAACATATTAACGGATCACAATACTCTTACTATATCTTAATTTTCGGATCGGATTCGGATCAAAATTCGACCCATCTACTTAAGACAAGAGAAGAGCCAAAGCTACAATAATATTTAAAAAAGGAGGGTGATATATATACCTTGAAAAATTTCCCACGATTCGTCCTATTAGATCCTAAAAGAAGCACAGAAGTGAGGCCAAGAAGTACAAAACACCAGAAAACTCCCTTGCTAATTGCTGGAAGAGATCCAAAATCTGTTGCAAAAGAATTATTGAAGGCCTTCCTCTGTATCCATAGGTGAATGGTTGAGAGTGAGTTTCAAGAAGGATAGTGTTTGAAAGGACGGACTGCTGTGGTCAAGATGCATTGAAAGGTACTGCCAAAAGACTTGACTATATGCCAATGCTTTAATGAAAAAGTCCTGCGGTGCCGATAGTAATCTTCCAAACACGGCAACCACCAAAGCCGAATGTCCGAAACCCCTTAAAAAAGGGGAAAATTCCATTTTAGTTACTGCCTCCAAAACTAATACCAAACAAAATTATTGGTAGTCATTTTGTAATAAGTTAACTGTCAATTTGTAGCAAGTTTACAATCAAAGTTTTCCCTTTTTTATTAGTTTGGGAATTGCTTAACAAAGTGGAATTTTCCCAATGAAAATTGCAAAAGGTACGTACTATAAGATCAAGTTTAATTTAGAATGAGAGTATTAAAAAAGATTGGAATCATCACTATAATTGATATTATAAGATCAAGTATTAGAAGTTCATGTGTATGTCATTATTTTAAATTTCCACTCTCATTTGTAATAATGTCCTTCATTCCTTCATTCTCTTGATTTTTTTTCTTCAATAAGATAGATTTGTGCCTTAAATATAGTACATAACATATATTAAATTATTTAATTTCAATTTGAACACCCAAACAAATCATTATATAATGCCTCACTAACCAAAAAAGTAGAATTAAAAGAAAAAACAATAGCGACAGCAACAACAAATTATAGCAATAGGACGGATTTCATAATTTTTTGTGCAAACCTAATATGTAGTGTTGGTCACGTTGAAATGAATGACATTTTTATCTAATGATATCTACCTAAAGAACTTAGATTCCAAGAATTTAACTATTATTATAAATAATTTGTTTCTACACAGAGTTGTGAATGGAGCTTAGATTCCAAGAATTTGACTATTATTAAATAATTTGTTTCTAAGTAGAATTTTGAATTGGATGTTCGCGAAATAGTTCTAAGTTCCCATTATATTGGGTCATTCTTGTGTGTATTAATTTATTAAATTCAATTTAACCTAGCCCAGCTGACCAAGCAAGGGCCTGCAATTGTTTGACAATTAAGCCATCACTGTCGTTTTTTTGGCACGGTTGTAAATCTTCTTTGGAAATTCCTTCACATGGAATCTAAAAAAAAAAAAAAAAAAGACAAAAAAAGGAGGAGTATTACATGTAAAGTCCATTCTTTTAGAGTTGGCAAATTTTGTGCCAAAGGTATGTTTGTGCTGTTGTGTCCCTTGATGATTTGTGATGTTGCAAAGATGCGCCGAAGTGAAGAATTCAAGGCTTCGCAACTCACATTCATTCTTAGGAAAGGTAAATGTCTATAGTTGCTCGATCTATAGGCTTCAATTCATTTCAAATCATTCTTTATGTTTTAATTCATTTTAGGATTGATTTGAATAGTTTTTAATGCTTTTAGAAGCATATAAGGGAACCCCGATCGATCAGGGTTGAGGGCTCGGGGCTAACCTCTTGGAACTGTATTTTTGCTATTGTTTTTCTCGATCGAACGTGTTTTGACCCAGTTCGATTGGGGTTCGTAAAAATCAGTTTTAAAACTTTTTAAAACCTTCCTATTTGAATGATTTTCGAATCGCAGTCACTTGGAGTGTATTAGACTATATAAATAGGGTTTATTATCATTGAGAGGGCTAAGCAAACCTCTCTCATTTAGGTCTGACATTGTTCATCCTTTTAAAACTTCTCTAGAGCACTTTAATCTAGGTTTTCACATGTATGCTCTAGAGAACCTCAAACCACACACTTCTTCACATCATCTTTGAATGTTTGTGAGTCCGTTGCGATGGTGATCAAGCTTGCGAATTCGTGATTGAAAGAGTCGCTGTGAAGAGGTTAGTTGCGATCAAAGCTGTGAAGACGGAGATCGATCATGAGTGATCGTGGAAGTGAAGACAACTGCATGAATCCTTGTGGTCTGTAAGTGTGTCTTATACTCATTGAGTTCATAGTGGATTTACTTCAACTGGACTAGGTCCCGTGGTTTTTTCCATTGGATGGGCCTATTTCCACACCCTATTTTACTTAGTATATTGGGAATAATCTAAGGGGTGTTTTTTCACCTGTCGAGTGACAATCTCCTATTTGATTGATGTGAATGTTCAGGAGTATAATTTTCAATAGGTGGGTAAGAATACAGCCATACAGGGGTTATTCCGGTCATATTCAAAACAAAAATGAAAATTCAGGATTTATGGGAGCTGATGGGCTTATATGGAATAACAGAGGAAGGTGGGCTTTTGGCTATCTTTGCAGGGATGGAATGACAACAAGTGTGAGGGCTGAGAAATAAACACCGTGACTAGGTCATGTATACAACAGTAATCCATGCATTTGGAACGAAGGTAGAAGGAATAGACAACTTACAAAGGATTTTGCCTTGATTCTGGTCGGTCATAATTGATATAAATAGTTAAAACTATATTAAATATTTTTTTTGGGAAGTCTTTTGTTGGGTTGAATCATAGTAGCTTGGGAAATAGTTATTTAAATTTGATTGATTTTGTAGATGCTGTAATCTGTTGTAAGATGCAGGTTGTTTCAGTGAATTAGTGTTGCATGTCCTATTTGACCTTCTTTTGGCTAGATATGCAGTTGTTTCTATCGAAATATGTTTGGTGAGGCTAACTGGGTTGACAATGTCACAAAATACCAGCATTCTCCGCCTCAAGTTTTTGCAATTGGAGAATCAATAAATTGGTATACTGGGAGTAATGTGACAGGTTGGTGATCTAGATGTCTAAGGGGTGTTTTTTACCTATCAAGGGACCATCTCCTATTCAAAGATGTTTGGAATGTCCTCGGTATGGATTCAAGTCACAAAATTTTGAGATCTGCTTCTGTATTGGCTATCTGCACACTAATATCAGTGCAAACATCACAACCTGGATATATTGTGGGATACCACAGTAAAAGAGGAAGATCAAGGCATAAGGAAGTAGTATTACGGAAGGGTGGAGAAGGTTCTAAGGTTCGAGATATCGGATCTAGAAGGAACAGAAGCAGGTCACAAATAATCGGGCAAGATTTGCGGAAATCCAGTGGTGTATCGCAAGATATAAAAAAAGGCAAATTGGAGAAGAATAGAGGAAGGTCGCACTCTCAGGGGCGCCAATCTGAAGGTAAATCTAAGTTAAGTATTTCTTCTTTTTCGATTTCGGATGGGGGTATTATAAACCGTAATAGAAATTTTCGTGAGGAGGCTTTGAAAGTGGTTGAAGCAGGTGAACAAGTGGGTCTGAATTTTGGGCAAAATAGAGAACTGTGGCTTGATAGGGCTCGAGATTTTAAAGAAAATGAGTGGGATAAATGGGCGGATAGAAGTGTTAAAGAGTTTTAGGGGTCGTGGGTAGAGGTGGTTGGTTAGGTTTGTATCTGAAAGGATTTTTTTTTTTTTTTGGGGAAACCAGCATATTATTAGAAATAAAGAAGGATAAAAAAACCAAATACAATAAAACAACCCCACACCCACAAAGACACTCCCAGCAGACCCCACAAGGACACCAACAAAACAAACACCACAACTAAAAAACGAGACCAACCTCACAGGCAAAACAGCAAGCACCTAGGCAATTAAACTAAAAGCAAGAAAAAACTGATAAAAGATACCAGGCTACCAGCTAAGACCACCCACACAGCCAAAAGACACAAAACGGACTACCACTGAAGCACCACCGACATAAAAAAACCAACACAATAGCTAATTGACAAAGAACGAACACACTGCTGAAGCAGCAAAACTCCAACACACCAGAATGAGAACAGAGAGAACTCCAACACCGAAGCCAGAGAAGAAACAACCACGACAAGCACAGACAGAGCACTAAAGCGAACTACTAAAAGAACCCATATAGCACAGAAACGAGCCCCTGGCTTGACCTTCCAAAACAACCAGCCTAAACAAGATATCTGAAACATATCCCAAGCTATCAAGGATAAGCCGGATCCTAAACACGAAACAACCATCCGGAACAGAGAAAACACCAATCAACGACGAGATAGACAGACAAACGCGAATTCTGCGCCTGAGGCAGGAAGCTTTATGGACCCAACTTACTCTCAAACCGATCCCAATCTTGACGATTCATCTCAGCCAGTGTGTTCAAGATTTCTGAGTCATTTCCTAAGCTGTCAATACCCGCACGAACCATCGTATCCCAAGTTTGTTTGGCTTCCTCAATGCAAAGCCTATTACGATTCACAAAACCACGATCTGAAAGGATGAAAGTTATTTCTTGGAATGTAAGGGGTTTGGGGACTCTAGAGAAGAAAAGGGCAGTGAAGAAATTAGTTTGGTCTAAGGATGTGGGTATGTTATTTATTCAAGAATCAAAGTTAGCAGGCGTAGATGGTAGATGTATTCGTCATACATGGGGGTTGGAAGATGTGGAGTGGTCTTCAGTGGCGGCATCGGGGGCATCTGGCGGTTTGCTTTTGGCATGGAAGAGAGATTTTTTCAAGTGTGCGTTTTTGGAAGGGTGGTGACTGTCTTGAATAGGGTGAAAGTTAATCTTCGTACTTTAGATTTAGATCAAGGAGGAATGGAATTATGGGGTGAATTTTGGCTGAAGTCAAGAATTGCAGAAAGCATTGGGAGGCAGAAATGAAGTCTTTTGGTTGAGAGAGGGCGTCAGAAATACAAGGTATTTCCATTCGATGGCAGCGTTCAGGGGGAGAAAGAACTTTATGGGGAGTGTTATATATGAGGGTAGATTTTTGGAGGTTTCGTTGGCCATTAAAGAAGGTATGTTCTCTGGTTTTTTTCTTGACTCTAGTGTTCGTGTTTTTGGTTTTTGGGGGTGTATATCCTTGATTCCCTTGGTGGTGAATTTGTAATTTGCTTGTGTATTGTTTGGTTGGGTTGGGTGGTGGTGGGGCTTACCTTTGTGGGTCTCTTTCTCAATTTCTTGCTGAGGAGTTTCCCGTGTCTAGCCTCTACTTTGTTTGGGGTTATATTTTGGTCGGTTGGGTTTTTTGGCATTAACGGTGGTCTGTTGGTGGGGCTTGTTTGTATTCTTATTTTATATATAAAAATTTTATTTTGCTGATATAAAAAAAAAAGAATAATAAAAAAGAAGAAGAAGGTAATTCCAAATCTTCGAATAGATGTATTTATAAATTCTGAAAATTTAAACCAAGCAATTGATTCCATCAATATTTAAAATTTGAGAATTTAATTTATTTAAAAATAATTCTCATCCGCAAATATACTTTTAAGAAATTAATTCATGCAATATGATTTCCATAAAAACAAGAAGAAAGAAGAAAAGATAAATTTCTATCCAAAAACATAAATCCAGCTGATACATACTAATTAGTCCCAAGATCCAAAAATATTTGTGTCAATCCAAAGAAATTAATTCCATTTGAACCATACCGCCCAAATAACACTATGCTTCCATGCTTAAAAAACTAAATTCTATACAAACAAGTTAATTAATCCATACACATAACAACAATGCAGTAATCCAATGATGTTGCACATTCAAAATGAAAGGATAATATTACAGTGATCTCCCCTGATATTTGACAAAATTAAAACTACCTTCTAGCTCCCCTAACATTTGAAAAAATACACCGGCATCCTTTGAGGTTTCGTTTTATTGAGAGAGACTTCCCTTCTGTTAGTCATAACATAGACAAACTAAAATTTGATTATAAAATGACTATTTTACCATCATTTTAAAATAAATAATCTTAAAAAAAAACAAAAAAACAAAAAAAACACATACACATGTATCCACGAAAGCCTCTGACTTTTTTTTTTTTTTTTTTTTTTTTTTCTCTCTCTCTCAGCTTTTAGGAAAATAGATATCGTTGTCGCCTTTTCTCCATTCTCTTCATCACCCTTTCGACTTCTGTAACAATATCAACCAACACTGTCAATTGAACCACACCAAATAACAAAATTATTCCATTCTAAAAAAACACTACCATCTGTACCACAAAAAAAAAAAAAAAGAAAAAAGAAAAAGAGGTGAATTGAACCATAAATGTAGCTTAAATAATAATAATAACAATAATATAGTAATCTAATGATGTTACTCGTTCAAAATAAGACTTCAATTATACTTACATTCCTTAAAGTTTGGTGAAATTACAAGCACTTCCCTTGACATTTGAAAAAAAATATATATACAGGTCCGCCTTTGAGGTTTTGCTTTATAGCCAATACATAGACAATGTTAAATTTGACTATAAAATGACCATTTTACCCCTATTTTAAGATAAATAATTTTTTTGAAAAAATACACATGAAAGCCTCTGACTTTCATTTTGTTTTTCTCCCCCCAATTACTGGGAAGACAGTGATCGTCACTACTTGGTCTCCTTTCTCATCTTCATTATTACTACAACAATCTCAACCTATGCCATATTGATTCTGGTGTCAATTGTTGTTATTATTATTATTTTCTATTAGTAGATTACAGGGCCGGTTCTGAATTAGTTGGGGCCCTAGGCGAACTCCCAACATAGGGCCCTCTTCCTTCTACACATATTCTCAAAAAATAAATGTTCTAAATATAAATAATAAAAAAAAAAAATTCCTATTACCAAGTACCAATATAAAGTTTGTTTGCATATAAAATTACAAAAATTTTCTTTTAAATATTAAAATGACGAGATGATTATAAAAACTTATAAAAATAGAATACATATAACATACTTGTTGCTTCATAATTAAGCAAAATCCATTTTTACAACACCAAAAAAAAAAAAAGGCCAAATAAAATCTAAAGCTATAATACCAAAAAAAATTAATCAATTACAACAAAGTGTCATTTAAACATTACTCTTCTCGTATTTTTAGATGCAAAATTATTAATTAAGCTAGTATCATTAATTAATGAGTAAACTAGAGAGTAGAGAGTGGAGAGACCGAGAGAGAGCATGAGATTGTGAGAGACAGAGACTCAGAGAGAGACGTTATGATTTGTGAATGGGAGTCTGGAGAGGAGATGGAGAGGAGATGAGAGACAGAGAGAGACGTTGTGGGGAGCCTCTCAAATCTGATATGAGATATAGATGCAAAAGCCCCCTTTGATTCCCATGTAAAACAGTAAAATATATATATTTTTATAGTTTTTATGCTTTTGGGCTGGAATTGGGCTTGGAAGAATAGGGTCCCTTTTGCTTAAATAAGAGAACTGGTCCAAGCGTCCAACTGGAGAGTGGAGAAGCTTTTCTTTGGATTGATTTTTGGGCTTTCATAACTAGTAAAGGAGTAGGTATTTGGGGGCCCTTTTTTTTAGCCCAAAATAGGGGGCCCCAGGCGGCTGCCTTGCTCGCCTGGGCCCAGAACCGGGCCTGGTAGATTATTGTATAAGATTTTATAGATAAATATTTTATTGCAATTACTAGTATGAGGTGACATAAGCTAGCATGGAGTGGTATAAGGTATAGAATGCATGGGGTGGTATAAGGAATAGCATGCATGGGAGGTGGCAAACTATAATATGCATGTTACATGCACAGTGACATGTATAGCACGAGGTGTACATGTGTGTGTGTATATATATATAACGAGAGAGAGAGAGAGAGATGATCAAGTAAGCACATGTTAATATAATTTAAGTCAACACCCGCATTGGGGGTTGTACTTTATGCACTAGTAGGTTATGGAGTACATTGGGCCAATACACGAGGTACAACCTCCTATGCATGGTATTGATATAAGTTATATCAACACGTGTTGACCTGATCAAGACTATATATATATATACTCCCGACGTCCCTAAAAGATATGCCAGATTTGACCAAACACGCAAATTAAGAAAACATTAAAAATGCATTGACTAAATTTTATTTTCCATAAATACCCTTCTTTTACTATTCCAAACAAGACAAAAAACAAATTGAAGTGGGTCACCCTCCCGCCCACCCCCCAAAAACAAATTGAAGTGGTTTGAGTGTGATGCCGACGTCGGGGAACCCGAGAGAGAGATGGAGCAGCGACAAGGGAACCCGAGAGAGAGGGATGGAGCAGCAACAGGGTAACCTCGAGCAGTGGCAGCAGCAGGGAAACCCGAGAGAGATGGGGCAGCGGCAGAGGAAAGGGGTCACCGACGGGAGGTCAAATGGGAGCGACGACGATGGAGCGTGCCAACAGTGAGGGGGATCAAGACCCTATAGATAGAGATGGAACCAGCGGCAGCGGCAGGGGCAGGGGAAAGGGGTCACCGACGAGAGGTGAAAGGGGAGCAGCGGTAGCGGTAGAGGAAGAGGGAACACGGTGCAATTCTGGGTTTTGGGGGGAAATAGGGGAACTACACAACTAGCTTGCCTTCAAGTCAACAAGGGCTTTCGGGGGAAGCTAGGGCAGAGCAGCAGCGGCGATGGATCTGGCACCTCTGCACCTGCGCCGATGGTGGGGGGAACTGTCGGTGTGCACGAAACCCAAATCTGGGACGAGGAAGGCAAGAGAGAGTGGAACGGAGGGAGGGGAGAGAGGAGAGAGAGTGGAACAGCGGGAGGGGAGAGAGGAAGGAAGGAACGAAATGAAATTGAAATGGGATAACTGGTTTTGCCCCTGAAATGGAAGCACAAAACGCAGCGTTTCTTCCTTGTTTTGCAAATTAACGGCAAACGGCATTTGAGAGTTGTTTTATGGTAAAGTAATTTTTAACAAAACAAAGGGTATAATAGGAAAGTTAAACAATTTTATGGTTTGACTTTTCAAAATGGCCTATCATTTTGTGACACAAAAAGTTGGAAATTTAGCCTATCTTTTAGGGACGGAGGGAGTATATATATTTGAAATCTTCAAAATTCTTGAGTATGCCATGTCTCTCTCTCTCTCCATATATGTGTGTGTATGTGTGTGTGTGTGTGACATGTGTGTGTGTGTGTGTTGAGGAGGTGTTATCAGCCTCTATGTAAACATGAGACAACAAGTGAGAGAGATGTGATGGAAAGATAGAAAGGGAGAGAGAGAAAAAGAAAGAAAGATAAGGAATAAGAGAAGGGGGGAGAGATAAGGAAAATTATATGAAATTCTTTTACCTCGAATTTTTTGCTTTTTCTCATTTATTTGAGGTAGGGAATTTAATTCTTTGTAGTAAATGATGATTATTTTTAAAGATATATAAAGCTCTATTCTTTTTTAGGGTGAATGATAAATATGACGGTGGTATTATTTGATTGATGGTTGACATTATTTGGAAGATGATTTTAGGGACGGAGCCAATTAAGAATTACTGGTTGGGGGTGGCCAGCTTAAAAAAATTATATTAGTATTATTTTTGCTTTTACCTCAGTCTTATTCTATAATTATTATGAAAAAATAAATTTTTTAAGAAAAGAAACATTTAAAACATTTCAAGGAACTCAAATAACCTAATTGGAAGCATTAGTTTTGAAAACGAAATTGAATTTGGAGTTGTCTTCTAGAGAACCGAAGAAATGCAACTCAAACAAGGCCTTTAGTGGATCACTCTCATCCAAAGTCGATCAAACGCCAATCAAACCTCAAACTAACCTTACTATAGATTCTTTATATCTCGATCTAGGATAACAACGGAGCTGAGCATTTATACCATGCACATAGTGCTTGTACTTTGACTTATGGTCGTGAGCCAAAATGTCATCGGCTTCCAATATCTAAAGTTACAACTCAAAAGTTTTAGGTTTGTAAGAGCTAGTCTTCATGATCATAAATGTAATTTATTTTTAATTAATAATAAAACTAAATTAACAAATATATATATATATATATAGACATATATTTTATATCTTCTTCTCAACATTGTCGGAAACAATGTCTAGAATTTTCTTAAATTTAGTTACACTAAATAAGAAAAACAATAATAACGTACAATAATAATTAATAATAATTAAATAAATAAATTAGGGTTAAAATTAAAAGGTCTGTTTTATAAATCGACGCACACCTAATGCTTCTTCTCAAACATTATGGTACATGACCTTCTACATTGGATCATTGATGTTCCTTTCCTAAGAAACAATAATTAATCCTTGAAGGAGCCTTATGGGCAATTAGGACTCACAAACCTTGAATTGCCCATATGTTCAGAATCACTCAAATATATCTCAAAAGATATATCGAAGAACCTCAAATTTAAAAGATGATAGAAATGGAGAGAGGGAGTTGTGAGGTTTTTTAGTATATTTCTGCACTCTAGCTTTTATATGTTCTTTTGTATTGTATTCCCTATTCTGTCACCAGGTGCATGTGTGGTATAATATAGGCTTATATAAAGTTTTTGGAGTATTTTATAACGCTAGCTTTTTGGCTTTCTTCTATTATTAATTAAACAGCCCTTTTATGTATACAAGACTAACTATTAAAATGGAAATGATATATCTAGGGTTGATTGTATGCACAAATCCATTCAATTGATAAATTCAAAAAAAATAAAATAAAATGATAATCATCATCACAAATAAGAGTGAACATTCAAAATAGTGGCATTTTATAAATTTCTAAAAATTGGTCTTAAACCAGTAACTATAGTAATGACTAATATTTTAAAATATTTTAATTCAAAGTGGTAAATTTATGCCTTTGATACTATATAAAATACCTCGAATTATTTAGTTTCAAATTCGATACTAAACAAGCCCCGAATAACTATACATTTAAAAAGAAAATAAATTTTTTTTAAGTAAAACAGAATTTCAAATTAAATATAAAATTTTAAAAAAAAACACCATACCATGTATTGTCTCGTCACTGATGTCGGGGATGTGTATTGTATCAACATCTGGTGGAGAAATATTCAGAATGAATGAATAGTTTCTGAAATGAATGAAATGAACCCTAGCAACAAATAATCTACTAAAACACATACCTTCTATGAAATGGAGAAATTGATGGAAAAAGGTGATGTCATCGGGATGGTCCCACTGCAAGGACTGCCACCACTCTTGGCTTCCTCTGATTTGTTTGAGAGCAGCAGGTGGAGGTTGTCCGTTTCCGATAGAAAGCGGTAGCCTCTTCAAGTTTGGACAATTCTTCACTATTATAGTGCCTAAAGAATCACAAACCATTACACCCTTGTAAATACTCTTCAAATTGAACAGAGAATGCAACAGCAGCACTTGTAATCTCGGGAGTTTGATTATGGTTGCATTATGATAATTATCACTACAACTGTTAGTTTCTTCAACTATCTCCTCCTCCTCTTCATCTTCTTCCATTTCTTCCATTTCTTCTGTTGCCACTATCTCCTCCAATTCTCCACAATAATGAACTCCGATGAATTCAAGGTTTTGCAGGTGCTGCAACAGCCTTGGTGAGAACAGTTGCTTCAAACTACATGCTCTGACACTCAAGATCTTTAAGCATCTAAGAGTATCTGGCGGCACAAGTCCCTTACACAGCATCCTTAAATCTGATAGCCCTCGAAGTTCCAATATCTCCAGGGTGGATAGGTTGTTCTGATCTCCGGCCAATACAACACATTCTATTTGGTCGCAGTCTTGGATTATGCATTCTTTTAAATTTGACACGTTCGATAAGCACATTGATAACCGAGTTATATCTTGACAATCGTTGACGTGTAAGTAAGAAGTGTTGGACGGGAGCAAAACAGGGCTCCCTCTCACAAGTATATTCTCTCCGGAAACTGTTATTTCCTTCCTCCCCAATTCTGTTGAAACCTCAGGAAACCCCTTCCCTATACAAATATTGAAACCCTGTAGGTGGTCCCAGTGCCCGGATTTTGTATACCTATCCAAGACTTCTGAGTTATAAAAGCTAACTTCAAGAATTGCCAAATTCTTTAATTTTATTAGATCCTCTATGTATGCTCTGCCATTCTGAAATGTAGCATCTGAAACCCACTGAATACCCGCCATTAGTAGTTCCTCTACATGTCCGAACATGTGCACAGATTCTTCTGGAAAACAATTTGCACCAGTATGCGAGATGTTCAAGCGTCTGAGATTGGATAACATATCCATCCCTTGTGGCAATTCTTTAAGTTCGTCAGTAGATGAGAGGTCCAAAACCTTTAATCTACATAAATTCTTTAGTGAAGGCACTTCTCTTAAGTTCTCACAATCGCCTAGTAATAGTGCAAATAGATTCTGCAGAGAAGAAACAGACTCTGGCAATTGTTCAATACCAGTGTGTGATAGGTTGAGAACTTTAAGGTTTTGCATGTTGAGGAAGAAAGAATCTGAGAATTGATTTAAAAGAGGGTTATGTTGCAGTAACAGGGTAGAGAGTTGGTTACACTTTGGCTTGCCCGAAAGACATTTCAAATCATTTTTAATCAATGAGACCCTTTCAACATCTCCTGGCCATTCTTCCCCGGGTGGAATGGTCAATCCTAGCCCAGCTTTAATGAAAAAACGAGGGTTCGTTCTTGTTATGCCAATGGCCATGTCTCTAATCAAATCATGCATCTTTACATATTCAACTCCTCTGTAAACATGTGAACTCTCCAAGAGGCAAGAATCTTTCAGTTCATTCACTAAACTTTTGCCTTTCAGTATGTAGTCCTTTGTGTCACTCACATCACCCATTAGCCCCTCCCAAATCCAATGCTCAATCAACTCTTTTGTTTCAATCTTATGATCCTCGGGGTACAATGCACAATATAGAAAACAAGCTCGTGTCGTACCGTCTCTTAATCTTCCATAGCTAAATTCCAAATGTGCAAAGACCTCGTCTTCCATGCCGTTTCTTCTCATACACGAGTCTCTTAGTTCAGTCAATGCATACTGCCATTCCAAGACATCATTTACTCTTCTCAAAGCTCGTCCAACTGTGACGATTGCAAGTGGAAGACCATCGCATTCTTTTGCCACTTCTTTTGCAGTTGTCTCTATATTTAAGGAAAGTAACACATCGTTGCCAACCTTCTCTGTAAACAAATCCCATGCTTCCTCTTCATTAAGGACCTTTACTTCTACATCTCTTTGTGTCTCCATGCGTCTGCAAACCTCCCGTAGTCGTGTAGTTAAAACCAACTTGCAACCGTTCTCTGTGTTGGGGCTTGGAATTCCAATATCTTCAAGACTAAAAGCTTTCCAAATATCATCTAGGATAAGCACAAACCTTTTCATTCGCTGTAAAGCTTCTAAAATTCTGGCTGCCCTTCTTTGTTCATCCTTCTCGGCTTTTATATCTTGGTCCACTGCTTGTGCAATGTTGTCTTGTAAATTCTGGAGATTTTGCTCTTTTGAAACAGTGATCCATATAACTTTATCAAAACGAGTGGTCTCCTTTAATAGTAGATTATTGATCTGTTTCATGATGGTTGTCTTGCCAACCCCTCCCATGCCCCATACACCAATCCTTCCAGTTTCGTCATCCATCAAGTATCCCCAAATCTCCTCTAAGCTTCTTTCAGCCGTCGTTTTACCCACTATGGTTTCTGTAGGTAACATTTTTCCCTTCTCCGGAATTAAATGAACCAATGAATCATCTGAAAACTGGCTCTTCTCTAAGAGCTCATCAACAACCTTAAACTTCTCATAAATATGCTTTCCCAACCTCAGCCGCGAGCAGTAGTTTGGGAAGCACCCGTTCAAGCATCTTGTTTCACTTTCAATTTCCTCTTGTAAGCTGCGTAATTCGTTCCTGACATCATTAACGTTGGTTAACCATAATAACACCACGGCCTTGGGCTCTTTCCCTTCTCGCAGCTTGGCCATGTCCAATTTCATGTTAATGTCATTGGCTCGGGCAGTAAGATCTTCCATTTTGCTCTTCATTTTCTCGATGTGTAACTTGGGACTTTTTAAATAGTTCATTCTTCGAAGAACTGGTTCATGCAGGAAATTTGGTGCGCACAAACAACTAACGATGCCAGCGATTCCACTAACAATGTCCATATGTGCTATTTCTACACAAAGCAAATGAGAAGTAATAGTCAAGTGGACGAATGATCGAGGTGGTTGATTTCTTTCTGTTGAAGAGTTGAAATGTAATCGAGTGTGAGGTGTGGGTCAGTACGTGTTCATGCGAGCATCTCCGGTGGTTTGTGCTATTTTGCCTGTGTTACTTCTGTTTTCGTACATATATACTACAGTGTCAAATGCTATAACACAATGTGCTCCGATGGTCAAATGATACAGTATGTAATTTTTTGGCACAATTGCCACCCCCGTCTTTTTTCTAACTATTTTTGTGCTATTTTAGTACAAGAGTATGTCAAGTATAGCACAAGGGTGTGATATTACTATTTTTTAATACACCATTGGAGCACTAACAAAGTGTGCTATTTCAAAAATATAGTAATAGCACAACTTTTAGCACACCATTGGAGATGCTCTGAGCCAAGTAAGTTAGGTACCTAGCCGTGTTCGTACGTAGTACTCTAATCGAGAATTTAGTTTTTTATCAATTCATTTATTTATACTTTTTGGCACGTACATAGGGTATTATACCTTCAACTTGTTGGGTCAAGTCCCTCCTTAAGTGGAGCACCACCTATCCTCATTTAATGCATTAAGTGGGAAGATGGCAGCTTGCATAGGAAGCCAAAAATAGGGCTGGTTCGGCTGGTGTGGAATTGCAAGAGTCATTTTGCTATCTCTCTCTAGAACTCTCTCAAGCTTCGGTGAGAAAGAAAGAGAAGACAACCCACTTTGACTAGAGATTTGAATGCCCAAATCAAGTCTGATTTGGCTCAAATTTTAGGAGGAGATTCCTGGTAGCACAAGCTACAAACCTATGGATTTGGTTTTTCCATTGGACATCCCAAAAGCATGTTTTGGAGATATTGTGTCTACCCACTTCGGTGAGTTTGTTCTTTGTTGAGTTTTGTTGAAAGCCACCTATTTGGTGGAGATTATATTTTGTTGTTAACCTTGAGTTTGTACACTCTTGATGATTGTTGGTGCCTCTAGTTTGGCTAGAGAGGAATACTTGTAATCCCATTATTTTTGACATAGTAGGAGATTTAGCCGGACTTTGGTCCTGTGCTTAATTTTTCCCTCCACATTGGAGGGTTTTCCACATAAATTTGGTGTCTTGTGGTTGCTATTTATTGTTGTTAATTTTTTGGTTTTTTATGCTGTGATTTTTATCTTGTGCAATCCCATCTTTTGATCACACATAGAGGGAAAAATTATAAATTTTCTTCCGCTTGTATTATTCTTGTTTATTGGATTTTTTTCCAACAAGTGGTATCAGAGCTACTTGGTTATTGCTTGGGTTTGATTTCATGTGTGGATTAAAAATGGAGGATTCATCCGATGCTATGATTAAATTGATGGCATCAAATTATTCTATTTGGAAACCAAGAAAAAAGGATATTCTTTATTGCAAATAATTGTACCAACCCATTTATGGTGAATCAAAGAAAGCACAAGATAAATCCAATGAAGATTGAGAGATATTAAATAGAAAATGTGTAGCACAAATTCGACAGTGGGTTGATCAACTACGTTTCATCATGTGGCTCAAGAAGCTAATGGGCACACACTGTGGAAAAAATTAGAAGCCATGTATGAGAGAAAGACAGCACAGAACAAAACTTTTTTGATTCGGAAGCTTGTGAATTTGAAATTCAAAAATGGGCGCAAAGTGGCAGAACACCTTAGTGACTTTCAAGGCTTGGTGAATCAATTGACTACCATGAAAATGGTGCTAGATGATGAGATGCAGGCATTGTTGCTTCTGAGTTCTTTACCAGACAATTGGGAAACATTGGTTATGTCAATTAGCAATTTGGCTCCAAATGGTGTTGTTGACCATAGAGATGGTAAAAGACAGTATGTTTAATGAAGAAGCCAAAAGGAAAGAACAGGGTACTTCTTCTGAGTCTGAGGCTCTTGTTACAAAGAAGCGAGGGAGGAGTAAAATCAGAAAACCCTAAGGCCATAATGACAAGCCAAGAGAAAAGTCCAAAGGTAAATCCAAATCCAGGAAAGGGATTGAATGCTACCATGTGGCAAGTTAGGGCATATAAAGAAAGAGTGCAGAAAATTAAAAAGAGAGCTAAGAGAAAAGGGTGATGGAAAAGAAGAAGGAAAAGACACAGATGCAGTTGCTTCCAATGAGAATGATATTATTATTGTTTGTGATGATAGCTGTGTTGCTCTCATAGCTCATGATTCTTAGTGGGTGATTGATTCGGGCGCCTCATTCCATGTTACTTCACGTGAGGACTTCTTTACTTCCTACACCATGGGGACTTTGGTCATGTTAGGATGGGAAATGATGGTGTGTCCAAGATAGTGGGAATGGGAGATGTTTGTTTAGAGACAAACACAGGCTGCAGGCTAGTGTTTAGAGATGTGAGACATGTTCTAGATATCCGCCTCAATCTTCTTTCCACATGAAAACTAGATGATGAAGGGTATCACAATCAATTTGGTGATGGGAAATGGAAGCTCTCCAAAGGCTTTCTAGTAGTGGAAAAAGGAAAGAAATGCTCTACTCTTTACATGATGCAAGCAAAGCTAAGCGGGGGACAGGTGAACACAGCTGAGAAAGAAGCTTCTGTAGAATTGTGGCACAAGAGGCTTGGCCACATGAGTGAGAAGGGAATGTAGATTCTTGCCAGAAAGGAACTTCTACCTAATGTGAAAGGTACGCATCTTAAGACTTGTGTTCATTGTTTAGCAGGAAAACAACATAGATCTCCTTTTGTTACAAAACCTATATTTAGAAAACCCAATGTTTTAGACTTGGTATATTCTGATGTTTGTGGTCCCATGAAAGTTAGAACACTTGGTATTGCTCGATACTTTGTTACTTTTATTGATGATCATTCCAGGAAATTTTGGGTATATACTTTGAAAACTAAAGATCAAGTTTTGGTAGCCTTTAAGTTATTTCAGGTTACAGCTGGAAGGGAAACAGGAAGGCCCTTGAAGTGCATTCGTACTGACAATGGTGGTGAGTACAGAGGCCCATTCAGAGAATATTATAGAGCTCATGGCATCAGGCATGAAAGAACAGTTCCAAAAACACCTCAGCACAATGGAGTGGCAGAGTGAATGAACAAAACCATTATTGAAAGAATCAAGAGTATGCTTTCTCATGCAAAGTTACCTAAATCTTTATAGGGTGAGGCAATGAGGACAGTAGTTGATTTAATCAATCTTTCTCCTTTAGTTTCACTGAATGTTGATGTGCCAAACAGATTTTGGAAAGGGAAGGAAGTATGCTATAATCACTTGAAAATGTTTGGGTGCAGGGCATTTGTTCACATTCCTGAAGATAAAAGGTCCAAGCTTGATAGCAAGACAAAGCAGTGCATCTTCTTGGGTTATGGACATAAAGAGTTTGGGTATAGACTATGGGACCCAGTTGAGAAAAAGGTTGTTATAAGCAGAAATGTGGTGTTTCTTGAAGACCAAATTATTAAGGACTTTGAGAAAGTGGAGAAGCCAAAATCCTTTGTTGATAACTTGATTGATTTGAGTCCAACTCCTCCACCCATGGTGCATCATGATGGTGGAGATGTGCAAGATGAACAGGACATGCAGGTTGAGATTGAAAATCCTATAGTTGAGAATGATGCTCCTACAGCTGAAGATGACATTCCTACAGTTGGTGATGAGGAGGAACTAGAAGAATAGATTGAGCAGGTCCCTCAAGAACAATCAGTTGAACCTTAGTTGAGAAGATCTACCAGAGAATGCCAACCATCAAAAAGGTATTCTCCAAATGAGTTTGTAATGCTTATAGATGGGAGAGAACCTGAGTGCTACCAAAAAGCAATGACACATAAGCAGAAAAGGGAGTGGTTGAAAGCTATGCAAGAAGAGATAAAATCCTTACATGAGAACCACACTTATGACTTGGTGAAACCGCCTAAGGGCAAGAGAGCACTCAAGAACAGATGGGTGTACATATTAAAGACAAAGGAAAATAGCTCACAACCAAGGTTCAAGGCAAGGTTGGTTGTGAAGGGTTTTGGTCAGAAAAGGGTGTTGACTTTGAAGAAATTTTCTCACCAGTGGTGAAGATGTCATCTATACGAGTTGTACTTGGTATAACTGCAAGCCTGAATCTAGAGATTGAACAACTAGATGTGAAGACAGCCTTTCTTCATAGTGACTTAGAGGAAGAGATCTACATGGAACCGAGGGGTTTAAAGCCAAAGGTAAAGAAGACTTGGTTTGCAGGTTGAAGAAAAGCTTGTATGGGTTGAAGCAAGCACTGCGAAAATGGTACAAAAAGTTTGATTCCTTTATGGTTTATCATGGGTACATGAGGACAACTTCAAATCATTGTGTGTTTGTGAAAATTTTTTCTAATGGTGACTTTATTATTCTCCTACTTTATATAGATGATACGTTGATTATGGGACAACATGCCAAGAAGATTGACAAGTTGAGAAAGGAACTTGGTAAGTCCTTTGCCATGAAGGGCTTAAGACCAGCAAAGCAGATACTTAGTATGAAGATCTCTCGTGATAGGAAGCTGGGCAAACTTTGGCTATCATAGGAAAGATACATTTAGAAAGTGCTTGAAAGGTTTAACATGGACAAGGCAAAACCAGTTGGCTCTCCACTAGCTAATCATTTCAAGCTCACTTTTAAGCAGAGTCCTACAACAGAAAAAGAGAAAGAAGATATGTTAAGAGTGCCTTATGCCTCAACAGTTGGCAGTTTGATGTACGCCATAGTTTGCACTAGAACCAACATTACACATGCAGTTGGTGTAGTTAGCAGATTTCTTTCCAATCCTAGAAAAGAACACTAGGCAGCAGTGAAGTGGATTCTTAGATATCTAAGAGGTTCTTCCAAAATATGTTTATGCTTTGGGAATGGCAAGCTTGTGCTAATAGGCTACACAGATGCAGATATGGCAGGAGATGTTGACTCCAGGAAGTCCACATCGGGTTACTTGGTTACCTTTGTAGGGAGAGCAGTTTTATAGCAATCGAAATCGCAAAAATGTGTTGCTTTATCAACTATAGAAGCAGAGTTCATAGCAGCAATGGAAGCATGCAAAGAGATGTTATGGATGAAAAGATTCTTACAAGAATTAGGGATGAAGCAAAAGAAGTATGTACTTCATAGTGACAGTCAAAGTGCCATCCATTTGAGTAAGAATTCTAGTTTTCATTTGAGATCAAAACATATTGATGTGAGGTATCATTGGATACGTGATGTGTTGGAGAACAAGTTGTTACAACTTGAGAAAATCCATACCGATGACAATGGTTCGGATATAATGACTAAGGCATTGCCTTAGGACAAGAATGAAGCTTGTAGGAAAAGAACAGGTTTGGTTGAGCCCTCCACCTAAGTCGGGAGGGGAGATTTGTTGGGTCGGGTCCCTCCTTAAGTGGAGCCCCACCTATCCTCATTTAATGCATTAAGTAGGAAGATGGCAGCTTGCATAGGAAGCCAAAAATAGGGTTGGTTCGGCTGGTGTGGAATTGCAATAGTCATTTTGCTATCTCTCTCTAGAACTCTCTCAAGCTTTGGTGAGAAAGAAAGAGAAGACAACTGTGGACGCCGAAAATCGACTCGGGAGGGAATCGAGTTTCTGTTTCCACTTTTAAAAGGATTTTCAAAAAGCAAGAGAGTCGCTACCTCATTTTAGGGTACGAGGAAACCACTCAAAGATTTGTTTTTAAAGAAAAACAAAGTTTGACTCCATTTAATGGAAAATAGGCAAGTCTTGAACCAAAAATGAGGGTTCGGGGGCTAGGTTACGAAATGGGAAGGTTCTGAGCCACGGCCTATATGCACTCATTTCGCCCATTGGTCTCATTTGTTGATTGGGCTTAATTAATTTCAACCATGCATAATAACTAAAAATTACGAAAATTAAAAGACAATAACTAATATAAGTTGGACTTGGGCTCAAGTGAGCAGCCTACGTACTTCTGACGAAAATCAAAGTCCACGCAGTTCAAACAAACATATTAGAGGGAAGAGTTTTACTCCTTGTAGGACTCTATTAGAATCCAATCCATAATCAAACACTTACTTTTGGAAATAACTTGCTTTGAAACAAAAAACTTTGATTTGAAAACTTGTTTGATTTAGAATCAAAACCCTAATATGATCCTATGAATAATAAAACTCATGGGAGCATGCATCATCACATAAACACTTACATCATGGCAATGGAGTTTAGAGATATACCTGACAGAACTGAGGCAGAGTTCTATTTGCAACCTCAGGGTTTTTGAGTCGAAATTTGGGCAGAGCTTCCATGCTTTCCAAGCTTTATGATGGCCTTAAGGGAGGGAGTCGCAAGTCGAGCAGAGCTTTTGTGCCTTCAAGCTCTAGAATGGGTTGCAAGCTAGAGGGTACTAGTAGGAACATTTGGCTCCCCATTAACTATTGAGCCAAGCTCTTCTTTAGAATGAGTCTCAAGTGAAGGGATACTAATAGGAACGTTCACCCCACACTTAAGAACTCAAGCTCTTTGATTGCTTAGGAAAACTCTACTAATTGTTGGCCTAAGTGGTTTAATCCCCGAGGTTTTGATGATAACAATACATAATAAGATGTTTAAAGGACTAATGAGCATTTAAGTGATGAATCTAGACAGGTATCAAAGCCGCTAAATGGTTCAAGCATTAAGGATCAAAATGCACAAACAAACAAAGCAAAGATGTTATGTAAGCAGCGCAATGGATCCATCAATTGTTCAAGAGCAATCAAGTTTTATCACAAGTCAATTTGTGACAATTCTAGGAAAATCTTGTAAGATTGTTTTCAATCCTTGCTCACCAGTTGAAAGGGCTTAAAACATCGCAAATTCAATGATCTTAAAGGCCTAAAAATGACCTATCTTTCAAATGGACTGAATGATTAATTTTGTCTGAAAATAGGGATTTTCAGACGGCTGAAAGGTCTCAGTAGGCTGAAAAAGCATCCCTTGAAAATTTCAGTTCTCTGGAATTTTCAGACGGCTCTTTGAGCCGGCTGAAAGTCATCTGACCCGGCTGAAAGTCAAGTTTGAGACGGCTGAAAAACATAACTCTTAGTTCCATTTTTACACCCTCTCTGGAATATTCAGCAGCCTTAATCAGACGGCTGAAAGGGATATTTCAGACGGCTGAAAGATGTTTCAGCCGGCTGAAACCCTCGGGGAGAAGTATAACGGCTAGTTTTTTAACGGACATTTGAAGCATTTATTGCCCACCAAACTTCTTTTCCCGGCATTTATTGTTCCAGAATGGCTATTTTGGACCCCTTGAGTATAAATACAAGGCTTGAGCTCATTTATGAGCATTTATTAAGCTAAAACAAGAAAATCAATTACAAGCCCTAATTCCTCTTGTGAGCATTCATTGAAATCAATCAATAGCTGGAGTGTGCTTTCAATTTCTGTGTATTTACTCTTTGAGAGAGCTTTCTTTGAGCACAAAATCATCTCCAAATACTTTGTATCAAAAGGGTTGTGAATACCCTCACTTGTAAGCACTTGAGAAGAGTGCATTTGGCTAAGTGTTGGTAAAGAACACTCAAGTTGTAAAGGTTTGCTGCTCCACCTTGAAGGAGAGTGATAGTGGATTGGTGAATCCTCAAGCGCGCTCTTGAGGCGAGGACGTAGGCGGGAGGCCGAACCTCGTTATATCGTTTGCATTCTCTTTCCCTTTATCTCTCTATTATTGCATTATCTTACATTTAATCTTGCTTGCAATAATCAGATTTTTTATTGCTATAATTTCCTGATAATTGGCCTATAACCCTATTCACCCCCCCTCTAGGGTTATTCACTTGGGACAACAATTGGTATCAGAGCCCAACCTCTAGCATTTGACATATTTGTCTTGCGAGGAACGATATGGCCAACTATAGTGGTAACGGATTCTCCGAAGGACAATCGTCCAATAGACCACCACTTTTCAATGGAGATGCATCTCTTTACAATTTTTGGAAAATTAGAGTGCAAATCTTTATTCAATCCACTAGCTATGAGCTGTGGAACATTACTTCTAAAGGTCCTTTAATCCCTACTAAAGTGGTAGATGGAGTTACACTTCCTAAAGTACCACAAGAATACACCACAGCTGATCACAAGTCCCTTTAACTTAATTCCAAAGCCATTGGGCTGTTATATTGTGCTCTAAATAATGATGAGTTTAGCAAAATCTCTAGGTGCACTAGTGCCAAAGAGATATGGGACACATTGGAGGTTACCTATGAAGGAACATCTCAAGTAAAAGAAGCTAAAATTAATATGCTTGTTTGTGAATATGAAATGTTCAAAATGAAAAAGGATGAATCTATTAGAGATATGTTTGCTAGATTTAATGCTATTATAAATCCTTTGAGTTCTCTTGGAAAAACTTACACTAACTCCGAATTGGTGAGAAAAATTCTTAGGAGCTTGCCTAAGCAATGGGATGTCCTCACCACAACTCTACTTCAATCAAAGGAGCTATCATCAATGACCTTGAGTGATCTTGACGGCAACTTAGTCACACAAGAACTCGCATTCAAAGCTTGTGAAATTGATGAAGGAAAGACTTCCAAGAGCATGGCTCTCAAAGCCTCACAAGATGAAGAAGAAACACCAAGTGAAGAATGTGAAAATGAGGAAGATGAAGACATTGCCTTCATATCTCACAAACTCAAAAGGTTCTTTTCTAGAAGAAATCAAGGAAGGAGATTTAACAAGGGAGACTCCTCCAAAAGGATTCCAAATAGAGGAGAGACTTCAAATAGAGAACTTCAAGTGTGTTTTGAATGCAAGAAGCTCGGGCATATCAAGATAAATTGCCCCCAACTCAACAACAACTACAACAAGACAAGCCACAACAACAACAACTTCAAGGATAATAGAAAATTCAAAAAGAAGGCTTTCACCGTCACTTGGGATGATGAAGCAAATAGTGATGAAGAAGATGAGGAGGCTTCTTGTGATCAAGAAGTTGCAAACTTTTGTCTCATGGCAAAAAAAGATGAGGTAATAGAAACTAACTCTATTGATTATCCTATAGAAGAACCTCCTACTTATGAAGAACTACAAGATGCTCTTGAAGATACTTTTCTTGAATTAAAAAGATTTTCTCACAAAAATAATGACTTGAAAAAGAATATCTCATCTCTTCAAGAAGAATTAAATGCTTTGAAAAATGAGAACTTAGAGTTAAAAAACAAGATAGACTCACCCCCTATCATCTCTCAATCTAATCTTGAAAGTGAAAACACTTCATTGAAAGAAAAGATTGAAGACTTGACTAATACCTTGGCCAAGTTTACCAATGGAAGGGATAACTTGGATAAGATATTAACTAGTCAAAGAGGGTGCTTTGACAAGGCCGGGATTGGTTACCAAGAACATGTTAAACAAAAATCTTACATTAACTTCTTTCCTAAACCTAAGGTTCCTAGCACACCTAAAATCTCATGTACTTATTGTAATAAGGAAGGACACAACGCTTATACTTGTAACATGATAAGAAGACCAAAAGGATTCACCAAGAAGGTGTGGGTGGTTAAGGGAACCTCACCTCCCATGGCTAACCCCTATGGACCCAAGAAAGTATGGGTACCAAAGAAAGCTACTTGAACTTGTGTAGGTATGCTTGAAGTCATCAAGCAATGAGAAATGGTTTCTTGATAGTGGTTGCTCAAGGCATATGATGGGTGATAGATCAAAGTTCGTCTCTTTGAAGCCCAAGGATGGCGGCTACGTGACATTTGGAGACAATGCCAAGGGTAAGATAATTGGCATTGGAAAGGTTGGTAAGAATTCCTCACTTTGTGTTGAAAATGTTTTGTTAGTTGATGGCTTAAAGCATAATCTCCTTAGCATTAGTCAATTATGTGATAAAGGCTATAGAGTTACTTTTAAATCCAATAAATGCATAATTGAGGATGATGATAAGACCCTATTCGTTGCATATAGGATTGGTAACATCTATGCAATAGAGTTTGAAGAAATTGCATTACATATGGACTTATTTGGACCTATTGCTATTGCAAGTCTTGGAGGGAAGCATTATGCATTTGTGATTGTTGATGACTACTCTAGATATACATGGGTGTTCTTCCTTGCACATAAAGATGAGACTCATGCTACATTTATTGCATATTGTAGAAGAGTCCAAAATGAGAAAGGCTATACCATTACACATGTTAGGAGTGATAGGGGGAGCGAATTTGTAAATAAGGATATTGAACAATATTGTAACGAAAATGGTTTTGATCATACTTTCTCCGCTCCTAGAACTCCTCAACAAAATGGTGTGGTTGAAAGAAAGAATAGAACTCTTGAAGAAATGTCTAGAACCATGCTTAATGAACATTCCTTACCTCAATACTTTTGGGCCGAAGCCATTAACACCGCATGCTATGTTATGAATCGAGTGCTATTAAGATCAAAACTTGGTAAAACTCCCTATGAATTATGGAATGATAAGAAGCCTAACATAGGTTACTTTAGAGTTTTTGGTTGTAAATGCTTTGTATTAAATGATAGAGATAAACTTTCCAAATTTGATTCTAAATCCGATGAAGGTGTGTTTCTTGGCTATTCTATGAAGAGCAAAGCATATAGGGTGTTTAATAAGAGAACTTTAACCGTTCAAGAATCAATGCATGTTGTATTTGATGAAACTAACCCTCTTGCTCCCAAGAGAAATGTGGATGATGATGATGATATAGGTACAAGCTTACAAGAACAAGTTGAGAACTTGAATCTTAATGACAAGCAAGATCCACAAGACAAAGGCAAAGAGAAGGAAGAAGAAGATGAAGTCATTGAAATCAAGAAACCGGAAGAAGAAGTAGAAATTGAAGACACTCCACTTCATCCGGATGTCACCAAAACTTGGAAATTTGTGAGGAATCATCCTAAGGATCAAATCCTAGGTGAACCCTCACGTGGGGTAAGAAATCATTCTTCCATGAGAAATATATGTGATCACCTTGCATTTTTATCACAAATTGAACCTAAGAACATAAATGAAGCCGAAAGTGATGAATCTTGGATACTAGCTATGCAAGAAGAGCTTAACCAATTTGAAAGGAACAAGGTTTGGACCTTGGTTCCTAGACCACATGACCATAGCGTAATAGGCACCAAGTGGGTATATAGAAACAAGAAAGATGAATCGGGCACCATTGTAAGAAACAAGGCACATCTAGTTGCCCAAGGTTTCAATCAACAAGAAGGCATTGATTATGATGAAACATATGCACCGGTTGCTAGACTTGAAGCCATTAGGATGTTACTTGCATTTGCATGTCATAAAGATTTTAAATTATTTCAAATGGATGTCAAGAGTGCTTTTATAAATGGTTTTATTGAAGAGGAAGTTTATGTTGAACAACCTCCCGGTTTTGAAAGTCATGAATTTCCAAACCACGTATTTAAATTATCAAAAGCTTTATATGGTTTGAAACAAGTTCCTAGAGCTTGGTATGAAAGACTTAGTGGTTTTCTAATCAAAAACGGTTTTAAACGAGGAAAACTTGACACCACACTTTTCATTAAAACCATTGATAAGGACATGCTTATTATTCAAATATATGTTGATGATATTATCTTCGGTTCTACTAATGAAAGTTTGTGTGAGGATTTTGCTAAAGTCATGCAAGAAGAATTTGAAATGAGCATGATGGGCGAACTCAACTTCTTCCTTGGATTACAAATCAAGCAAACAAAGGAAGGAACCTTCTTAAATCAATCCAAATATGTCAAAGATTTAATCAAGAAGTATGGATTAGAAGATGGAAGGAATTTCACCACACCAATGAGCACCTCCATCAAACTTGAGAAAGATGAAAAAGGTAAAAGCGTAGATCAAAAGAAATACCGAGGTATGATTGATAGTTTACTTTATCTCACCGCTAGTAGACCGGATATTATGTATAGTGTATGTTTGTATGTTAGATATCAATCATGTCCTAAAGAATCTCACATGCTTGCCGTTAAACACATATTTAAATATCTTAGTGGCACTATCAATCTTGGCATATGGTATCCTAAATACACATCATTTGACATGCTTAGTTATTCCGATGCGGACTTTGCCGGATGCAAAGATGGTCGCAAAAGCACAAGCGGGACTTGTCACTTTCTTGGACATTCCCTAGTTTCTTGGTTTAGCAAGAAACAAACTTCGGTTGCTCTTTCCACAGCTGAGGCTGAATATTTGGCAGTCGGAAGTTGTTGTGCACAAGTATTGTATATGAAACAACAACTTGAGGACTTTGGATTGCATTATGATCATATTCCCATAAAATGCGATAATACTAGTGCAATTAATCTTACTAAGAATCCCATTCAGCACTCACGAACCAAACATATTGAAATAAGACATCATTTTATAAGAGATCATGTTAAAAAAGGAGATGTTGAAATTGAATTTGTCGGTACCGAACATCAATTGGCGGACATTTTTACAAAACCACTTCAAAAGGATAGGTTTAATTTCATTAAACGTGAACTTGGCATGTGTTTAAGTGATGATATATGAAAATGTGATCATTATGATGATTTTCTGCACCTTGAATGCCTTTTTATTTTTCTGTCTGATATTTTCAGACGGCTGAAAGAACTTTCAGCCGACTGAAAATTCTTTCAGACGGCTGACTCACTCAGTCAGACGGCTGAAACTCCTGAATTTGAACATTTTTTTTGGGTACTCTCTGACTTTTTCAGATGGCTTGCTTCAGCCGGCTGAAAATTGGAGAAGACGACCGAAAGATGACTTTCAGACGGCTGACAGAAGAATTCAGCCGGCTGAAAGAGGGTCCCTTGGGTTTCCAAAATTTAGGGTTGTCTGGATTTCTCAGACGGCTGTTTCAGCCGACTGAAATAGATCCAAGCCGACCAAAAGAGGGCTTTCAGGCGGCTGATAGACTCTTCAGCCGGCTGAAAATATCGAGGTATATAACCTTTTCTAGCCCTAAACAGTGATTTTTCAAAACTCCTCTTCGCGGCTTTTCCCTTTCCCCTTCTCCGATGACCTAAACCCTAACTCATGCTCAATCCCTTCACCAAAATCTCTCCTATATGGCTCAAACGAAGAAGGCAGAGCCTCCCAAGCGTGCACATGATGATGAGGGTGGACCTTCCCAACCTCCACGCAAGAAATCCGCCGCCATTAACACTCATAGGAGTCGACCTCGATCTCAATGGATTGTGACAAGGCAAGAACAACCCCCATCTCCTCCACCACTCGCGCTACAGCCACCTCCTCCTCCTCAACCAAATCCTTCTCCTCCACGGGCTCCACGACATCGCGTACCCCCAGGCGATCCAAACTACGATTCCGGTAACGAACCCTCCGACGGGAATGCGGTTAAAGCACCAGTGGATCCTCCTATGTACCTCACTCCCGCCCATGGCACCCTCTTTGCGCAGAAATTCTACAGTAAGAAAGTGATTTATCCCAAAATTGTTGACCTTGTGTTCCTAAATTCTCATTACTTTCGTATCTGTTCTCTGTTGGAAAATGTGGGATTATTGCGTTTCTGCACCATTTCTGAACCTTGCTTTAACACTTTAGTCCGAGTATTTTATGCACATTTCACCATGCCTTCTCCTGCTCAAGCATCTTCCTATGTCAAGGGAAAGCACATGAAACTCACTGATCGGATGCTAAATGAACTCTTTCATGCTCCTCAAGACGGTGTAGTAATTACCGAGACGCATACTTGGCCACAGATAGAGGGTTTTCATCATGTCACCGCACTTAAGCAGATTTTGGGCAGAGATGACATCACGGAACCATATAAGCCGAGTCTGAAGGAATTTTCTCTAGAATGCAATTTACTGCACAAAATATTGTTCTACAACATTGTGCCTCGAGGCGGCGGGAAAGACCATGTCACTTACATTTATATTGCATTGCTTTGGTGCATTCTGAATGGAAAACCCATTAATTTGGGACATTTGATGCTTTATCATATGCGGTCTTGTGTAGACAAAACCAAGAATGAGTCTAAGACCTCCAAAGCTGCCAAGAAGGACACAGATATAGAAGGAAAAAGTATCCTTCCCTATGGAGCTGCATTGACTGTTCTTTTCCATCACTATGGGGTCCCTCACACAGTTGGTGATGTTTTTTATCCCTCATTCCGCAACAAAATCAACTCCTCCTTCATGGGCTGGTTAAATTACACTCTTGTTAATGGAGTTTGGATGAAGAAGGGAGTGATACTCGACGCCGAGGATGATGCTGATTTCGAGGTGTTGCATGATGGACAGGGTCCCCCTATCCCACCTCCACCTACCACCTCTATTGCCCCCTCTTCCTCCACTATCCCACCTCCACCTATCACCTCTACTGCCCCCTCTTCCTCCACTATTCCACAGACAGATCCTCCTACTACTCCATCCACTCCTCTCACTCCTGCTCCTCCCTCCTCTGTTCGAGACATGTTCCTGATCTTGACTCAGCAGATGTCCGACCTCAAGACCTTTGTCTCCACCAAGCTGGAAGGGTTCCATGACAAGCTTGACGAAATGGGCTGCGACATTTGAGATGTGAAGCAAGCTCAAGTAGCTATGGCTCAGAAACTCAGTGACACTCTCCCTGCCTTCCCCTTGTGACTCTTTTTGATCGATGACAAAGGGGGAGATGGATAGATAGATGTTTGACAAATGACTAGATGGATGTTGTTTTGTGAATATGAGGAATTTTGTATGAAACATTTATGGAAATCTTTTTGGATATCTATCTGATGTATTACAACATTGCTAACATTTATGGAAATCTTTTGGATCTTATTGGATATTGATTATTAGTTCTATGATCGCTTAAACATGGATATAATGTTGAGATTTGTTGAAATACATAGTACATCCTGCTTAAGTGTTTACTAATGTCATATCTATACGATGCATAATGATAGGGGGAGATAATTGTTCTTAAAAGTTGTGTATTTTACCTTATTAAAACATCTATGGATTGTCATCATCAAAAAGGGGGAGATTGTTGGCCTAAGTGGTTTAATCCCCGAGGTTTTGATGATAACAATACATAATAAGATGTTTAAAGGACTAATGAGCATTTAAGTGATGAATCTAGACAGGTATCAAAGCCGCTAAATGGTTCAAGCATTAAGGATCAAAATGCACAAACAAACAAAGCAAAGATGTTATGTAAGCAGCGCAATGGATCCATCAATTGTTCAAGAGCAATCAAGTTTTATCACAAGTCAATTTGTGACAATTCTAGGAAAATCTTGTAAGATTGTTTTCAATCCTTGCTCACCAGTTGAAAGGGCTTAAAACATCGCAAATTCAATGATCTTAAAGGCCTAAAAATGACCTATCTTTCAAATGGACTGAATGATTAATTTTGTCTGAAAATAGGGATTTTCAGATGGCTGAAACAATGTTTCAGCCGGCTGAAAATGTTGTTTCAGCCGGCTGAAAATGTTGTTTCAGCAGGCTGAAAGGTCTCAACAGGCTGAAAAAGCATCCCTTGAAAATTTCAGTTCTCTGGAATTTTCAGACGGCTCTTTGAGCCGGCTGAAAGTCATCTGAGCCGGCTGAAAGTCAGGTTTGAGACGGTTGAAAAACAAAACTCTTAGTTCCATTTTTACACCCTCTCTGGAATATTCAGCAGCCTTAATCAGACGGCTGAAAGGGATATTTCAGACGGCTAAAAGATGTTTCAGCCGGCTGAAACCCTCGGGGAGAAGTATAACGGCTAGTTTTTTAACGGACATTTGAAGCATTTATTGCCCACCAAACTTCTTTTCCCGGCATTTATTGTTCCAGAACGGCTATTTTGGACCCCTTGAGTATAAATACAAGGCTTGAGCTCATTTATGAGCATTCATTAAGCTAAAACAAGAAAATCAATTACAAGCCCTAATTCCTCTTGTGAGCATTCATTGAAATCAATCAATAGCTGGAGTGTGCTTTCAATTTCTGTGTATTTACTCTTTGAGAGAGCTTTCTTTGAGCACAAAATCATCTCCAAATACTTTGTATCAAAAGGGTTGTGAATACCCTCACTTGTAAGCACTTGAGAAGAGTGCATTTGGCTAAGTGTTGGTGAAGAACACTCAAGTTGTAAAGGTTTGCTGCTCCACCTTGAAGGAGAGTGATAGTGGATTGGTGAATCCTCAAGCGCGCTCTTGAGGCGAGGACATAGGCGGGAAGCCGAACCTCGTTATATCGTATGCATTCTCTTTCCCTTTATCTCTCTATTATTGCATTATCTTACATTTAATCTTGCTTGCAATAATCAGATTTTTGATTGCTATAATTTCCTGATAATTGGCCTATAACCCTATTCACCCCCCCTCTAGGGTTATTCGTTTGGGACAACACTAAGACTTGGTGAAAAATGAATGAAGGGAGGACCCCTATTTATAGTGAGAGGTGGGTGGAATGAATGGTCAAGATTGGATCTAGCTAGATGATCCAAGGGCTCTCAAACACTCCCAAGAGCTAGTTCTTATCTCAAACACTTCAAAAATTCGGTGGAAATTCGAGCTGGAGTGAGATAAGGACTCAAAAGAGTTCAAGATAGGGTAAAACACCCTCAAAGGCCAATTGGGCACCCTTGGTGGCCGTTTGGCCCTTCACAGGTGGCCATTTGGCCGTTCTAGGTGGCCGTTTGGCCTTTCTAGGTGGCCATATAGCCATTAGTAGCCTTTTTAGTGCATTTTTTGCCTTCTTTTGCCCTCAAAGGCCAATGGGCACCCTTGGTGGCTGTTTGGCCCTTCATTGGTGGTCGTTTGGCCTTTCTAGGTGGCTGTTTGGTCCTTCTAGGTGGCCATACGGCCAACAGTAGCTGATTTGGGTGTTTTCCATGCCCTTTTGTGCATTCTTATCCCTTTATGCAATGTATCTTGCCCATTTCAAGTCCAAATACATTGGTTTTGGACTTAAAATGACCATGGCTCAATTTTCTATCCAAAATCTGATAAAAACAAACCTAATTGAGCCAAACTTGGTCAATTAATCAAAGGTTAAGCCCATATGGCTCATAGAGATCAATTAAGGCTTACCGGGATGACATTAAGGTTTGAACCTTAATGGAGTCCTAGTTGCAATCAAACTCTCCCAAGAATAATTCCAAGCATTAATACACCTTAATTAAGACCCAATTGATATTAATGGAGCATTAATTGAACTCAATTGGATCAAATTAAGAAGCAATTATAAGAAAGGCCGATGAACGAAGTTAAACCAAGCCTACTTGGACCATTCTCAAGCAAATCATCTCCAAGCTTAACCAAATTTTAAACCAAGCCTACTCATGACATTCTAAGACCATTAGGATCATTCCGGGATGAATTTGATGATAATTGGATATCAATTAAAAATTATGCGAGTGAAATGACATAAATGCCCTTCAAGTCGCAAAAGTTCTTATTAGCTATCAAGACTTAACCAAATTGAATCCTGGAAGATATCGTGGACTCTTTGGGATGTATAGAGCTTAACTAAAAAGGTTTGGTGCCAAAATGATGCAAAAGCCTACATGTGATAATGCATGGGAGATGGAGAGGTGTGAATGGGGGAATGAAAATGAGGTGTCTACAACAACCCACTTTGACTGGAGATTTGAATGCCCAAATCAAGTCCGATTTGGCTCAAATTTTAGGAGGAGATTCCTGGCAGCACAAGCTACAACCCTATGGTTTTGGTTTTTCCATTGGACATCTCAAAAGCGTGTTTTGGAGATATTGTGTCTACCCACTTTAGTGAGTTTGTTCTTTGTTGAGTTTTGTTGAAACCCACCTATTAGGTGAAAATTATATTTTGTTGTTATCCTTGAGTTTGTACACTCTTGATGATTGTTGGTGCCTCTAGTTTGGCTAGAGAGGCATACGTGTAATCCCATTATTTTTGACATAGTGGAAGATTTAGCCGGACTTCGGTCCCATGGTTTTTCCCTCCACATTGGAGGGTTTTTCACATAAATTTGGTGTCTTGTGGTTGCTATTTATTGCTGTTAATTTTCTAGTTTTTTAAGCTGTGATTTTTATCTTGTGCAATCCCATCTTTTGATCACACATAGAGGGAAAAATTATAAATTTTCTTGCGCTTGTATTGTTGTTGTTTGTTGGATTTTTTCCCAACACAACTCGACTGATTCTTTGGACATGGATAGGGCTATTGCCATTGCCCGTGCAGTATCAGTTAATATATTGCCAAGATATATAAACCTTAGTTAGGTACCTCGTTCTTAGTAGAGAATTAGTATATTTTTTGGGCCATTTGTTTTGTTTTTTTTTTTTTTTTTTTGGGCATCGGGGCAATCCAGCCCTTTCACCCCTTATTTGAACACAGGTAAAGCCAGTGAACATTGTTCACTCTATATCTCTTAATGTTCAAACCCAACTTATGGTTGGCCAAAAGGAGAGTGAGAAGTTGAACTCGAGACATTTTGTATTTTGATGCATAAATCCTAAAATTCATTAGTCGATTTTTGAGATTGTAACAGAGCACCAGTTGATCAAGTTTTACATTATGGGTTGTTTGGCAAACCTAAAAACCTAGCCAGCTGAAAGTAAGTCTAACCAGTTTTAATTTTACACTGTTTGGTAAATCTCTTCTTCTTACTAATCTGTTTAGCTTTCATCTGAAAACAAGGTATAAACACAGTTTTTTTTCAAACTGTTAGTTGGTTTATTTAAAAACTGGATAACAGTTTCTGATTAAACCCAGTTGATCTCATCCAGTTTTTGAAGTTTCCAAACAAGCCCTTATTCTCAAGCTTCATCTCTTTCCTGTCCTTTCTTGAAACCTATTGGGGAATAAAGCAATTAATTCTTTCTTCTTCTCAAGTGTTGGATCAAAATGATAGCGAAGATGGTCGAAGGATGCAAGGATAGCAACTTCGAGGGGTGTTGCAATGGAGCTTTCCCAAAAATGTAATTTAAATTCTAGAGTGCCGGTCATGATCCATGGGTTACGTTATAATGATGACAAAACAAAGGAGGAGGATGTGGATCAATCCCCATTAATATCGGCAAGGCTCCTTAGTTTCAATACGAATTGAAGTGACCGTCACACTGATTTTTGCACACAAGCTAGTAAAGATTTTGGCGGGGTATAATTGGACCACCTAGAATTTACTTATTGACAAATTTTGAATTTAACTAAATAGGCCGAACAAATTTTCGGGGAAGTTCAAGAACTCTCACCCAAACATGACCCATAAAATTCAGAGCTCAGAGAGAGAGAGAGAGGGAGAGAGAGAGGGAGGAGCTCGAGGAGCTTTGGTAGCCCGCAGCCATGGCGACCATGATTGCTTGTGCTGGCGACAATGTGAGAGAGAAAGAGGGCAAAATTATAACGTAATATGAAGGCTGGAAGGGTAAAATAGAGAACGGACATACTTGCCATTTTGAACATATGTTATGGTCACACGTAATACATACGTGATGGTTTTCTGTCAAATTCACGAATGGCAGCTGATAATTAGTAGGGAGTACTTTGATTGCAAAATTGAATAGTTTGCAAATTGACTAATTTTAAACTTCAAGACTCAAGGTTTTAAAGTAAAAACGCATCCCAAGTTTCAAGGTGTTTTCTGTAATTTTATTATTTATTTATTTATTTTTATGATGAGGAAACCTCCGGGTAAATCCCAGATCTATGTAAGACCTTATAACCTATATAAACTAAATAAGACCAAAGTCCATCAAAACCGTGGAAACTTTGTTTGGGTGGTTTCAAGGGGATGGCAAGAGTTGAACTTATGACCTCTTTTTTCCTGAGATGGGATCCCTTGCCAACTAAGCTATCCATTGGGGTTAATTTTCGTTAGTTTTAATTTTAATAGTATCATTTTCATGACTTTTCTTTGATATATATTTTGGGCTACTAAGGGTATTTTGCCCAACCTTTGGCCTGAATCCTCTAGAACATGGATAAGAATACTGTTCACTCCACGTTAGTCAAACTCAGGATAAACCTAGTTGGTGGTTGACCCTAGAAAGGAGTGAGAATTTGAACTCAAAACCTTTTGCTTATTGAAGCGTAAATTTTCCAAAACCATTGATCCACCTCTTGAGGTCTCTTTGCAACTATTTTGAAAGGTTTTACTTTGTTCAAAATTATAGCTTCTTAAAGATTACTGATCTTTTAAGTGGAATCTCTCTCAAGTTATGGCCAGCCACATAGATCGTGATAGGTGCCAATCTAGATCTTGAAAAAGATTAATTCAAGGAATATAACATATACATACATATTATATATACATAAACCACCTCCTCCCGTCCCCCCCCCCCCCCCCCCCCCCCAAAAAAAAAGATTCCATAATGCAATGGTTAGGGTTGTAAATTGAGCCAAGCTACTTGATCTTGACTCGAGATTGGTTCGATATAAAACTTGTTTGAGTTCACTCGTGAGATAAATGAGCTGAACTCAAACACCATTTTAAAGCTTATTAAAAGTACTACTCAAGATCGATTTGATAAAAAGTTTGTTTGAATTCGTTCATAAGCTAATTGAGTCAAACTCAAGTTATACTCTTGAGTTTGTTAATTTAACGAGCCAAGTTTGAGCAGTCTACTATTTGGTTTGACTCGGCATTTTTACACCCCTAGACTAATGACCAAGAGACAAAACTCCCCTGAGATAAAGAGACCAAGATGGATAAGGTGAGGTAAGGTACTATTGGATTAAGTCCACGCAGTTAGTACCATGTCGCTTGTGTAGAGAGGGTCGTTGGATTATATATTTGTAGGCTCATGTCCTTAACTTGCAACGACACATTTTAGAACCGTGAGTTTGAGGGCAAAATGGATAATATTGTTACAAGTGAAAGGAGGCGCCATTGACCAACACCCTTGGATTTAACACAAATTAAGTTACCCTTTATGTAGTGACTTGCCCTTGAGATACTTTCCAAATTTAGGATAGATTTTGAGCCTGTTGGGTTATCCAATTCAAAATTAAATAATTCAAAAAAATTTACATAGTATTAAAGGTTACTCCATCATTTTGAATTAACAAATTTAAGAAAATTATGATTATCATTACAAATAAGAGTGTCAATTCAAAATAATAAAATTTCATGAATTCCTTAAAATTGATTCTACAATATTAACTATAATGATAATTTCAACATTTTAAAATATTCTAATTCAAGGTGATGGATTTATGCCTTTAACCCTATGTAAAATTTCTTGAATTGTTTAATTTCGAATTGGACAACTAAACTAGCCTTTGTGTATTGTCCAATTCGTCAAATGACAATCAGTGTAATTCTCTCCCCACATTTGAATAAATCATAAAAATAATGCTAAGAAAACAGGAATTGGATCTTACCTTAATGGCCGACGTACAGCAAAACGAAAGTCGGCTAGTCGAGTGAAAATTATGCGAGAGGTGGATGACGTAGCTGTTCGTTCGTCTCTGTATCACTGCTGCTACTTGTTAATCTTCTCTTCTTGAAAATCTCGATCGTTGCGACAGCATCTCCCAGCCAGTCCCTAACAAATAATAAATTTTTGAAATTTATTATACCTCCTTGCTTTTGTTGTAAATAAATAAAAAAATCTTGAAACACTAATAAGGCTATAACTTGCTATAATCGATGCTAAATATCATTTCATACCTTCAATCTTGTCTTTATATTTTCAATTCTCTACAATACAATTACATATAATTGTAAAGGATAAATCGAATTTTAAGGAAAGAGGAAAAAGGCAACATTTCAATAAATATCTATATATATATATATATGTGTGTGTGTGTGTGAAACATGTAAAGAACATAAAGTTAGGACCCAAAAAAAAAAAAAAAACAAGAGCATAAAGTTTTTTAAACCCTAATGAATTCTTGGTTCCAGCAATTTGTTCCTTTTTGGCGATACCTCTGGCTCATTCTAGAGATAGAAATTCCTAAAATAGCGGGTATATTTCCACCACTTTTTAATAGCATGAAGATGAGCATATTTATGACCACGTGAAATTTGTTGTGGAAAAGGTTTTAGCTGACATTGCCATTGAGAATTTTTTTCCAGCAAAACCCTCATGAGTAGGTTTCTGATACCTTGTTAAGTTTTCAATCTAAAAGCTTAAATTATTAAGTAGAGGGTTCAAAAAGATATATGAAAACATGTTGAACTCGATCAATATATAATCGATACGGGATGTAAGACTTTTCAACACATTACAATAGGAAAATATTTGGGGGAAACACACAAAATTCTAAAAGTAATGCATAAAATGCATGTAGATAATTTTTATGAAACAAAGATGCATAACAAGCAAGCCAAGCCTAGGATCTAATGTAATTATTAGTGATTTTGGTACTAATTTATTTATTAATGCTTGAACGTACACTACTAATAAATTTCAGAACACACAAACAAACAAACAAATAAACATATGAAAAACAGGACAACCCAATCAGAGCAGCTTAGGAGAATCACAAGAGGACTTGAGACAAAAGAGGAGAGCCAAAGCTACAACAATTAAGAAGGGAGGGTAATATACCTTATAAGGATTTTCCACAAAACCTCCTATTAGGTCGTAAAAGCACAGAAGCGAGGCCAAGAAGATACAAACACCAGAAAACCTCCTTGCCAATTGCTGATCCTTTGTTGGAAGAGAACCAAAGTCTGAAGCAAAAGAATTATTAAAGCAAAGGTATCGAATTATTAAAGCATATATAGGTAAAAAGTAAAGAAAATAAACATCAAGAGGCATCTTCCTAGAAGGTGATGGCAAAGTGCTTCATTTTGTGTCAATGCTTTTGTAAAATGCAAAAGATACGATAAGGAAAGCAAAATACGTGATTCTTTACATAGAATGCCCTATGAACCAAAAAGAAAGAGCAAATGATAGAACTAAGGATGTATTCCGTAATATTTTTAGTAGACCTATTATCTTTGCATGTAGTGTTCCTCAGCTAGCTAGATGCCATAATAATCCAAGGATCGAAAATTAATCAAGTCTGGGACATCCTAGAAACAATCGCATGGTTAAGAGCTATGTGTGATCGAAATTGAATGCCACGCACCACTAGGCTCCAACTGCGCAATCTGGTCAGGACATTTCGGACCTGGTCAGCCCTCTTCTAAGGATATCTATTATTAGAACTTAAATTCCAAGAATTTGACTACTATTATGAATAATTTGTCTCTAAATAGTCGCGAATCGGATGTTCACGAAACAATTCTAAGTTCATATTACATATAGGGTCATTCCTGTGTGCATCGATTTATGAAATCCAATTTAACCTAGCCCAACTGACCAGGCAAGGGCAATTGTTGACGATTAAGCCATGACTGATGTTTCATGGGCACAACTGTAAATCTTCTTTGGAAATTCATTCACGTGGAACCAAATGAAAAAACAGAGGCTTGTTATGCATATGCTTAGCACAGCCACTACAGCCCACAATTTCTCGGAGCTACAGGCCTAATTTGTGCCACATTAAAAAACCATTGGGTTTGGGAGTTGGTGTTTCGCCCAATAAGAAAATTTCACTTACCAATTCTCCTTTTTAGTTTTTTAAATTTTATTTATATATCAGAACTTATCATTCTCTTGCCTGAGATATTTGATAAGAAAGTCTTCACTTAGTTGTACATTTAGAAATAAATTAGAGGTTAAGCTTTGTACAATGGCTTTATAGCTAGCTAAAAGGAATATCTGATACTGGCTGGGATGCAATTGGGCATTCCTGGGAGTTTGAAAATAATTGTTTTATAAGGTCTGTACTCTGGATCCATCTAATGGAGTATTGTCTTACCAGTCTTTGGCTTACCATTTGTCTCTCTGATGTCCACAACCCAACCCCTTCTCTGTTCCCATCACAAAATGTGACAAGTTGCAGATCTAGATCTCTAAGGGGTGTTTTTTTAAGATCTTTTTCTGTATTCATGCCACAGAATTTTTAGATCTTTTTCTGTATGGTCTATATCTGCATACTAAAATATCAGTGCAAACATTACAGGCTGGATACATTCTGGGATGCCTCCTTGCTTTTGTGATGTGGGTCCTGTAGTAAAACTCTAAGAATTATAGTTTTCAATAGTGGGGAAGAATAAAGGGGTTATTCTTATCGTATTTAAAACAAAAATGGGAATTCAGGGAGCTCGTGGGCTTATATGGAATATCTTTGCATGGATGGAATGTCGGCAGAGCACAAGGGGCTTGTGTTAGATGGCTCAGGTGCCTGACAATTTTGCTGCGATGGTTGATGTGACAAATTATTCTAAGCCCTTCACGGCAAATGGAACCAGAATATATTGCTGGCAAGAAGGCACCAGAAAGCTTCTCAGGCATAATACTGCTTTATAATTGGCGAACAAGCTTTGGGGATAGATTCTGATTTTGAATTGACTAAACATTGTTTCTCCTGGATACAAGAATAACGGAAAAGTTCATATAACAGAGAGAAGTTAATTGCACGATTTAGAAACAGAAACCAGGTAGATGGATTTTGGAATATATCAAATCGACTAAACCTTTTTCATTGGTTTGTTTGAATTGAGAATTCACAATGAATTGCTAGAGTTGAGCTATTTGACTAGTTTGTGAAACTAAAATTGTCAGACAACAAAATTCGAGGCACAAATTTTGATATAATACGATATGACACGATTCATCTGGAGTTTGATATCGAGGAATTCATTTGGAGTTTGATATAATACGATACGACACGATTTCATTCACAAATCAATTAGCAGAAATTAATATATCTCAAATCAACAAAACATGCTTTTCATTAACCATAAGAAAAGATGTTGTTAATCTGAACACTCCTTTACACCCATTCAATAGAACTGAAACAATTTAAAAATATAAGACCTTCAAAAGAAAATCAACTACATCAACAACTGCCCAAGTTCTTAACACAAAGAAACTAGAATAAATCAATAGTTTTCCCCATAAATGAAGAGGAATGAGATCACAACTTAGTAATCAGAGAATCTATTACCCTAAAAACGATTTAAATGATCAAAATAATACTAGCCAGATTTTAGCTATCCATTCTTAGGTTAAAAGGTCAGGCTCTCATGTAATGCAAAAACTATATTAAGCTGCAGCACAATCTTACTAGGAATGCAAGTGTCACACCCCATTTTTGTCACCTTAGCTAGGGCATATCACTTCATGTAGAATTTCGAGTCCTTTTCGAGTCTAGTCTTTTGCATTGAGTTTCTATGGCATTAAATATCATGTGTATAAATTTTGAAGTGATTTGGAGTTCATCTCGATAGTCAATAAGAACTTTTGCGACTTCAAGGGCATAATCGTCTTTTAAGCCGTATATTTTCCATTTGACTTTGGGATGAATCCCGAGTCATTCCCTCGAGTTCATATGAGTATATAGAGTCTATATATAGGTTCAATTTCATGAATTAATGGTTTAAGATCAATTCGGCTCGTAATGGTTCGGGTTGGCTAAAAGACCCTTTCTTGGTTTGCTCAAATTGACTCACAAGACCCAATCAATTTTCTCTCATTTAACTTCAATTGGGCTTTATTTATGTCCTAAACATGTTTAGAAAGATCAATTTTCGATTGGGAAAGCATTCGGTTCGACCTTGTGTACAAACCCAACTTAGCGACGATGAGACACCATGGTTAACCACCTTTGTAAAACCTAACCATGCACTCATGGTTAAGGATTTTTGTCCCAAAATACTTAAAAATGTGTTCCCCTTCGAAACACTATCGTTTTGGCTTTTATTTCGTCAAAATCGGACTTAATTTGAAGATTTTAGGACTTCTACAGCAAGTGGGAGTCAAAAACGGAGCCAAAATAGGAGGGCCTCGGGTAACCGTCCGGGGCTGGACGGTCAGCCGTCTAGGCCCAAACAGCTAACCGTCCAGGCCTAGTTGGTCACCCGAGAGACTCCTCTTTTAACTCAACTTCTGACTCTATCTTCCCTCTTTTGACGGTTTCCTCCACCAAAACAACTTGTCTGAGCTTAGGAGTGTGTAGGTTTGAGTTGTTTGAACACCAAGAGAGTCTCTAATAGCCCTAGGATCATTATTTAATGAATTAATCCTAGCCATTGGTTTAGGGGGTCAGTTCTCTATATAAAGGACATGATATTCGGCACATAGGGGAGGTTAATTTGCACTTTACACTTAGAGAGAGAGGGAGCTACGAGTTTGGAGAGCTAGAAGGACTTCAAGAGGAGGCACTTCGACCCCAAGCAAGCAAGGAAACAAGAGGTTTGAAGACAGGGAAGAGTCTACAAGAGGTAAGCCTATCCCTTTAATGCTGAACATGCTTCTCCTGCTTCTCTTTCTACTTCTTCTTCTATGATAGTTATAGTGCATAAAATAGCTTTGCTTATGGATTGAATTCAATGTTTATGAATGTTATATGAATGATTTTAGGATAGTTTATGGTTTTATATGCTTGATAATCCCTGGTTTACCAAGGATTTGATAGCCTTACTTCTTTCTATCCTCTTGAAATCATGCTTAGTTCACATGTTTAGGTCGCTGTAATTGTTATCATGAGTTGATGCTCTTGTTAGTCAATATATGCTATATGAATGATATTCATGATAATTTGAGCATGTCTTAGAGTCGTTTCATAGGTTTTAATGCATAGTTGTGAGATTAGGGTTTCGATAACCCTGAAATCACATAGGTCTCATACAGCATGCTTAGCTTAGTTTTTGAGTTGTTGCTCATCATAGTCATTCTATATATGCTGCATATAGTTGAATCATGCTAGGTTTGCATTCATATAGTATGTTTCATAGGTCTTTTGGAGACATTATCCTTTTCTAAGGATAATTATCCTTTTCGTTGAGTGAGGTTTTGTATGAGAGCCTTTTGTGATGTGTTTAAGCATGAAATCACTTCTATTGTGTTCTAGGGTATATATTTTACGTAGGATATGCTGATTGCACTTCCCCATAACGACTTTTTTACGTGAAATTATCCTAGGATAGTTTTGCTTAAAAAAGCTCGCCGTAGGGAGGCTTATTTTCATATTTTACATGAAATGTCATCCTTTTGGTTAGAATATGCTTTGTTATCATGTTTATTGGTATCATTGGAGTATCTTATGCTTGTTAGTGTGTCTTTCATAGGTTTTTATGCATGTTAGTTAGGTTATTGCATGTAGAATTGAGTTAGAGTCTTTAGTTATTCATTATTCTAGTGATTTGCATGATAGATGGATGATTTTAGGCCTTGTTAAGGTTCTGTCCAGATTTGCATATTGCTTTCTTTGCATGGTTTTGTGCACTTGTAAGGGTGCAAACAGGTACAATGCTTGTCCTATTGCAAATAGGGCTACTATGGTCTGAAATGGCTAATGTTTGGAGCTTGTGTGCTCAGGTAAGTAGGGTTTGAAGGTGCCCCAATTCACCTTTCTTTTTCTTTCTTTTCTCTTCTCCCTCCTAGGGTTACTTCTTAATACAAGTCTATGGTTTTAATCAAAGGTTTCCTTCAATAATAAATTCTGTTTTTATCAAGGTTTCCATTTTGTGGAAGTTTTCCTAAATTCAAACTTGTTTATTCAATTCTCTTTCAAATAAGGAAACCTAGGGTTTCTACCATAGGTTTGTATTAGGTTGTAACCCTATTCTTTTCGAACTATGTGGACTTTGATCCATGTATTTCGCTGCATGGTACGTAGGCGCTCTTTGTGAGGCTCAAGTCCGTTCTAGGATCCAAGTATCCTAGGCTTTTCTTTTCTTTTCTTCTTTTTTCTGTTTTGTTTTGTTTGTTTGATTGTGCATGAGATGATTAGATGGGATATATGATATGCATGCTGCCTTGTGATGATATATGTTGATATTTGAGTGAAAAAGATATTAAGTTAGCCCAATTAGATTAAGAGACCAACTCGGGCGATGTGGGTGCCTATGGGCTTTTGCCCAGAACCTTTCCGCATCGTAACTTAGCCCCCGAATCCAATTTTCTGGTTTCAAAGACTTTGCTTTTCCTTTAATGGAGTCATGTGGTTTTGAAAATAAAACATTTTTGTGGTTTTCCTCTTTTCCCTAAAAAATGAGGTGGCGACTCCTTTTTTTTTTATTGTTGTCTTTCACACCTATCATTTTGCTAAACCCTTGTGGGCGCCGCGCTTTTTCGTGGGTTCACAGCAAGAAATGAAACAAGAAGCAAATTCTTTCCGAACATTCAATCACACATAAATATCCTGTATGAATGATTGAATGCATAGTCCAGAAACTCAAAGCCATGAAGATTACTAACTGAAATGAAAACAATGGAACATCTAAAACACATACCTTTTGCATACCTTTTGGAGAAGCAGCTAATTGGGATTAATTATGAGAAATTGAAGGAAACAAGCAACTGCATTAGGATTGTCCCACTGCAAGGAGTGCTACCACTCTCTACTTCCAATGATTTGTTTGATGGCCGTGTAAAGTCCATGTTTTTCATGTTGGCAAATTCCGTGTCAATGGTGTAATTGTTGTCTTATGTGTTGTGAAGATTGGTAAAGCTGAAAAGTTGAGACAAAGCGTGGATTTCAAAGGTTCGACTCACAATTGTTCTTAGGAAAAGTAAGTGACTGTAGAAGCCTAAGTCTTAGTGTTTAAAAATCATTTCAAATCTTTTTCAATATTTCTTTATTTATAAAAATGGTTTTGAAAAAGATTTTTGTTTGCTTCTGAAGTTTTTCTGCCTAGGTGGATCGATCCATGGCCTTGGTGGATTGATCCATGGCCTTGGTGGATCGATCCATGGTATTTTAAAAAGCTATTTTTGATTCTGCCTAGGTGGATCGATCCATGGCTTTGGTGGATCGATCCATGGTATTTTTAAAATGCAAATTTTGATTCTGCCTAGGTGGATTGATCCATGGCTTAGGTGGATCGATCCATACTGCTCTAGAAATGCATTTCTTGGTTTTGTCAACCCGGATTGATTCGACATGAACTCGGATCGATCCGGGCTCGTAAAAAACAGTTTTTAAAGTTTTAAAACTTGCCTTTTTAATACCAAAACGTGGTACAGCCACTTGGGGTTTCTTAGACTATATATATAGAATCTTTTATCATTGAGAGGGCAAACCAAGCCTCTCCCAATTAGGTTTTGCTAAAGCTCATCTTCTCAAAACCTCTCTAGAGCACTTAAACCTAGGTTTTCACATACATGCTCTAGAGACCTTCAAACCACATACTTTTTCACATCCTTGAATGATTGTGAGTCCGTTGCGATTGTGATCAAGCTTGCGAGTTCGTGCTAGAAGGAATTGCTGTGAAGAGGTTGGTTACGACCAAAGCCGTGAAGACGGAGATCGATCGTGTGCGGTCGTGGGAGTGAAGACAATTGCTTGAGTCCTTGTGGTCTGTAAGTGTGTCTTGTACTCATTGATTTCATAGTGGATTTGCTTCAACTGGACTAGGTCCCGTGGTTTTTCCCATCTCGGGTTTTCCACGTAAAAATCTCTTGTGCAATTTTTACTTGCTTTTATATCTACTGTGTGATTGATTTGATTGTGTTAATAGGGATTTAGGGTGTTGATTATTAAATTCTGACAAGATTAATTGGAATACCTATTCAACCCCCCTTCTAGGTATTGTAGGGTTAGTATAACAAGAATTTCAGGCCGCGCATGGAGGTTGTCCATTTTCAATGGAAAGCGGTAGCCTTTTCAACTCTAGAGAATTCACCACTTTAATGGTTTGTAAAGAATCACAAACCATTACACCCTTGTAAATGCTCTTCAACTTGGGCAGAGACTCCAATACCAGCTTTTGCAATCTTGGGAGTTCAATCATGGTTGCATTATGATAATTATCAGTAGAACTACTTATTTCTTCAACTTTCTCTTCCCCTTCTTTACCTTCTTCTTCCTCAGTCGCTATCATCTCCTCCATTCCCTTATAAAGACTGAATTCAATGACTTCAAGGTTTTGAAGGAGCTGCGGCAACCCTAGAGAGAACAGTTACTTCAAATCGTGATATTCTGTAACAAGCAAAATCTTCAAGCATCTAAGAGTATCTGGTGGCACAACTCCCTTGCACAACATCCTTAAATTTGGTAGCCATGTAAGTTCCAATTTCTTGAGGGTGGGTAAGTTGTTCTCTCTAGCCAAAATAATACATTCTGTAAAGTCCATGTTTTTAGATTGGCATATTCTGTGTCAAAAGTGTTTATTGAGTGTCTTTTGTTGATTCAAGATGAGCAAAGCTTCTAAGGTCGACTCGAGTGAAGAATTCAAGACAATGCGACTCACACTCATTGTTAGGTTAGGTAAGTGTCTATAGAAGCCCGATTTTAATCGATTCAATTCATTTTAAATCATGATATATTCTTTGAATAAAGGGAAAATGATTTTGAACATGTTTTTAAAGCTTTAAAGTAAAATTCAGGTTCTAGGATCGATCATGGGCTCTGGAAGATCGATCCTAGGGTGTCCAGAAAAACAGTTTTTACTACTGTTTTCTAGGATCGATCCTAGGTTCTGGAGGATCGATCCTAGGGTGCCCAGAAGCGCAATTTTGCCATTGTTTTTTAGGATCGATCGTAGGGTTTTGGAGGATCGACCCTGGCTCGTAAAAATCAGTTTTTAAAATACTTAAAACTTACATATTTGATCTTAAAACGAATCCTAGTCACTTGGGGTGTCTTAGGCTCTATAAATAGAGTTTGTTTTCATAGAGAGGGCTAAGCAAGCCTCTCCCTACTAGGTTTTACAAAGTTTATCATCTCAAACCTCTCTAAAGCACTTTAACCTAGGTTTTCACATACATGCTCTAGAGATCTTCAAACCACACACTATTTCACATCCTTGAATGTTGTGAGTCCGTTGCGACGGTGATCAAGCTTGCAAGTTTGTGGTAGAAGGAATTGTTGTGAAGAGGTTGGTTGCGACCAAAGCCGTGAAAACGGAGATCGATCGTATGCAGTCGTGGGAGTGAAGACTTTTGCTTAAGTCCTTTTGGTCTGTAAGTGTGTCTTGTACTCATTGAGTTCATAGTAGATTTCCTTCAACTAGACTAGGTCCCGTGGTTTTTCCTATCTAGGGTTTTCCATGTAAAAATCTCTTGTGCAATCTCTTACATGTTTTAATACTTGCTATGCGATTGAATTGATTGTGATAATTGGGATTTTGAGTATTTATAATTAAAATTGGGTAAGTTTTATTGTAATACCTATTCAACCCCCCTTCTAGGTATTGTAGGGATAATATAACCGGAATTTCAATTCCATTTGCTTGCAGTGGCACATAATGCATTCTATTAGATGCGACACATTCATTAAGCACACAGATAACCAAGTTATATTAGGGCAATTGTTGATGTTTAAGTAAGAAGTATTGGCTGGGAGCAAAACAGGGCACCCTCCCAAAAGAAGATGCGTTCCAGCAATTGATAAGCCCTTTCTTCCAGATTGTGATGAGTTCCAAGGGTACCACCCTACATAAATGTCGAAGCCCTCTAGATGACCCCAGTGCCCTGATCTTGTATACCTATCCAAGTCTTTTGAGTCATGAATGTTAACTTCAAGAATTGCCAAATTTTGTAGTTTTATTAGATCCTCTATGTATACGTTGCCCGTTTGATGTACATTCGAGCCCCAATAAAAATTGGTACTAGCCATTAGTAGCTCTTCCAAACGACTCAACATGTCCACAGATCCAGCTGGAAAACAACATACCTCAGTACCAGAGATGTCCAAGCGTCTGAGGTTAAATAACTTATCCATCCCTTGAGGCAATTCTTCAATGGGGGTATATGAGAGGTCAAGAACCTTTAATGTACTTAAACTCTCTAGCGAAGGCATTTTAATTAAGTTCCAACAACTGCCTAATAGCAGTGCAGACAAATTTTGTAGAAAAAATACAGACTCTGGCAGTATCTCAATACCAGTGTGTGATAGGTCGAGAACTTTGAGGTCCTTTATGTTGAGAAAGAAAGAGTTGGAGATGTTCTCTGATAGAGAGTTATATTGTAGCTAGGAACAAGGTAGAAAGCTTGCTGCACTCTGGTTGGCCCGAAAGATATTCCAATTCATTACGCATTAGTGAGACCCTTTGAACATCTTTTGGCCATTCTTCTTCGCTGGGTGATTTGCTCAAACCAAGCCCAGCTTTAATGATACAATGAGGTTCCGTTCTTGTTATGTCTATGGCCATGTCTCTAATCAAATCATGCATCCTTACGCATTCAACTCCTCTGACTTGACCCATACTCTCTAAGAGGCAAGAATCTTTCAGTTCATTAACTACAATTTTGCCGTACAGCATGTTGGCCTGTATCCTTCCCACATCACCCATTAGCCCTTCCCAGATCCAATACTCAATTAACTCTTTTGTTTCAATCTGATGATCCTCTGGATACAATGCACAATACAATAAGCCAGTTCATGTCATGTTGTCCCTTAATCTTCTATAGTTGAATTTCAAACGTGCAAAGACCTTCTCTTCCATGCCGTTCCTTTTCATACACGAGTCTCTTAGTTCAGTTAATACATTCTCCCATTCCTCGACATCATTTACTTTTCTCAAAGCTCGTCCAACAATGACGATGGCGAGTGGAAGACCACCGCATTCTTTTGCCACTTTCTTGGTAATTAATCGTCTCTATATTTGAGGAAAGTGACTCATCGTTGCCAACTTTGTCTATAAATAGATTCCATGCTTCTTCCTCATTAAGGACCTTTACTCAACATCTCTTTGTGTCTCCATGCTTCGGCAAACGCCTAGCAATCTTGTGGTTAAAACCAACTTGCAACCATTCTGTCTGGTGAGGCTTGGAATTCCTTCTAAAATTATGGCTGCCCTTTTCAGTTCATCTTTCTCTTTCAAGATGTCTAGGTTCATTGCATTTGCATTGTTGTCCTGTAATTTCTTTAGTTTTGGCTCTTTTGATACGGTGACCCATATAACATTATTAAATTGTGTGGTCTCCTTTAGTAGTCGATTATTGATCTGTTTCAAGATGGTTGTTTTGCCAACCCCTCCCATCCCGTAAACACCAATTCTTTCAGTTTCATCGTCCATCAATTTTTGTTGGAGTGAGGAGCAATCTCTATCTCAATTTTTTCTTGGATTGTGCTTCGCCCTTGGTGGTTCGATTGGAGTGTTGCGCATTGCGTTCTTCTTCCCTTTTCAATTTGGTTCTGTTTGGTGTTTTGAGTGTTGTATTTGTTCTTGGGTGTTGTCTTAATAATGTCTTGCTATTATTGGTGTGGGCAGGGGAGTTTTTTTTGGGGTTCTTTTGGGTTTGTGTCTTTGGATTTGCTTTGGTCTGGGGTTTTTTGGTTCTTATTGTGGCGTATTTTTTTGGTGCTCTTTCTAGGGTTATATTTCCCCTAGCTCATTTGTATCCCTTGTTCCTTTTTGGATTTTAATAATATGGGTTTGCTCATCAACAAAAAAAAAAAAAAAAAGTATCCCCAAATCTCCTCTAAGCTTCTTACAGCCGTCGTTTTACCCACAACAGTTTCTGTAGGTAACACCTTTCCCTTCTCCAGTATTAAATGAGCTAATGAATCATCTGAAAATCGGCTCTTCTCTAAGAGCGCATCAACAACCTTAAGCTTCGCATGAATATGCTTCCCTAACCTCAGTCGGGAGCGGTAGTTTGGAAAGCACCAATTCAAGCATCTTGTTTCACTTCCAATTTCCTCCTGTAGGCTGCATAATTCACTCTCGACCTTTTTAACGTTGGTTAGTCATAATAAGACCTCAGCCTTGGGCACTTTTCCTTCTTGCGACTTCGCTATGTCCAGTTTCGTGTTAACGTCAATAGCTCGGGCAGTGATCTCTTTCATTTTGCTCCTCAGAATATCCATGTGCAAGTGAGGTCTTTCTAGATAGTTCATCATCCGAAGAAGTGGTTCATGTAGGCAATTTGGCGCGCACAAACAGTTCATGATGCCAGTTATACCACTAACAACATCCATAGCTGCTGTTTCTACACACAGAATGAAAGGTGACAGTCCCGTAGACGATTAATGAGGTTGAATATTGCTATTGTTGAAGAGTTGCAATGTAATCTAGTGTGAGGTGTGGTAGACAATTAGGGCTTGTTTGGTTGTCCAATTCGAAAATAAATAATTCAAGCAATTTTACATAATATTGAATGCACACTCCATCATCTTGAATTAAAAAATTCAAGAAAATGATAATTATCATCACAAATAAGAGTAGTGATTCAAAATAGTGGTATTTCATGAATTCCTTAAAATTGATTCTATAACATCAATTATAGTGATAACTATAACATTTTAAAATATTCTAACTCAATGTGATAGATTAATTTATGCCTTCAATCCTATGTAAAATTTTTCAAATTGTTTAATTTCGAATTAGACAATTAAATAGGCCCTTAGTTGTTTGATGAGCCAAGCAGTGATTTACCTGGGTTGGTAATAGAGAATTAGTTGTTTTATTTTTTATTTTTTATTGCCAATAAAATATCCAAACTTTCGACTCAACTAATTATTTGATCGAATACTGGTTAATCGCCAAGATAAACCTGCCTACTTAAGTACCTTGGCTGCTGATAGAGAATTAGTGTTTTTTTTTTTTTTCTTTTTGCCAATAGGGGTAACTAGGGCTTCGATCAGACTAATACATCAATTGAAGTTTGTTGCGGGAAAAAATTCTATGAATTTGTATACTATTATGACTTTTTTGTTGTCTGGAAAATATATATATATATATATATATATTCTTGATAACACTAATGTAATTGCCAATCTTTTCTCAGTCATGTTAGTTGATATGTTAGAACATTCTTCAAATATATTGATTTCAAATCTTGACACCCTTCAAGTGAACCACCCAAAAACAAAAGCAAAAATAAAAATAAAATAACATTAATGTTCATTGATTGTGGTATTAGTTTATTCATTTAGGCAGAAAAAACGAACAAATAAGAATATGGACAACCCAATCGGAGCAGCTCAAAAGAGTCGAGAGAGGACTTGAGACAAAAGAGGAGAGCCAAAGCTACAACAATTAAGAATGGAAGATAGTATACCTTGAAAGTGCTTGAACTGAGGCCTAAAAGAAGATACAAAAACCAAAAAAGCTCCTTGCTAATTGTTGATCCTTTGTTGGAAGAGAACCGAAGTCTGGAGCAAAAGAATTATTGAAGCCAAGGTATCCAATGTAGCATAGGTGAAAAGGTTAACTAGGATAAGTGTTTGAAAGGACTTCACTGGGGACAGGGGGATCAAGATGCATTTTCCTTAAAAGGTGCTGAGAAAAGACATGGCTATATGTGGCAATCCTTTAATGAAGAAAAGCAAAAGATAGGATAAGGAAAGCAAAAGAATTGATTATTTTCTTAAGACCAGAAATTTAACAATTATAATATATTTTACATTTGTATTCAAGGCACAAATTTATCAACTTAATATGAGAATATTAAAAAAGGTTGAATCATTAAAATAATTACTCCAATTTTATAGGATCTATTTTTAGAAATTCAAGATGTGCCATTATTTCAAATTTCCAATCTCATTTGTGGTGATGCTCAACATTTTTTTGAATTTTTTTTCATTCAACGCGATGGATTTGTGCGTTCAATACAATGGAAAATTTATTAAATTAATTCATTTCCATTCAACGTGATGCATGCTTGGCACAACCAGTACAGCTCTCAATTTCTCAGAGCTAGAGGCCTAAATTGTGCCACATTAAAAAACAATTGGTCTTGCTAGGATGCAAATTTTTTTGAATTGCATGATTGTCTTGATTAGTGAATGAACTATTGATGAGAGAGAGAGAGAGAACATATCTAAAGAAAAATGCAAATTTTGTATGAGCCATTGGAGTTGGGGGTGTTGGTGTTTCACCCAATAAGAAAATGTCTTATTCCCTTCGTCTCACAAAGATAGGCTATGTTTGAGAAAACACAGAGTTTAAGAAAAGGCTATCATTGTATTGACTTGTTATTTATTAAGTATTATCTTTCCAAAAATACCCTCATTTTTTTTGTATTGGGTTTTGCGTTAAAAGTAATTATTGAATTAAGAAGGGGTAGTATAGGAAACTTAAAAAAAATTATGATTTGACTTTTCAAAGTGGACAAACATTTTGGGACAAAAAAAAAGTAACAAATATGGCCTATTTTGGCATGATTTGTTGATAATGTAATTATGCTCTCAGCTTCTCACGTTCTTCTTGTTTAAAAGAGTATAATTGCAGGGCAGTTTGGCAAACAAGCATATCATTCATGTGTATGCATATAGGCATGCATGTAACCCATTACAGAAAACAAATTGATGCATGCACATTTAGAAAATAAGCTTTATTTATTTATTTATTTGTACCTTTTGAGGGACAATCCCCTAATTGAAAGAGGTTTGGAATGTTCTCACTGGGGATTCATGCCACAAAATTTTCAGATCTGTTTCTGTACTGGCTATCTACACACTAAAATGTCAGAATGGCTACAAGTGAGGCAGAGCACAAGGGGCTTCAGGGATCGAGGACTTGTGTTTGATATATGGCGCAGGCGCTTGACAATTTTGTTGCGGTGATTGATCTGAAAATTATTCTAAGCCCTTCATGGGAAATGGAACCAGAATATATTGTTGGCACTAGTCAGGAAGCCACTAGAGAGCTTCTAAGCAGATATTCTACTTTACTATTGGCAAACAAGCTCCTGGGGACAGATTTTTTTTTTTGAAATGACTGACATTGTTTCTCGCTGGTAAAAAGAACTAACAAAATCTGTGAATAAGGAGGAACATAGAAGAAACAAGAATGGCATGAGAAGATGGTGGGGCTTTGACTTGCTTTCACTTTTACAAGCAAAAGACTGATGTTAGAAGGAAAATCAGCAGAGGCATATAAGCTCATGTTACGGTTTGTTGAGCGAGGACACATTTCATCGTGGTGTCAAGAACATTTGCAAAGCCAGAGAGGGTCATTCTGGCATGAATTCGGATATTTTCTTTCAAGGGCTTCAATCACGGTAAGACCTTATTGTTTTTTTTCTTCTTTGTTTTCTGTCCTATATTTTTATGTTTACCTTCCCTTCTGCACTATTATTATTTGTTAATTAAGTCACTTAGTGCAACTAATTTTTTCTTACTATGTCTCTGCTTTGGTGTTTGTTGTATGTGGGGATGTGGCCAGTCACCATTGGTTACTGTCAAGAGGGCAAAAGAACCAAATATGTTGATTAGCTAAAAAGTGGTTGGTTGTCAATTCAGGATTTTATTTTTTATTTTATTATTTTATTTTGGGGGGGTTGAAATTTATTCGTTGTTCTTGTGTGCTGTTAATGTGGTAAACCTTACTGAAATTTATGGATTTTGCTAGAACTATGACTTGGAAGCCGCTCTCTCATTGCTTGATGACATGTGTCTGAGAAATAAACACCCTGACAAGGTCATGTGTACAACAGTAATCCATGCATTTGGAACGAAGGTAGGAGGAAGAGGCAATTGAACATACAATGGATTTTGCCTTGATTCTAGTCAGTGATAATGGATATAAATAGTTAAAACTATATAGTATTTTTTTTTTTTTTTTTGGAAGTCTTTTGATGAGGTTGAAACATAATAGCTAGCTTGGGAAATAGTGAATTAAATTTGCTTGATTTTCTAGATGCTGTAATCCGTTGTAAGATGCAGGGATTGTTTCAGTGAATTAGTGTTGCATGCCCTAATTGACATTCTTTTGGCTAGATATGCAGTTATTTCTATCGAAATATTTTTGGTGAGGCTAACTGGGTTGACCATGTCACAAAATAGCAGCATTCTCCGCCTAGTTTTTGCAATTGGAGAATCAATAACTTGGTATACTGGGAGTAATGTGACAGGTTGGTGATCTAGATGTCTAAGGGGTGTTTTTTACCTATCGAGGGACCATCTCCTATTTAGAGATGTTTTGAATGTCCTCAGTATGTATTCTTGCCACAAAACTTTGAGATCTGCTTCTGTATTGGTTATCTGCACAGTGCACACTAAAATATCAGTGCAAACATCACAACCTGGATATATTGTGGGATACCACTTTGCTTTTGTGCTGTGGGTCCTGTAGCAATACTATAAGAATCATAGGAAATTGGTGTTTGATGTAAGTTCAATTTGCTTTTGATGGAACTTTATCATTATCACAGTTGAGGGTGAGTATGACTTACATTGGTGCTTCAATTGGAAAAAGGTAGAGTGCCACTATTCGGTATGTAAAATAGTATTCTGTTCCATTTTTCCATTTGGAATAATAAATTGTTACTATTTTACTTGTAAAAGAAAAGCATCAGGGCTTGTAGCTATTTTGAGCCAATCTATTGTATTGCATCCTGTTGAAGTATTTGAAGTACAATTGAATAATCTGACAAGCATCCATAAGGACCACTTCTCATTAATGTACTAGTTACAATGACAAAAAGGTGTCCAAAATTAATATAACGTAGTCAAATAACTCTATAATGTCCACAACATTTTCCCCCTCACTTGTCTTTTCTTGTCCTAGTTGGATAAGCAACTGATATAGGCTTCACTACAATTACCTGCCCTGCATTTGGTATTGTATTTTGTTTGACCCATGATTCATTCCATGATCTGTGACCATCGCTCATGATTGTTTGAACAATGTCTCTCCTGAAGCCTTGGACTTCGTCCACATCCATCCTCTCTGGCACTTCTTGTCCATAAGCCATAGTCATAATGATGTAGAACACAATGATCCCATAGTCAAGACTGCAAAAATATATATTTGTACATACATTTAATAAGTCATTTTGTGATAGATCTATGCAGTTGCGATGATGCCTATAAGATATTGTATTAATTGTAGAGTCAATAAATGAGATTGAAACACTCACGACAATTCACTTGGTTGTGGGCAGTTTGTAATAGCTTCAATCTCTACATGATCATCCTACTTGGACATCCCATCATCTATCCCTAGGTGTAGATTCAGTTGTCTTACATACTTTCTCTACCACAAATTAAACATGTTAGTAGTTACTAACAATATTTGTTTTCAAAATTATTTTCACATGGTAATAAGCTCATTTTTACCACTCTTCTTGCGTTGTTGTAGTGGTTATCTTGGATGTCCCCTTGTAGTAGCATGGAGTTGTAATGCTTCCACTTTCCTGTTTTTATGTCATTAACCAACAATGTCCAGTGGTTCTCACCTCCACTAGGTCTAGCAGCAACAACAGTGGGTAAATATGGAATCTTGTCATTTCTTTGGTTGCTTGGATCACCTTTTCATCAAACCACTCTTTCCACATACCATCATCCCCGCTTTCAAAATATATCTGTGAGTTAAATATATTCAGTCAGTAAAAACCAACATTAACATTGCATTAATTTTGAAAATATTTGTGGACATATTTTCCAACTAATGATTTTGACAACCATGCTAGTTGTTGGGATGTAGAATGCTTGGTTCTGTGGGATCCCATGAGTATTGCTTCTCTTTTGTGCGTATGTCCTCTCCAAACGAATTATGATTTCAGCGAAGGCATCAATAACCTGCATAAAGTACATTCAAAGTAACATTTTAATGTTTTATTTTTCATGTAATTCCACAAATTTTCTTTCAACAAGTAAAAGTTACTCATAGTAATTGTTTACTAAATGATTTGTATATTATACTTTTATCAGCTTTCCAACATTGCTATTTAAGTAGTAACAGTTTACCATTTAACTTTGTATTTTTTGTTCAACATAGTAAATGTTTCCTATGTATCAAACAGATTCAGTAATAATTGGTCAATTGTGGTTGACAGTTTTAAATGCTTACATTGCTTCTAGTGTCTCCTTCTCGAAGCAGTTGGTTAATGTCCTTAAGCTGGACATGATTTCCACCTTCTTCCCCTCTCCAGATGGTTGCACTGCATATAGAACAACCATTAGTTCCATGTTCTATTTATTTTGTCGTTAGATTTACTTATTTATGTACAAGATTATAAGATAATCTCTTACTTTGATAGCTCCTTTTCAAACTTTTTTTCACTAGTGTTTTCTCTTCCTTCTCTAGCACCTTGGTTATTGGAGATTTCATGGGGTATTTCAATCGAATTCCATCAGGTATTGAGGGTATTGTTTCATCAAAGTCATCCAAATCAAGGGCATCCTGAACCCTAAGAATCTTCCCCACTGTCTTGCTATGCTCCCTAGTTGTTTTTGGTCCACCACCTTCATTTTGCCCTTTCCCCCTCTTGGTTTTCTCAATATGAACAGTCTGCTTCCTTGTTTTCTTTCGATTTGTTTTGGGCCTTGACACACTTTGCAAGAGATGATGGGGATGGCCTTTTTCTTTAATATTTGGTATTCATTTTTCATTGCTTTTCCTTGGCTGCAGTCCTGGACATAGCTTGAGTAATGTTGTGGACATGAAACTCAATGGATTCTTCATCAATATTCCCATCCATTGCCTCTGCTTTCCCATGTAGGTCTTTCAGAACAGCTTCATATTTTTCTTTGAGTGCTTTATACTCTCCCTTTTGAGCATTTCTATCATGTGTCACCTTCAGGAGTTCAGTACTTAGCTTTTCAGTTTGCATCTTCAACTCAGCTATGTGTGCCTGGTTTTCAGCCTTCTCCTTTTCCAGTTGCATGATTCTGGCTGTGAGCTGATCCACCTGTGCAGTAGTAGCTTGCTGCTGTTTTTGTTGTTGATCTGCTTCATCATTGTTTGGATTTGGAGCATGTGCGATCTCCACCTGTTCTACATCATCTACCCTCACATCACCAACCAAGTGTCGGGCATGTTCATCATCATCTTCTCCATCAGTTGGGCTTTCACTTCCTTCATATTCATTTTCATCATCTTCCTCATCACTATCACTATCACTATCACTGTAGGCTCTCTCCCGACCAATATCCAATGAAAGCTTCTCCACATTAAACTTTGTTGCCTCTGCTTTTGTGAATTTGATTTCTTGTTCGTAGACCTATATATCAAATCACAAATTCAATTAATTGAATTTTTTGTTGTAAAAGAAATCAGTACACATCTAACAATATCTATTTAATAAGCATATACATACATAATAGTAACAACTTACCACATCAATCAATGAAATTGATTTCGTACTTGTTAGTACAGTGCTTCAGATTTGTATGTGTGTTTTTGAAATTTAATATGATATTAACTCATAACAGTAACACCATATGGTAGGCATCTTACCTCATCGCTCTTCAGTGTTTGTAGTGAAATTTTAGAGAGGACTTTTGTAAGTTTACCAAGGTTCCACTTGAGAAACCTTGGTATTGCGTTCTTTTTTGTTGGCTTCAATATTGAAGAGTGCTCACACAACCAATACTGACAATAGAGAGAATCACGCACAAACTATTTAGTTGAACACAGTTTGTAAGAAATAAATAAAACTCATATATAAAGTTATGAATTTGTGTGTTTTTCAGTTGCTAATGCTTACCAACAATGCTATTACACATCCTGTGACGTTTTCAGGCTTTGTGTGCGAATGCTCAATTGAGGCCTCCAAGTTACTCCGTATTGCAGCAGGCCAGTTGTAGTCCTTCATATTGTCTAGATCTTCAACATATGTCATATAGGACCAGCTCAACTGTGTGCTAGAAGTTGGGAAAAAAACTGTGACAAAGGCATACAAGCACAATAGCCTTGCTACATCTTCATTGTTTTCCTCCATCTCTCCTTTAAGTGCTTCAAAAATCAGTTTTTCTATGATAGGTGGGGTTAATCTGTTTGCATCACCACACATTCTTTTCTTGATTTCTTCATTAGGCCTGCTCACCCCACCCAAAGTTATGTTTTTGTTCCCTCCATGTATCCCAAAGATCAAAGCAATGTCATTGCTCCTCAATTTCACTAGTTTGTTGCTAATCCGGAAAGCGTTCCAATCAGCCGTATATGTTTTGACAATCTTTAACACATCTTCATCACATTTCCTCACTGCTTTCCTTTTTACTGTCCCATTTATAAAAGGATTGAAGAAATCCCAAAATGGGGTTCTTTTGATGTGCTTGATATGCCTCTCTTCTAAGTGCATACTTGAGACAAGCCTTAAAAGTGCATTCAAATTCGAACGCAACTGTTTTGGGTTATTATCTTTCATTTTTTTCTCACCCTCTTCACATTGTCTCTTTGCTGATATGGTTTTTAATGCACTTCCACCTGTTGGTTAAATTCATTCAATGGGCTTTCTACCCGCATTAGTAACAATTTACTTTAAAAGCATTAAAAAACATATAATTTCTATGTTAATGCACTCCAAACACCACATAGACATATGCACATGTAGTAGTTTTCTTACATCCAAAGTCACAATTTACTATTGGCAATGTAATTATTCATTTATTCATTACTTTAATTGATACATGAGCATTATTAAAAAATTAACACTATGTAAATCACTTTTACTAAAACAAACATCAACACAGCATACAAGCACAATGTGCTTTTAAATAATAAATAAATAAATAAATAAATAACCAATTCATACCATGAACATCTTGAACAAACTGTGGCTATTGTATTTATAACCAACAATAGTAGCATCATATTGCTTGATATCTAAAAGCTTCATCCACCAAGTTTTCCCTTTCTAATACTAACAACGATTGTTAACATTGACCAAAGTAACATATTTTACTCATAGTAATAGTTTACTGTTGGAAAGCAATAAATGATTAATCACAGTAGCAGTTTTCTCACACCCAAAGTCACAATTTACTATTGGCAATCTAATTATTCATTTATTCATTACTTTAATTGATACATGGGGCTATGGCCAATAATCCCTTAAAACTTTCTCACAAACCTTGAATAACTCAATTGCCTATATGTTCAAAATCACTCGAATATACCTCACTAAATATCTATCAAAGAATTTAAATTATAAAGAAGATGATAGAAATGGATAGAGGGAGCTGCAAGTTTTTTGGGATATTTTTACACTCTTCTATGTGTTCTTTTATATTGTATTACCTATTCTGTCACAGGGTGTGTGGTATAGTATTGGCTTATACAGAGTTCTTAGAGGGTTTTATTTCTCCCTGGCTTTCTTCTATTATTAAAAAGCTCTTTTACTTCCACAAGACTAAATATTAAAATGGAAATCATATATGTAGGGCTGATTGAATGTCCAATTTGAAACTAATGAATTCAACAAATTTTATGTAGTATTGAGTGCACAAATCCATTTCCTTGATAAATTAAAAAAAAATATAGTAGTTATCATCACAACTAAGAGTGAACATCCAAATTAATGGCATTTCATGAATTTTAAGAATTGATCATATAACATCAACTATAACAATGATTTTTAAAGATTTTTAAACATTGTAATTCAAAGTGATAGATTTGTGCCTTCAATACTATGTAAATTACCTTGAATTATTTTATTTCAAATATGATATTCAAACAAACCCTTGATAAATGTACATATAAAAAATAAAATTAATAAATTTTTTATGTAAAAGAAAACTTCAGATAAAAATAATAATAAAGCAGAAAACGCCATACCATGCCTTGACCTGTCAATGAAGTCGATGACGTTTGCACTATTAAAATCTGGCGGAGAAATATTGGGAATGAATGAAAAGCTAGTTTAGAAACTCGAGGCTAAATAGATTACTTAAATGAATGAAATGAACCCTTGAAGCAAATAATCTACTAAAACGCATACCGTCATTGAAAAATTGATGGAAAAAGGTGACATCATCAGGATGGTCCCACCGCAAGGAGCGCCACCACTCTTGGCTTCCACTGATTTGCTTGAGGGCGGCAGGTGGAGGTTGTCCGTTTCCGATGGAAAGTGGTAGCCTCTTCAAGTTTGGACACTTCACTATTATAGTGTGTAAAGAATCACAAACCATTACACCCTTGTAAATGCTCCTCAAATTGGGCAGAGCATACAATTCCAGCTGTCGTAATCTCGGGAGTTGAATTATGGTTGCATTATGATAATTATCATTACAACTGTTAGTTTCTTCAACTATCCCCTCTTTCTCCTCATCTTCATCTCCTTTTTCTGTTGCTATTATCTCCTCCATTCCTTTACAAAATTGAACTTTGATAACTTCAAGGTTTCGCAGGTGCTGCAACAGCCCTGGTGAGAACAGTTGCTTCAAACTAGGACATAGTCTGACATTTAAGATCTTCAAGCATCTAAGAGTATCTGGTGGCACAAATCCTTTACACAGCATCCTTAAACCTTGTAGCCATACAAGTTCCAATTTCTCTACGGTGGATAGGTTGTTCTGATCTCCGGCCGATACAATACATTCTATCCGGTTGCAGTTTTTGATTTTGCATTCTTTTAAATTTGACACGTTCAATAAGAGCATTGATAACTGAGACGTTATATCAGGACAATTGTACAGGTGTAAGTCAGAAGTGTTGGATGGGAACAAAACAGGGCTCCCTCTCACAAGAAGACGCTCTCCGAAAACTGCTATGCCCTTCCTCCCCAATTTTGTTGAATCCTCATGGGTCCTCCCTATAGAAATATTGAAATCCTGTAGCTGGTCCCAGTGTTCGGATCTTGTATACCTATCCAAGACTTCTGAGTTATAAAACTTGACTTCAAGAATTGCCAAATTCTTTAATTTTATTAGATCCTCTATGTATGCTCTGCCCTTCTGAAATGTAGCATCTGAACCCCACTCAATACCCCGCATTAGTAGTTCCTCTACATGCCTGAACATGTGCACAGATTCTGCTGGAAAACAATTTACACCAGTATACGAAATGTTCAAGCATCTGAGATTGGATAACATATCCATCCCTTGTGGCAATTCTTTAAGTTCCAAAGTAAATGAGAGGTCTAGAACCTTTAAGCCAATTAAATTCTTTAGCGAAGGCACTTTTTTTAAGTTCCTACAATAGCCTAGTAACAGTGCAGATAGATTTTGCAGAAAAGAAACGGACTCTGGTAATTCTTCAATTCCAGTGTATGATAGGTTGAGAACTTTGAGGTTCTGCATGTTGAGGAAGAAAGAATCTGATAATTTATTTAAGAGACGGTTATGTTGCCGTAACAGGGTAGAGAGCTTGTTGCACTTTGGTTGGCCCGACAAACATTTCAAATTGTTTCTCATTAGTGAGACTCGTTCAACATCTTCTGGCCATTCTTCTCCACTGGGTGGAATGGTCAATCGCAGCCCAGCTTTAATTAAAAAACGAGGGTCCGTTATTGTTATGCCAATGGCCATATCTCTAATCAAATCATGCATCCTTACACATTCAACTCTGTATTGATTTACACAACTCTCCAAGAGGCAAGAATCTTTTAGTTCATTAACTAAACTCTTGGCCTTCAGCATGTAGGCCTTTGTCGTCTCTCTCACATCACCCATTAGCCCCTCCCAAATCCAATGCTCAATTAACTCTTTTGTTTCAATCGGATGATCCTCTGGATACAATGCACAATATAATAAACAAGCTCGTGTCAGGTCGTCTCTTAATCTTCTATAGCTAAATTCCAAACGTGCAAAGACCTCTCCCATGCCCTTCCTTCTCATACATGATTCTCTTAGTTCAGTCAATGCATACTTCCATTCCTCCACATCATTTACATTTCTCAAAGCTCGCCCTACTGTAACAATTGCAAGTGGAAGACCAGCACATTCTTCTGCCACTTCATTCGCAATCGTCTCTATATCTGAGGAAAGTAACACATCGTTGCCAACTTTCTCTTTAAACAGATCCCATGCTTCGTCCACATTAAGGCCCTTTACTTCTACAACTGTCTGTATCTCCATACCTTGGCAAACCTCTCGTAATCGTGTAGTTAAAACCAACTTGCAACCATTGTCTTTGTTGGGGCTTGGAATTCCAATATCTTCAAGACAAAATGCTTTCCAAAGATCATCTAGGATAAGCACAAACCTATTCATTCTCCGCAAGGCTTCAAAAATTTTGGCTGCCCTTCTCGGTACATTATTCTCTTCTACGATATCTAGGGCCAATTCTTGTGCAATGTTGTCTTGTAAATTCTGTAGATTTTGCTCTTTTGAAACAGTGATCCACATAACTTTATGAAAAGGCGCGGTCTCCTTTAACAGTCTATTATTGATTTCTTTCATGATGGTCGTCTTGCCAACCCCTCCCATGCCCCAAACACCAATGGTTCCTGTTTCATCATCCATCAAGTACCCCCAAATTTCATTTAAGCTTCTTTCAGCCGTTTTCTTACCCACTATAGTTACTGTAGTTAACATTCTTCCCTTCTCCGGAATTAAATGAGTCAATGAATCATCTGAAAATCGGCCCTTCTCTAAGAGTGCATCAACCACCTCAAGTTTCTTATAAATACGCTTTCCCAACCTCAGCCGCAAGCAGTAGTTTGGGAAGCACCCATTCAAGCGTTTTGTTTCACTTCCAATTTCATTTTGTAAGATGGATACTTCATTCTTGAAATTATTAACGTTCTTTAACCATAATGAGACCTCGTCAGTGGGCTTTTTTCCTTGCAACTCAGCTACGTTCAGTTTCATCTGATTGTCATTGGCTCGGGCAGTGAGCTCATCCATTTTGCTCTCCAGTTTTTCCATGTGTGACTCAGGTCTTTTTAGATACTTCTCTGTTCGAAGAAGTGGTCCATGTAGGCAATTTGGTGCGCACAAACAGCTCATGATGCCAGTGATTGCACCCCAAATCTCCATATGTGCTATTTCTACACACAGAAAATGAAAAGTAGAAGTGGAGTAGTGGACAATTGACGAGGTTGATTTGACACTGTTGAAGAGATAGAAGTGTAATCGAGTGTGAGGTGCATGTGGGTCAGTACATGTCTCACGAGTGACGACCCAAGCGATTAATTACTTTTTCTTTTTCTTTTTCTTTTTTAACGGTCAAACCATTCCACAACAAAGTCTTATGAACCCACCATAGAATCTATACCCCTGGGAGACTAGCATAACAACCCACCCCTACAACCCTTCACTTAAATCTTGAATTATCTTAAAAGGAAATCGAACCTGTGATCGTGCGCCTAATCATACAATCACAAGTTCATCCTTATCAACTATGCTACCTAAGCAATTAGGTACTTGGGTTGGTAATACCCTAATAGAGGATTAGGTTTTTTATCTGTTTATTTACTTTCTTTCTTTTTTTGGCGATAGGGTATTTAGACCTCAGCGTGACCAATTCTCTAGACACGAATAGGGCAGCAATTGCCCAAACCACATAGGTTAATAACCAAGATAAACTCTAGTTAAGTACCCAAGCTCGTAATAGAGAGATAGTATGTATTTTTTGCCATTTTTTTGGCCAATAGGGTAGGCCTTAAACTTGACTTGGAACACAGGTAAGACCATTATCCACTCTACAACGGTTAATGTTCAAACCCAACATGTGGCTAACCAAAGAGAGTGAAAAGTTCACCTTAATACCTTTTTATTTTTTAAGGCGTAAGTCTCGAAAAACACTGATTGATCCCTTAGCATTCTAACAGATCGAGAACTAGTTGAGCTTTACAGTAATCTCAAACTTCCTAAATTCATGAAATATCATTATTTTGAATTTTCACTCTTATTTGTGATGATAACCATCATTTTCTTGAATTCGTTAATTCAATACGATGGAGTGTGCCTTCACTATGTAATTTTTTTTGAATTATTTAATTTCAAATTGGATGACCAAACAGGCCCTAAGAATGTAGCATTAAAAGGATAGCAGCACAAGGTAAATAAGCCCTAACCCAGGCAGTTGGCCTAGTGATTAATGCTCCCCCCTTGTGGGGGAGAGAGATTATAGATTCGAGCAAATGGAAACACATCGTTCATCTCACCTCCCCCTTAAACAATGGAAGTCTTATTTCTTCTTTGATTTGGGCATGTGAGTGCTTTCTATATTTTATGTTTATCTTAGTGGCTTATTTTGTACAAGAACGAACAAAGAAACAAACAAAACAAAACAAAAAGAACTATTGCTCCCTTAAGTGGAATCGCTATGGGACACATAGATCACTACCACAAATGTAGATCTTGAAAAAGATAAACCTAATATTAGTGGTTCCTAAAAGATTAATACCACTTAATCAATGGTTCCTAATTAATATTAGTGAAATAAAAATAAAAAACCAAACCAAACCCTTACAGAGTAATGTTTCAGCTGAAAATTTCAAGGGGAATTTTGTGCACCCAAAAAAAAAAAAAAATCTGTTCATAAATATCCCTGGATTAAGTTACCCCTTCTGTACTGACTTGCCCTTAAGATACTCTCCAAATTTAGGATATATTTTGGGTGTATTGTCCAATTTGTCATACGACGATCAGAGGAGTTCTCTCCCCACATTTGAATAAATAATAAAAAGTAATATAAAGAAAACATGTATTGGATTTTACCTTAATGGTCAATGTACAGCTAAACCAAAGTTGGCAACTCGAGTGAAAATTCAGCGGGGTTGAAACCTTATGCAAGGCAAAACTTGAACCCAGAATGGATAGCTTGCGAAGCACACGACTATTTTAGCTGAAAAAGTGGTTTGCAATGAGTAACAATAGTGCCTGTCTCTCGACAAAAGTTATGATGCCTTAATGGCTTGATAGATATTTTATAGGTCCAAGGTAATTTGGGTATTTCATAATCATTAAGAATATATTCATAATTTAAATAATAAAAGGGGTAAATTACAAGAAACCTTCAAATGTTCTAGTCCTTCCTCACATAACCTCCTAAAAAAATGATGCAATATCTCCTCGGCTAGGTTTCGGATGAAAAATCAATCAAAAATTAGGTGAAAAAACACTACCTGTTCATATGCACAATATTCACTTCTTCTTATAGAGTTTTTTCATCCAATTTCTACTCGATTTTTCACCCGAATCTAGGGATATTGCATCAAATTTTTGTTTAGGGGGTATGTGAGAAAAGGACCAAAAACACACTTAAGATCTAAAAGATGATGCATAGAATGCATGTAAATAATATTCAAGAGTAAAGAAGCATTACAAGCAAAGCCTAGGATCTAATATAATTTTTAGTGATTATGGCACTAATTTATTTATTTATTAGGCTTGAACCTTGAAAGAGTTTCAGAAAACCCAAACAAGTAAACATATGGACAACCCAATCAGAGCAGCTTGGGAGAGTCAAGAGAGGACTTGAGATAAAAGAGGAGAGCCAAATCTACAATAATTAAGAAGGGAAGGTAATATATCTTGAAAGGTTTCTCACAAAACCTCCAATTAGATCCAAAATGCACAGAAGCGAGGCCAGGAAGATGCAAACACCAGAAAACCTCCTTGCTAATTGGTGATCCTTTGTTGGAAGAGAACAGAAATCTGGAGCAAAAGAATTATTGAAGCAAAGGTATTTAATGTAGAATGGAAGTTTTTGAAAGGACTTCACTATGGTCAAGATGCATTAAAAGGTACTAAGAAAAGACTTGACTATACGCAAAAGACAGGGTAAGCCATCGCTAATAATTATTTTGGGACAATTAACTATATATTCACCCTTTTAAGAGTAATTCCCAAGGAGGATGTTTTGAAAAATTTGTACAAGTTTATACTAATTTATAGCTAAGTTAGTAGTCATTTTGTTATTAGTCAGGAATCCTTATTGGGAATTACTCCAACAATGGTGAATCTATGGATAATTATCCCGATTATTTTCTTAAGACCCATTCTGTCGTCTGAAGAGAAATTAATACGGAGGACTTTGAATGTATGTTACATGTGCCTCAGCACGAATTCATATCTAAATTGAAAATATTAAAAAAGTTAGAATCATTATTACTCCATTTTTGTCGGTGAACTCTATTTTCAAGATTCCAGCATAAGAAAATAATAATTGAAAAAAAATCAAAGAAGAAGAAGAAGAAGAAGAGGAAAGGAAGATGGGAGCCAATATTCATCTAGAGAAGAAAGAGAAGAAAAAAAAATTGAAGACGAAAGGAGATTTGTTTGCCGCCATTGACAATCTGCTTGAAGTACACTATTCGACGGCATAGGAATGAACTTTATTCTCTCTATTTCCCTTTCTCTTTTCTCTCCTATCTCCACTAGAGCCAATCCAAGAAAAACCCCTTTCGACCATGGAGCCCACTATCAGAACTCATCTCCTTCCTTCACCACAAATATAAAAAACCTGCAAAACCCCCCACTATGTTCGAGCCCACAACTATAAAAATAATAAAACATTAACAAAATATTAGGAGATTTTGCAACCCAAACTACCAATTGATCGTGAAAAAAAAAAAAAAAGAAAGAAAGAAAGAAAGACAACGTCGCAGGTAGAAAACCCCTGATGAAGATGAAGGACATGGTGCCGAATGTAAAAATCTCCATTTTTTCCAATCTGCAACTTGACGGAGACGAGATGACATGTTCGGTTCATCTAAGGAAATGATGATCCTCCTCCTCTTGACAAATTAACCATTTTGAAGAACATAAAAGCAAAGTTTTTTTTTTTTATGGAATCCATAAGAAACCCTAGCCTATTTTCTTCAAAACAAGCTCTGCCAAATGTTGAAGACAATTTACATTAATTGAATCCTCCTTTGAGCCTTATCCTTCAAATGTCCCCATAAAAATAGAGCTAGCCATATAAAGAGGGGCTGCCAGAGGAAAGGAGGAGGAGAGAATAGTAGAGAAGATGATGTAGAGAAAGAGATTGGAGAGAAGTGGAATGACAAAATTATCCATTGAGGGTTGTCAATAATCAAAAAAAAGGTATGAAAATAGGCCTACCCAAAAAAATATTCATTAAATGTGCATTTTACTAATATACCCTTTGCAACAAGTTTGGTTATATATCAGATGGGCATAATGGGCATTAAGAATGTTTCATTAAAACATTTTCCTTTCCTTCCATTTCCTCCCAATTGTGGGAACAAAAAAAGTGAGCCTCGAAGGGGTTTTGAATCTCTCAATATCTTTTGAATTTTTTTTTCTTTTCTACCCTCATTAAACTCCCAAACGAGGGAAAGTAAACCACCCCCCCCCCCCCCCCCACTTTCATTCTTCTTACTATTTTCTGCCATCCAAACAGTTTTTTTTTTTTTTTTTGATAGAACAATACTAAGATTATATTTCAAGAATCACATGAATACAAGTCAGATAAAAAGTGGTCCCTAACAAACTCTGGAACCTCCTCCACCCAAACACATAATTCATCAATAAACTGTGTTAGAAGAGCATGATGGCTGGGCAGTTTGTTAAAAAAGCATACTATTCATCCAAACAGTGTTAGAAGATATTTTCAAAGTAATAGATAATTATGTGAAGGTTTTGGAACGGGAATGAAGCCCTAGTTCGAGTAGCACGCTTGTTTGTTTGTTTCATCGGAATACCTCTTTTGAATTGAAATGAGCAATGGTTATTTCTTTTTTTTCCTTTTTCTTTTTAGAATTCTACTTAAATTAAGACCCTCATGGTCGGAATCAATGTAGAGAATCTTTTTCTTCCGAAAGTGCAGTGTATATTCCACCACTTTTTAATAGTACGGAGATGAGCATATTATCACAACATGTATTGCCAATGAACATTTTTGTGAAAATTAATTAAAAGAAAAAAGAAAAGTGCAAAAACATATTCTAAAAGGGAATTTTTATTCAAATGTCACGTTTCTTGGCGTGACAAAATATAAGAGGAAATCCTGAAAACAATAATAAAGCTACAATTTTTATTTAATGTAGTGACTTGACCTTAACATACTCTCCAAATTTAGGGTAGATTTTGCGTGTATTGTCCAATTTGTCAATTAAATGATAATCGGTGTAGTTCTCTCCCCACACTCTCACATTTGAACAAATCATAAAAATAATATTAAGAAAACAGGAATTGGATCTTACCTTAATGGTCGATGTACAGCAAAACCAAAGTTGGCTAGTCGAGTGAAAATCTCGTGGTATCACTGCTGGTACTTGTTAATCTTCTCTTGAAAATCTCATTGCTACAGCATCTCGCTGCCAATCCATTCCAAATAATAAATTTTTGAAATTTATTATACACATATATATACACACACTAGACGTCACTAGTAGTGCATTGAAATTTGTTGTGGAAAAAAAAAAAAGGAATTTATATGATATTATGACTTGTGGAAAAAAAAAATTTTTGAACCACTAATAAAGCTGTGACTTGCAATAGTCGACGCTAAATATCATTTCATACCTCCAAATTCCAATCTTGTCAATATATTTTCGACTCTATACAATACAATTACATAAAATTGTATAGGATAAATTGAATTTTAAGGAAAAAGGAAAAAGGCAACATTTCATTTTTTTTTTTTTTTTTTTTTTGGTAACCCCCTAAAGTATTAAAGGTCAATAGAAAACACCCCTAATGTTCAAAATGAAGCAAAATTCCCCATTGGAATGCCGGGCAGGGGAAGCAAACTCACTTATTGAGATAGGAGCACAGTTAGGGGATCCTGCTTATTCCCACCCACAAGCGAGCTCCGGAGGGAAGCATTCAAAGCCAGCTCCCAAAAAGGATAGGGATCACCGGGGACTTCCCCCTACTTTCGGTACATGCCTATTTCTTTCATTTCCCTCGGGGAGGGGGCTAGTCTTGGACACATAGAAAGCCATTATTACACATATGCTATTAGGTGCCCCCAAAAACTTATAATTATTCCCAATATATTTTGTATTGAGTGTGATTCAAAACTTTTACGTGCGATTTGTATTTGGCCAAATCAACTATTGGATTAAGTTTAATTCATATATTAGTCATACATGCTAAAAATCAAATCAATCTAAGATTAAGAGATGTTTCATTCAAAATGTCAATAAATTAAAGTTTAAATTGCGTCAATTCACTACTCGAATTATTAATTGGGTTGCAATTTGGGATCTATTGTCAAAATTTTTTGTATTATCCCTACTTTGCATCTTTTATGGGATTTAAAAACCCTATTTTACCCCTATCAACAACTAATAAATTTTTATATTTTAACAAGATCTGAATCATTCTACCATCAAATTAAGGAACCTTAACTTAGATTGGGTTAGGTAAGAAGTTCAATCCATTGGGTTGAGCCTAAGTTGTCTTTTCAACTCAATACTTTAAGATCAGTTCAAGGGAGTTTAGAGCATCTCCAGCCATGTGAGCTAAATTAGGTGTGCTATTGCTATTTTAACACATGCTACAATGCCAAATGCCATAATTTAGCACAATGTGCTCCAATGATGCAAATAAACGTACTGTTCTATTTTTTGCCACAACTTCAACTCTTTCCACAAATTTAAGATCTCATAAGATAATGAATGAGGTATACCGTGGATCAAATATAATATTGCTTGAGTAGGATGAATGAGTTTAAAATAAATTTAAAAAAAAAAAAAAAAAGGTATGTTCTCTGATTTTTTATTTTTTATATATAAGATTTCAATATTATTTTTGAAAATATTATATTTATTTATGGGTTGTTTGGTTACTAAAAAAACTTTGGAAGAAAAATGAAAGAAAAAAAGTTGTTAGTGTGTTTGGTTATTGAGAAAGAGAAGAAAAGCTGACATGGCAAATATAGCAATAACTCACTCTTGTGCCAAATATAACACAAGGGTGAGTTATTACTATATTTAATACATGCATTTAGCATATTATTGGAGCATCCTAACTTATGTTAAATACTATAATATAGCAATAGTACATCATATAATTCACCCTTAAAGATGCCCTTAGATTGTAATAAAACTTAACATCATACCGAATTAATTCACATACTTAGATGAGGAGCGGATGGCTAGGCGTGTAAGGGTGGATTAACTCGATATGGTGGAGCTGGTCAAAATAAAGTAAGAATAATGGATCTTACCTTGTGTGGCATTTTGTGGTTTGTCGGTATGTTGGTGAGGAGCTCGAAGCCAACCTTGAAAGCCGCGTGAGGATAGGGTACGTTTGCCGCGTGAAGCTGGTGTCGTTGCGTGTGTGCTTACATCATGTGAATGTGAACGTGACACAGTTTTCGAAGTCTTTGCCTTCGGGGACCAAGGACGGGAATAATAGGAAGTGTTTGAAACGATTTCACTGGGGTAAAGTTGCATTAAAAGGTGCTGACAAAAGACTTGATTCTATGCAAAAGACAGGGTACGGAATGCCATCCCATTATTAATTATTTTTGGGGCAATTAACTGTATATTCAACTTTTGGGAGTAATTTCTAATGAGGACGTTTTGACAAACTTGTACGAGTTTATATTAATTTATAGCGAAGTTAGTAGTTAATTTGTTGCAAGTCAATAATTAAGAATCCTTCTTGGTAACTACTAAGAAAAAAAAAAAGGTGAATTTATAGAAAATTCAGCAGGGTTGAAAGTTGAAACCTTATGTAAAGCAAAACCAGAACCAGAATGGATAGCTTGCAAAGCAGGACTATTTGAGCTGAAAAAGCGATTTGCAATGAGTAAGAATAGTGCCTGTCTCTCCACAAAAGTTCTGTAGCCTTAATGGCTTAATAGATATTAGGCATTTTGGGTATTTCATAATCATTAAGAATATATTCGCAGTTTAAATAATAAAAATGGTAAATTATAAGAAACCCCTAATGTTCTATTCCTTCAACACATAACTTCTTAAAAAAAATTGATGCAATCTCCCCTCAAGTTAGGTTTCAGATGAATAATCGATTAAAAATTAGGTGAAAAAACACTACCTTTTCATATGCACAATATTCACATATTATTACAGTGTTTTTTAATCTAATTTCTACATGATTTTCACCCCGAATCTAGCGATATTACATCAAATTTTTGTCTAAGCGGTTATGTGAGAAAAATGCCAAAAACACACTTAAGATCTAAAAAATGAATCATGGAATGCACGTAGATAATATTCAAGAAACAAAGAAGCATTACAAGCAAAGCAAAGCCGAGAATCTAATATAATTTTTAGTGACTATGGCACTAATTTATTTATTTATTTATGAGGCTCGAACCCTGAAAGAACTACAGAGAAAACAAACAAATAAACAAATAGACAATCCAATCAGAGCAGCTTGGGAGAGTCAAGAGAGGATTTGAGATAAAAGAGAGCCAAATCTACAATAATTAAGAAGGAAAGGTAATATACCTTGAAAGGTTTCCCACAAAACCTCCTATTAGATCCAAAAAGCACAGAAGCAAGGCCAGGAAGATGCAAACACCAGAAAACCTCCCTGCTAATTGGTGATCCTTTGTTGGAAGAGAACCGAAATCTAGAGCAAAAGAATTATTGAAGGAATGGTATCCAATGTAGAATAGGAAGTATTTGAAAGGACTTCACTGGGGTCAAGATGCATCAAATGGTGCTAACAAAAGACTTGACTCTATGCAAAAGACAGGGTACGGAAAGCCATCGCTTTGATTATTTTGGGACAATTAATTGTATATTCACATTTTGGGAGTAATTTCCAATGAGGACGTTTTAACAAACTTGTACAAGTTTACACTAATTTATAGCTAAGTTAGTAGTCAATTTGTTGCAAGTCAATAATTAAGAATCCTTCTTGGGAATTACTCAAAAAAAAAAAAAAAAGAAGGTGAATTTATAGATATTAGATAATTATCCTAATTATTTTCCAAAGACCCAATCCGTCGTCTAAACTCTGAAGAGAAATTAATACCGAGGAATTTGAATGTATTTCATGTGTGCCTTAGCACGAATTCATATCCTAATTGAAAATACTTAAAAATTTGGAATCATTCCTATAATTAGTATTATAAGATTAATTTTAAAAAGACATAAAATGTAATTATTTTCATGAAATTTTCACTGTTGAGACTATTTAAAGACTGAAAATAATTAATACCCGAATTATTAATTGAGTTGCAATTTGGGTGCCGTAAAAATTTTCTGTATTATCCCTACTTTGCCCTTTTTTATGGGTTTAAAAACCCTATTTAACCCCCAAAATTCATCTAATAAATCTTTATTTGACCAGATGTGAATTACCCTGTCCTCAGATTTGTGCTTTCGTAAATGGAAAATATAAAGGTATATTATATTATAATAGGGGTAATATAGAGAGAGAAAGAAGATGAGAGTTAGTCAGATTTGATCCAAATATAAAGGTTTATTCGATGTTTGTAACGACTCTCAAAACACGTTCAAATTTTATGAGTTCCGTACCAATAAAAACTCTTTCAAAAAAATGAATTTCTTTTGAAAATTACAAAATATTGTACAGCTGCGGAAAGCGGTGGCTAACCCAAAACTCATATGAATATACATTGCTCAACTCATTAAATAAAACTTACATCAACTTTATACAAATAAAATAAATGAACATAATTTCTCCAAATCTCGACCCCAATTCTACTACGTGCCTTCAACGATAATGACCTGAAAATATATCGGGGTGAGCGACAACAGCCCAGTAGGAATTCTAATTCCCATACAATAAATAATGTTTCAAACATTACACGCAATACATGCATTTATATAAAAAAAAAATAATAGATAAGCCAAATAATACAAATTCTAAATCATACATCTCGAATATAATCCAACGATCAATAACAACTCAAATTCTCAAAATATATTGGCCATCAATGAAATCAATCATCATAAATACTCATTTCAAATAATAGCATCAAAATAGGCATCACTTATTGAACAAGAATTAAACCCCTACCTATGAATTCAAAACCTCCATGAATTGATCTTCTCTCCCATTCATGTTCTCACTCTCACTTACACTCTCACACTTTATTTATTTTTCCTGTTCCCGCAATACTCTTGCATTAGAAGTAAAAGGGTATACATAAATAGGATGGAGGACTAAGTCGGTGCCAAAGGGAAATGAACGTGGGCTCACTAGAAACCTCCACGTACAACGTCCACCGCCTCCCAATATATTTAATACTAGATGGCAAAGAATCACGGCTCAGGAATCAAGTTTCGAGTTCGTGTCTTCGTTCCCTCATTATCGGATGCATAGACTTGTGAATGGTTTGTGCATCATGTGGGATTAGTTTGGGCTTAATGGTTTGAGATATCCCTTATTTGGTAAAAATGTATTTGAACAATTTTTTTAAGCACTTTTATAGTTTTGTAAGTAATTTGTATCATTTTCTGTGTATTTTCACCGTTTCCATATAATGATTCTCTTCTTAATTATAACTTAAGGGCACATGTTAAGGATATTATCAATCAACTTGCTACAAATTTGTATACATGTTTTAAAATGATTACCAATTTCCTTTGTTTGCTATTTAGTTGGTGTACGGGGAAAAGTCCGGACAGTCGGCGGAGCGCCTTGAAAGAGTGATCCGGAGGTTTGGAGCGTCGCGCCGCTATGACCCGAGCGGGTTGTATGGACTTAGACGGCTCGTGGTCGTGTGAGGATGCAGAACCTTCTCGATGAACAGGAGAGCAAAGCGTCGCCTAGAACAGGGACCTGAAATCGAAGAAGATCGTCAAGGGAGACCGGGGGTTTCCCGGTCTAAAACCCTCCGACGGTCAAGTCAGTCTCTGAGGGGGAAAAAGAGGGAAAGGAATTTCTAGGGGTTTCGTGCTAGAGAACTTACTTCTTTCGACATGAATAGTGCTCCTTTTATAGGCAAGTGCCAGGTTTCGGATTGGTCCGATGCTTTAACCCGACCGTGGTCAAGTTAGGGTCCTGAGCTAATCACGGTTAGATAAGGGTTTCAGACCGGATCGCGGATCTTTCGGGGTTTCAGGCCTGATCGCTGACAGTCGTTCCCCTGAATTGTTTTCCAGGAGCGTGCTCTGCTCCCGGTCTGATTTCCTCAGTCGGATCTGAGATGTAAGACAAATTCGACGCACGCGAGGGGCACGTGCTCATGCGGCCCGAGGGGGGTTCGTTGGACCGAGAGGGAGGCCCAACCGAGGCTGACGCAACCGAGGGCATCAAGGTCCGAGGACCCATCGACCCGAGATCAGGCAAGACCGATATCTCGGATGGTCCGAGGACGTGTTGGCCCGATGGAACAGGACAGACCGAGCTCATTACCGAGGTCATCCACGTGTCGCCGATTCATTTGCTCTTCGTAAATATCCCACACATCTTCCCCCGAGCCATCACGTCCTCGGTCACTCGGTTACCGAGGATGTGATGGTTCTGACATGGTGGTACTGCCTTTCAGTCAAGCGCCGTTTCGTATGCCCGAGGCAGCCTTTGGGCACAAATCACGAGGGGGTGACGTCAGCCTCGGGAAGCTAGGTATATAAGGGTTTCTGGCTCCCTTATTCTCTCACTTTCACTTCCAGAGCCAAAGCCTTGTCGACCGAAGAGACTTCGCCGGAGAGAGAAAATCCGACCGTGGACGGCCGTCGGAAATCGCCCTGCTTGAATTTTCCGGTGAGTTCTTCATCTGTTCTTGGTGTTCTTCATTTTTCTCCATTCGTTTCTCTGTGATCTCCTTTTTTTAATCCGCTCGTAAAAACATAATTGTGTGCTCGGTTGTTGGTGAAATGTCTGAACCGAGCACATCACATGTGCTCGGTTTCCTGTAATGCGTTTGAACCGAGCACAACATATGTGCTCGGATTTAACTAGGCTTTAAACTGAGAAACTAACTTACCTAGGGCTGTTCGGGAATCCCCCTAAGATAGGATTTTTACTTACTTCATGTGTCCTAGGGCATTTTATCCTTACCGAGCTCTGTACTTAACAGATGACTCATCAAATTCGAGGGAACCCGGACAAGGAGAGGGACTTCGGGGAGAAGTTCGGTTTTGGGACCGAGATAACATTTCGGTCTGCCAAGGTTGGTGAAGAGATCGGTTCCACCGACAACCGAGGGGGAGTACCAATTCACAACATCAACTTCTTCGAGGGTGGTGTTCGGGTCCCCTTCCCCGAGCTGCTAGTGGATTTCTTGAACTTCATCAACTTGGCGCCCATCCAGTTGAAACCGAACACTTACAAGGTAGTGCTCGGGGTTGTGGAGCTCAATAAAATCCTCGGCACCAACCTAGGTGTTGAGGAGATACTCAGCTGTTATCAGCTTTCTCGGTCACCGAGCGGGTTCTATCTCAGATCCCTAGACCCTGAGCGGGTGCTGGTCACACACATCCCCGACAGCAGCCAAGGGTATCAGTCGGACATAGTATTTGTCTATGGCGATTTTGAGCCTCCCTTGCTCGGGCGAGAAGGGCGGAGAGTCCCTCGGGAGCTCGGGGAGCCTCGTAAGTTTCTTTTACACTTGGTAGTTTTAATCACTTGTTTCTTTCTGCTTTTTCTCCTTTCTCGGTTCATGACTTGTTCCTTTTTTTTTATTACAGCTGAAGCTGCCTTTGAACTTCCTCTTGAAGTTAGAGAGGAAGAAATCAAGAGGGTACTGCGCTACCGAGGAGAAGACGGATTTGGTCGGGCAGCGCACGTCCTTCTCAAGTACCCTCCTCGGTACAGGAGCTTCCAGGCAACGAGCGTTCCCCGAGGGTACCCTACCTTTGGCCAGGCAAAGAAGAAGAAGGCCATAGCCCAAGAACCGAACGTAGTTGTCGCCCTCGGTACACAGGGCCGAGCAGAAGGAGAGGGTTCGAATTCCCCCGAGCAGTGGTCGCCCGATAATATGGGTGAGCGAGGGACTTCCATGAAGGTTCCTGCTCCCAAAAAGAAAGGGGCAGGCCCGAGCAGGCAGAAGGGGTCTGACCCCATCAAGGAGGCCATGCGGAGGAAGCAGCAGGGGAGAATCCCTCAAGTCAATCCGCCCGAGAAGGCTGCCCCGAGGGAAACGACCCCGAGGGTTCCGGAGAAGAGGCCCGCTCCTGAAGTTCCTCGGTCCTCACAGCCGATCATTCCTCGGGAGATTGGGCCCTCGGAGAGGCCGGGGAAGACAATCTTGATCGAGGACCACTCTCCCGAGCAGGCAAAGAAAAAGCAGCGGGTGGAGATGGACTATCCCTTCCCCTCCTCGGAGTACCAGCCCCTCACAATTGACCGAGGACGTCGGGAGATAATGAGGGAATTGCCCCAGTTCCCCCTGCCAACCGACCGGAGGCTCTCGGTCATGACCGACCCGGAGTTCACATACCATTCAATCGGGAACTTGCTGAAGTTCCCGACGGACATGGCCAGTCACAAGAAGCACCGGTCGGTGGACTTGGGCTACGAGACGCTCATCCACCAGCTCTTGGTAAGCTTCTGTTCTTTCAACACTTAGAAAATTTTGAGTTTTTAATACTAATTGTGCTCGGTGACCGCAGGCCGCGCAACAAACCATGCTCCTCACCGAGCGCCTCTTGAAGACCGAGGACCGGTATAAAAAGGAGGTGGTTGAATGGTCGACCGAGAGGTCGGATCTGAAGGCCGAGGGGAGCCAGCTGAAGGAAGAACTGGCCAAGGTGCAATCCGAGCTGGAGAGCATTCGGGAAGCGGCTCGGCTGTCCCAGGACGAGCTTGCAAAGTCCCAGGCCCTGACCGAGGACTTATGGTCCAAGCTCGACCAGTCCCGAGGCGATGCTTCTCACTGGAAGAAGCAAGCCGATGAATGGTATGGTCAGTTTCAGACCGAGGTAGATTCTCGGGCGGCTCTGATCAAACAGGCAGAGGACAAAGCTGCCGACGAATACGTCGAGAAGATGGAGCCGTATCTGGAGAAAAACTACCGACTCGGTTGGGACTCCCTCGGTTCTCGGGTCAAAGAGGCCTACCCTGAGGTGGACTTAGAGAAGATCCCCTTTGAGAGGGTGATGCTGCCCCTCTCGGACGACGAGGGAGATGAGGAAGGGGATGATGCCGAGGATGGGGAGGCCTCCCCCGAGGAACCTGGGGCAACCGAGCGTCCGGACGTCGTGCCATCCACCAAGCAACCTGCTACCGACGACACCGAGCTTCCTGCCCCCGAGGACCTGCAGATCCCCGCTACCGAGGACCCCGAGCACTCGAACACCGAGGCTCGTCACACTTAGGTTTTTTTTTTTTTTTTTTTTTTATGATGCCCGAGGGGCTCTGTATGTACTTAAACATTTTGTAAAGAATTCTCTTTGTGAATATATGATCATTTTTGGCCCGATGGGCTTTCCCAGTCTATATACTTGGTTTGAATATATATGCTTCTTTCTTGCCCGATGGGCTTTCGTTGTATGATTGATCTGCTCTGATGAATATATGCTTGTTTCTGGCCCGACAGGCCTTTCATTTTGTGTTTATGTTCTGGGCGTTAGAATTTATTTTTCTTCGTACGTTTTTCCTCTTTTTTTTGTGCTTGCGAGTCGTTGCTGCTCGGAATCCGAGACCTTAGCAAATATATCCCTTTGTCGCCTAGGTGGGGCTAGGGTGATCGGCCCTCACCACCTTGACGAGACTAAGGTTTTCTATATGTATTTCCTTGTTGTCATGGTGAGGCTAGGGTGATCGGTCCTCGTCACCATGACAAGACTAGGAGTTTCTAGTAATGGCAGTATTTTCATTGAATAAAAAGACTTCATTGATTGGACTGAACTGGTGTTTTGCCGACCATGCTCACATTACATCACCTTTCTTCATTTGTGGAATATTCTAAGGTTTGACACGTTTACCGACCTTGGTAGGTCCCTATTGTCTTCACAGTGCTTCAGATCATAAGAACCTTTTTCTCCGACAGCGATGACCTCATAGGGGCCTTCCCAGGTTGCCCCGAGTTTTCCTTCCTTTGGGTCCCGAGTTCCCGAGTTTACCTTTCTGAGGACGAGATCACCGACTTTAAATTCTCGGGGGCTGATTTTCTTCTCATAGTACTTCCGGAGTTCTTGTTGATAGATCGCCATTCGGATCAGTGCTTCGCCTCTCCTTTCTTCGGCTAGGTCAAGCTCGCGCGCCATGTTCTCTTCGTCCTGCTCCTGACCGGGTTCTTCTGTTCTTAGAGTCGGATATTCCGTTTCTTCTGGGATGACTGCCTCTGTCCCGAAAGCGAGTGCAAAAGGGGTTTCGTTTGTCGACCTCCGAGGAGTCGTCCTGTATGCCCATAGGACCGCATGAAGCTCCTCAGGCCACCTCCCTTTCGCCTTCTTCAACCTTTTCTTGATTCCTTTGACAATTACTTTGTTTGTCGCCTCCGCTTGACCATTAGATTGCGGATAACTCGGACTGGCATAGAAGAACTTCGCTCCGAATTGTGCGCAGAATTCTTGAGTTCTTCGACTCTCGAATTGAGTACCGTTATCCGAGATGAACGCTTGGGGAACCCCAAATCTCGTGAAGATGTTTTCCCAAAGGAAACTGATGATATCCGAGTCCCTGATGGAGGCTAGGGCAGCGGCCTCCACCCACTTTGTGAAATAGTCGGTTGCGACAACGAGGTATCTTCTATTGCCGCTCGCTCGGGGGAGCGGTCCGACCAAATCAAGGCCCCATTTTGCAAAAGGCCAAGGGCTTGATAACGGATGCAGGTTTCCAGCTGGTCGGTGGATTTTATCCGAGAAGAATTGGCAATTGGGACATTTCCGGGTGTACTTAAGGGCATCCTTTTGCATGTATGGCCACCAGTAACCGTGCGTTATTGCTCGGTGTGCCAGCGAACGTCCCCCAGCGTGACCTCCACAACTTCCATCATGCAGTTCTTGCAAGATTCCTTCCACTTCGTTCGGGTGAACGCATCTCAAATACGCTCCGGTGAAAGATCGCCTGTATAGCAAGCCTTTTGGAGAGAGCCAGAATCGTGCCGATTTGACCCTGATCCGGTGTTTCTGATGGTGGTCTTTAGGAAGGACATCATTTTTGAGGTAATCGATTATTTCGTCCATCCAGCTTGGACCAAGTTCGACAATTTCGTTGATTTCCGGGCTTGGCTCTATGCTTGGAGCATGGATAGTTTCGATATTAATTGTTCTTCGGGATTCTGTTTCCAGTGCCGACGCGAGAGAAGCTAGCGCGTCTGCATGCTTGTTCCGTTCTCTTTCAAGTTGTTGGATGCAAATGCTTTCGAAATTTGAAATGAGCTTCTTTGTGAGCTCGACATAAGCTTTCATCCTTTCATCCCGAGCCTTATATTCACCGTTCAGCTGTCGAACCACCAATTGAGAATCACTGAAAAGATTTAGCTTGGTTGCCGATAATGCCAGGGCAAGCCTCAGTCCTGCTAGGGTGGCCTCATACTCGGCCTCGTTGTTTGAAGCGGAGAACTGCAGTCTGATTGCGCTTTCTAGAACTTCACCTGTCGGAGATCGGAGGACAATCCCGATTCCTGCCCCTCGATTGTTCGAGGCCCCGTCGACATACAGCTCCCATCTCTTACTATCTTCGCCCCCGAGTTCGACCGAGGAAGAGGTATCCGATTGTTCGGGCGAACTTTGGTTTGTCTCATCTCGTTCGCTGCTACAATCGGTAAACTCAGCCACGAAATCCGCCAAGATTTGCCCTTTTATTGCCGTCCTCGGTCTGAACTGGATATCAAATGCCACTAGCTCGATTCCCCATTTAGAAATTCTTCCGGAAAGGTCGGGCTTCCGAAGTACATCTTTTAGGGGTTGGTTCGTCAGGACGATGATGGTGTGTGCTTGAAAATAGTGTCGGAGTTTTCTCGAAGCTGTTCGGAGTGCTAGGGCAATCTTTTCGAGAGGCAAGTACCGTGTTTCGGCATCAAGTAAGGTCTTGCTTACATAATACACAGGTCTCTGTTCTTTTCCATCTTCTCGGATCGCGACGGCGCTTACCGCGTGCTGGGAAACCGCTAGGTATAAGAACAACGGTTCTCCGTGTCTTGGTTTCGACAAGACAGGAGGGCTTTCCAAATGTCTTATTAAATTTTTCAAGGCGACCCGACATTCCTCCGTCCAAACATGCTTTGTTTTCTGCTTCTTTAGGGCCTGAAAAAAGGGCTGGCACTTGTCCGAGGATCGTGAAATAAAGCGCCCGAGTGCCGCGATCATTCCGTTCAACCGCTGAACCTCTCGGTATGTGCTTGGTTCCTTAAGTGATCGCAACGCCTCTATCTTCGTGGGATTTGCCTCAATCCCTCGTCGAGTAACCAAGTGTCCGAGGAACTTTCCTGACCGCACCCCGAAAGAGCTTTTCTTAGCATTGAGTTTCATCCCGAATTGCCGCAATCTCCCAAAAACCTCGGCAAGGTCAGCTATGTGGTCGGACTCAACCGAGCTTTTTACGATAGTGTCATCGACGTAGGCTTCCAAGTTCTTCCCGATTAGTCCCTCGAACATCCGAGAGACAAGTCGTTGATATGTCGCCCCGGCGTTTTTGAGGCCGAAGGGCATCACTTTGTAACAATAGGTGCCGATGGGGGTGATAAATGCTGTCTTCTCTTGGTCCTCTTCTGCCATCGGCACTTGATGGTACCCGGAAAAGGCGTCGAAGATGCTTAACCGGGCGTACCCGGCAATCGAATCTATGACCTGGTCGATCTTCGGTAATGGGAAACTATCCTTCGGGCAAGCTTTGTTTAGGTCCGTGAAATCAACACATATTCTTCATTCGCCACTTTTCTTCCTTACACAGACTGGATTGGCGAGCCATGTCGGGTATATTACTTCCCGTATGAATCCGGCTTTTGAAAGTTTCTTTACTTCCTCGTTTACAGCCCGAGCTCGGTCGTCGGACAACCTCCTTTGCTTCTGTGTGATGGGCTTGGAGCTCGGATTCACTCTAAGCCTGTGTTGGACTATGCTCGGATCGATTCCTGGCATCTCATGTGGCGACCAGGCGAACACGTCAGCGTTTTTCTTCAAGAACTGAAACAACTCCGAAGCTTCTTCCTCCGAGAGAGAGCTCCCGAGAAGAAAGTATCGTTCGGGGCATTCCTCATCAATGATTATCTTACGGAGCTCTTCACCCGTCCGGTCGTCGGGCTCGAGTAAAGTATCTTCAACCCCGGGCCGACCGTGCTTTAATTGCTATAATGGGTCGATGTCCCTCTTAACCTTTTTTTGCTCGACGGAACTGTCCTCCATCATCTCAATCCGAGCGTTGCTCTTTTCCTTCTTTTTAGTCGCCGACGACGGAGTGTGACCTGTGAGTTCATACATAAAACATTCTCGGGCTACAGCTTGGTTTCCGCGGAGTTCCATTATGCCTTCGGGTCCAGGGAAGCGTACGGACTGATGGTAGGTGGAGGGGACCGCTTCGATGGCGTGGAGCCAAGGCCTTCCCATTATCACGTTGTATGCTGATCGCTCTTCTAGAACGACAAAGTGCTGAATGGTCTGGACTGGGCCGGTTCGGACAGCTAGGGCGACCTGCCCAAGGGGGTAAGATAGATTCCCGTTAAATGCTTTCAAGCTCAAATTACTCGGGGAGAGATCGTCCTTTTTCAATCCTAACTGGTCGAATAGTTTTTTGAACATGACATTAACCGAGGCTCCGTTGTCGACATAGACCTTCCCTACGTCGTAGTTCGCGATCATCATTCGGACTATCAAGGCGTCATTGTGGGGATGGTGTGTTTCCGCGGTCGGGTAATCTCTCCCGAAGAATAGGGCGGAACTCAGATCGTCCTTCCCTCTTTCAGCCACGAGCGTTGGCTCTGATTTTACTTCGAACACCTCCCGAAGGTGTGACGCTTTCTGGTATTGCGCCCGAAGAGCGTTTATGGAGACCGAAGCCCTATCATATGCCCCGCTAATCACGTCGATGGCCCCCAAGACGGTATATCCCTCGGCCTCAGTTCTTGGTTTCTCGACTTTTTTATCCTCGGGCTTTTTCCGATCATCATTCTTGACTATGAACTCACTCAGGTGTCCGGCCTTTGCCCAGGTCTCCAGGTTATGCTTCAAGGTTTTGCAGTCTTCAGTCTTATGGCCGTGATCTTTATGGTATTCGCAAAACCATTTTTTGTTCCTCCTTTCGGGATCTCCGCCCATCGGCCTCGGTTTCTCGAAGAAATCTTTATTTTCGACGATTCGCAAGAGTCTGTAGATTGGCATAGTGAAAACAGTGAGGATCGCCTGATTCGGATTTGCTGGTACCTTGTCTCTCGTCGGCTCTTGCTTTGCTCGGTCGTCCCTTGATCGGTCCGTTCGGGGATTCTTATCTTTCTTTTTATCCGCCTGTTCGGTTTGCTTAGCCATCCGAAAGGCATCGTCGAGCCGTATGTACCTCTGTACTCGATCAAGCAGCTTTCCGATGCTGGAAGGTGGGTCGAGGGTGAGCTGCTCGAACAACCGAGAGGATCGAACCAGCCCTCGTCTGAAGATGTCGAGAGCGCTTCGCTCATCTGGTTCCTCGATCTCGGTGTAAAGCTCCCAGAATCTCTGGGAATAATCTCGCAAGGGCTCCTCCGTCCCCTGCCTCATCTCGTACAGGTTTTGCATGGTCTTGGCGTACTTCTTGCTTGTTATGAATCGGTCCCGAAAGAGCTTGACCAAATCTTCCCACCTTCGGATCGATTTCTCTGGAATCTTCGCCCACCACCTGAGGGCAATCTCTCCAAGGCTCATCGGAAAGATTTTGCACATAAAGCCTTCATTGTCAATATAGAGGGACATCTTTTGGACATAGTACGTCAGATGGTAGTCGAGATCCGCTACAGGGGAGTAGGGAGTGAAGGTGACGGCACTATAATTCTTTGGGGTTGGCGTGGTTTGGATCCAGCTCGCGAAGGGAGACCTTCCTACTAGCAAATAGCTCGGTGTCGGTCGCACCGGCTCCCTCATTATCTTGATCTCCTCTCGGATCTTCCTTGCGAATTCGTCCGAGGTTAAATCTCCAACCCTCCTTCGCCTCTCCTCTCGAGAGCTTCTCCCATGTCGGCTCGGCTCTGCCGAGCCCTCGACTGCCTCGTAACGCTCCCTATCCCTCCGGTTGGCCCTCGGAGCCGACACCTCGGAGCGCCGCTCGCTTCCTTTCCGACCTTGGTTATCTTCGCGGGGGGTCCGCCTAGCTCGACTAGAACTCGCTCCAGTGACGACCTTGGAGAAAGAGTCATGCACCCGCCCCCTATCAGTTCTTTGGCGCTCCACCTTACTCCTCAACTTCCTGTAGCTTTGATCCTCACCTCTTTCAAGCCGCCTCTCTTGGGCGAGTACCCTATGCCGTCGTGGCCGGGATTCGGCGGGGTAAGTAGTGTAGCTTCGCTTGTCGCCACCATCCTCTGCTGACATTCGGCCGTGGTGGGAGGAGGCTTGATGGCGGCTACGCTCTTTGAGGTTGAGACACTCCTGCTCTAGGGCGAGTTTCTCGCGATTCGCCTCATCTAACCGTGCCTGGAGCATTGCGACTACAGCGGTGACCGCCTCCGGGTTGGAATGCTCCGCGACCGCTCGCTCATACGCGGCCTGGACTTCCTGCATCGGGATTTGCTCCACGGGCCTACTGGTCTCCCCGATGAAGGTAGCGCTCGCCGGGGGACGCCCGGCCGGTGGTGGTGGAAGTGCTACGCTTGCTCCATTCATCTCTGGCCCAGCATACGTCGCTCCGGACCTAGTTCGCCCCGCCATTTGTAAGAAAAGGAACACAAGTTCAAGCGAAGGCGAGCAGAAAGGCCTTTCGCTCGTTTTCCCACAGACGGCGCCAAACTGTACGGGGAAAAGTCCGAACAGTCGGCGGAGCGCCTTGAAAGAGTGATCCGGAGGTTTGGAGCGTCGCGCCGCTATGACCCGAGCGGGTTGTATGGACTTAGACGGCTCGTGGTCGTGTGAGGATGCAGAACCTTCTCAATGAACAGGAGAGCAAAGCGTCGCCTAGAACAGGGACCTGAAATCGAAGAAGATCGTCAAGGGAGACCGGGGGTTTCCCGGTCTAAAACCCTCCGACGGTCAAGTCAGTCTCTGAGGGGGAAAAAGAGGGAAAGGAATTTCTAGGGGTTTCGTGCTAGAGAACTTACTTCTTTCGACATGAATAGTGCTCCTTTTATAGGCAAGTGCCAGGTTTCGGATTGGTCCGATGCTTTAACCCGACCGTGGTCAAGTTAGGGTCCTGAGCTAATCACGGTTAGATAAGGGTTTCAGACCGGATCGCGGATCTTTCGGGGTTTCAGGCCTGATCGCTGACAGTCGTTCCCCTGAATCGTTTTCCAGGAGCGTGCTCTGCTCCCGGTCTGATTTCCTCAGTCGGATCTAAGATGTAAGACAAATTCGACGCACGCGAGGGGCACGTGCTCATGCGGCCCGAGGGGGGTTCGTTGGACCGAGAGGGAGGCCCAACCGAGGCTGACGCAACCGAGGGCATCAAGGTCCGAGGACCCATCGACCCGAGATCAGGCAAGACCGATATCTCGGATGGTCCGAGGACGTGTTGGCCCGATGGAACAGGACAGACCGAGCTCATTACCGAGGTCATCCACGTGTCGCCGATTCATTTGCTCTTCGTAAATATCCCACACAGTTGGGAAGTGAGAGAGGGAAAAAGAAAAGTTTAGAGAGAGAGAGAGAGAATGGGTGGAGCAAAGATAGAATGAAAAGAAGATAAGAGAACATATAGATCTTTTTAATTTTAAGTAATAAACCATCTGAAGAATTTGATTAAAATAATTTTTTCTTTCGTCGAAGATAGATCGGGAGAATTTGAAGATTTCAACATGTCGTTTTTTTTTTTTTTTAAATAATTTTTTCCTCTAACTATCTCTCTTTCTTATTATGACTATTTATAATTTTATACGTTCAATTTTTTGGAGAGAAGATGAATAGGTATAAAGAAAACGAATAAATATGATAGTTTACAAAGTTTTGGATGAATATTGTATAGTATAGGTTTTTCAATTCTCTCACATAAAAACAAAGAGATATATGATGAATACCAAACGACAATTTACTTGCATGAAAAAAGAGTAGTGAACACCAAAAAAAAGTTTTTCCTCAAAAAACTTTTGTTTGGTATTAAAATAGAAAGTGGTTACTGAAAATCAATTTCCTCAAAAGTTACTAAAAGTAACTTTTTGAAAAAATTACGTCTATATATATATATATATAGCACTGATCAGGTCAGTACGTGTTGATATAAGTTATATCAATATCATGCATTAGGGGTTGCACCCCTTATATTAACACAATGTATCCCTTAACCCATTAAAGCATAAGGTACAACCCCTAATACAGGTGTTGATATGATTTATATCAGCACATGTTTACCCGATCATCATCTTATATATATATATAATACAATACACACTCGCAATGGTAGCTTAGATGGCAAGGAACCACGGTTTAGGAATCAAGTCTCGAAATCGTGTTTTCACTCCCTCATTATCGGATGCATAGATTTGCGGATAGTTTATGCATCATGAGGGATTAGTTTGGGCCTAACAGTTTGAGATACCCCTTGTTTGGTAAAACTGTATTTGCACAATTTTTAAAGCATTTTTATAGTTTTGTAAGTAATTTGTATCATTCTCTATGCATTTTCACCGTTTTCATATAGGGATGATCTCCTTAATTGCAGCTTAAGGGCACATGTTAAGGATATTATCAATCAACTTGCTACAAATTGATTGTATCCATGTTTTAAAATGACTACCAATTTTCTTTGTTTGTTATTAAGTTGGGAAGTGAGAGAGGGAGAAAGAAAAGTTTAGAGAGAGAGAGAATGGGTGGAGCAAAGAGGGAAAGAGAAGAAGATAAAAGAACATATAAATCTTTTCAATTTTTGGTAATAAACCATCTGAAGAATTTTGATTAAAATAATATTTTTTTTCGCCGAATACAGATATGGAGAATTTGAAGATTTCGATGTGTCATTTTTTTTAAAAATAATTTTTTCCTCTAACTATATCTCTTTTTTATTATAACAATTTATAATTTTTTACGTTCAATTTTTGGGAGAGAAGATGAATAAGTATAAAGAAATGAATAAATATGGTAGTTTGCAAAGTTTGGGATAAACATTATATAGTGCAGGTTTTTCGATTCTCTCACATGAAAATAAAGAGATATGTGGTGAATACTAAGCGACAATTTACTTGCATGAAAAAGAGCAGTGAACAATAAAAAAAAGTTGGGGAAATTACTTTTTGATGACCGCTTCTTAACTTAATACCAGACAAAGTAAGGTGGTAATCATTTTGAAACACGTATACAGTCAATTTGTAGCAAATTGACAGAAAATTACTTTTGTTTGGTATTAAAATGGAAAGTGGTCACTAAAAAAGCAATTTCCTCAAAAGTCATTAAAAGTAACTTTTTGGTAAAATTACGTTTTAGTGATCAGCTTTCAATGTAATACCAAAAAAAAGAAATTAGTAGTCATTTCACGCATGTATATAGTTAATTTGTAGCAAGTTGACAGCTGATATCCTTTATTGGTATTAAGTTATAAAGGGATCACCAAAAGGTAATTTTTTGAAAAAGTTAACTGTTAGGCACGCGATTTGAACAAAAAAAAAGAAAAAAAAAGAAAAGAAAAAGAGTTGAAGATGACGCGTGGCACAGCTACAGGAGACCATTCCTCCGTTTTAGTATATATATAATAGATAACAGACCATAGATAAGTTGGCAGTAGAGGGGCATAGCCCATAGGTTTTATGTAAAAGGTGTCTCTGTGGGTTGTACAACTTGGAACACGTGGGATGCAAACTCACCAAGTCCAAATATTCTTAACGCCTATTAAGAAATTTTAAGCTCAATAAAATGGTCTAACCCAATGCATGTATAATAATAATAAATCTTATTTCACATAAATAAAATTCAACTCTAATATAATTTAAAATTAACGTGTAATAAATATCCGAGGTGTTACAATGTTAATAAAAGTAAAATAGGGTTTTCAAACTCATAAAAAGAACAAAGTAAGGATAAATACAGAAAATTCTGATGGCAAACCCCAAATTGCAATCAAAACTAATAATTCGGGTACTAAATTAATGCAATTTAAACTTTGGACCCTAACGTGAAACTTGACCCAAACTTTGGACCCTAAGGAGCATTTTACCCTAATTTAGCCTAAATAATAACAATGGTAAATTAATTACAAGAAAATGTTTTGGTCCTTTCTCATATAACATCCTAAATAAAAAATTGATTCGCTATCCTGTCGGCTAGGATTCGGATGAAAAATCAATTAAAAATTAGGTGAAAAAACACTACCCTTTCACATGCATAATATTCACCTATTCTTATAGTATTTTTTCATCAAATTTCTACTTGATTTGTCACCTGAAATCTAGCCGAGGGATATTGAATCAAATTTTTCTTTAGGGGGTTATGTAAGAAAAGTGCCAAAAACATTAAGGGGTTTTTTGTAATTTACCCTATTAACAACAACAATAATAAGAATAACACATTCTGGCAGGGAAAATCTAAGGGGAAAAACACTCTTAAGATCTAAAAGATGATGCATGGAATGTACATAGATAATATTCAAGAAACAAAAAGCATTACAAGCAAAGCCTAGGATCTAATATAATTATTAGTGATTTTGGCACTGATTTATTTATTTATTAGGCTTAAACCCTGAAAGAATTTCAGAAAAAACAAACAAATAAACAAATGGACGACCCAATTAGAGCAGCTTAGGAGAGTCAGGAGAGAAGACTTTAGATAAAAGAGGAGAGCCAAATTTAAAATAATTAAGAAGGGAAGTAACATACCTTGAAAGGTTTCCCACAAAACCTCCTATTAGATCCTAAAAGTACAGAAGGGAGGCCAGGAAGATGCAAACACCAGAGTCTAGAAAACCTCCTTGCTAATTGGTGATCCTTTGTTGGAATAGTGAATGAATTATTGATGAGACAGAAAACAAAACCAAAGAAAGTTGCAAATTTCGTATGAGCCACTGAGCTTGGGGTTGTTGGTGCTTCACCCAATAAGAAAATGTGTTAGTTGGTAATGGCTTTCTCCGTTTGATGTGACACTTAGTTGTATGTTGGCATGATTTGTTGATAATGTAATTATGCTCTCAGAGTCTCAGCTTCTCACATTCTTCTTGTTTACACTACGTTTGGCAGTTTAGGAGATAAACAAAGAAGAAGAAGGAAGAAAAAAAAAAAAAAAAAAAAAAGGAGGAAAATATTAGTTAAGAGAGAAGAGAAAAAAAAGAAAGAAAGGATTGTAGTTTTCCTCTCTTGTTTGGGAGTTTAACAGAGAAAAGAAAGTGTTTTTAAAAAGAAAATTTAAATGTATCTTATTAAATGGTTGAAGGATACAAATGGCTTTCTAATTCAAATAAATGTACATTGATTTATATATTTTTAGAATTCTACTCAATTGAGACCCTAATTCAATTACAAATTAGTATTTTGCATTTTTTTTTAATTGGAAATTCTGAAATAAGAAATTGAAATATTTATATTTTACTGGGTTCAGTAGTCATGATATTTTTGTAGCCCATGGGTGTTTTGATGTATTATCAATCTAGTATTATTATTGTAGTTTTTTTTGTCAATAGAAAGTTTCTCTAAAATCCGTAATAGAAGTAGTCGTAGTACGATAACTATTATAAGTATAATACATATAGTTCATATTGAAATCTAGGACTAATGTTGGGACTAACGTTGGTCCAGATCTGGACCTGGATCGTTAAATCTAGGCCTAATGTTTGACCACAACCACCTTGGACGCATATGATCAACCTTTGATCCCTTAATTTTATCATGTTCGATAATTCCCTTTTCGTGCATTTTATAACATTGATAGAGCTGATTATTGTTCGAATCATTAATCGTAAATTCGTGATTATTAAATGAAAGTATACAATATAATTCAATATTTTAAATACTATATATGAGAAATAATAGACCACTTAGCATAAAATAATTAGGACCTCATAAAATTGCAGCAGCATCATGCATGAAAAGAAATAAGAGGTCATAGAATTGAAGATGGATTTTTACTTATTTTCCCCTCATGCTAGACTCAATGGGTAATCGCCTTCAGTCGAGTGACCACCAACGATATACCTTCCCATTTATCGACATTACCCTGTCGTATTCTTAACCGATCAACTAGCTAGCTAGGTTACTTCATGCAGAAAATATCCATACTTAACCTCTACAAATATTTTATAATATTGCCTGATTAAGTGCACCAAACCCATTATATATATATATATATATATATATATATATATATATATATATATATTCCATAAGGTTTGATTTGAAGCATCCATTCCCATGAATTTGGTTTTCAAAATATTTAATTTTTTTTTTTGGATCAGCGAAAAAAATAAGATTTAATAAGATTAATTAAAATTAGAATACAATACAACAACCTTGATATTTTGTGGCTTGTTCAAAATATCTAAATGTTCCAATACATCATTATAAAAAGGGTAAATTGCCCTTAAAGGTCCAAAGTTTAGGTCAAGTTTCACTTTAGTTTTCAAAGTTTAAATCGCGTCAATTCAGTATTCGAATTATTAATTGAGTTGCAATTTGGGGTTTATTGTCAAAATTTTATGTATTATCCCTACTTGGCCCTTTTTATAGGTTTGAAAACCCTATCTTACCATTATCAACAACTAATAAATTTTTATATTTTAACCAGATCTGAACCATTCTACCATCAAATTGGAAACGTTAGTTTAGATTGGATTAGGTAGAAAGTTCAGTCCATTAAGTTAAGCCTAAGTTGTCTTTTCAACTCAATACTCTAAAATCGGTTGGAGGGAGTTTAGATTATGATAAAACTTAACATCATACCGAATTAATTCTCATCTTTACCTGAGGACTGGATGACTGGGCGGGTGTGGATTAACTCGATAGGGTGGAGCTGATCCAAAATAAAGTTAGAATAATGGATCTTACCTTGTGTGGCATTTTGTGGTTTGTCGGTATGTTGGTGAGGAACTCGAAGCCAACCTTGAAAGCCGCGTGAGGAATTTAGGGTACGTTTACCGCGTGAAGCTGGTGTCGTTGCGTGTGTACTTACATAATGTGAATGTGAACGTTTCCAGAGCCTTTGCCTTCTGTTTTGAAGGAGAAAAGGCAGTCAAGCTCCTTTACCACAAAAAATAATAAAAAAAGGCAGTCAAGGTCGTCCTCCTCTTCAGACTTCACATTTCTCTTGTGGATCCGATTCTAGCTTCCTAATTTTAATAACCTCGTGCAGTTGTGCAAATTAAATTCGGTGATTGATTGAAAGGGGATTACCATTTGGAGTGATTTACATTTAGCATTACCCCCTCTACGAGCGATTACATACCACACAAGAGAAGTGAAATGTTGGAATTGTGTTTCTTCTTTCTTTAGCTTGGTCCAACACCCTAAATCCATAGAGTTTTTCCTTCTTTATTTTTTTTTTAAAATTATATATAATCTTGGATTTTTAAATTGAACTTATAAAATAATTTTAATTTATAGCACATTACTAATTGAGACAGTTCATTGTGATTCAATCCCCGGTCCTGTACCAAATGTTGTGGTACTAGTTCTGCAAAACTTAAAACATCTTTCCTGAATAATCATCAATCAAAGAAAGACAGTCGAGTTGGTGGAGCGTCTACTTACTAGAATTTATTAAAATTGTAACAAAACGTATCAGTCATTCAGTTTTTTGTCACAAGTGTTGTTGGTCAATCGTTTGAGTGATATTTTGATAGGGTTTCTTTACATGGACAGAAATAGAAAAATACCCCTTTAAAAATTCAACATAATTTTATATATAAACGGAGGGTTTACCTAAAAATCTAGAACTTTTGAGTTTTGATACATCGAGAACATCTGATATAAGAAATAGTTGAAAATAAATTTAAATAAAAAAAAAAAGACTTTTTTTTTAAAACTCTAACACATAACTTTACTATCGCTCAAATAAAAGTATAAATATCTAACGTTTAAACAAACAATAAAGTGTTGTGTAACAAAAGAGGATAAGAATTTAAGACTAAAAATTGAATAGAGATGAGCTTCTCATCCGTGTCTTATTCATTCATCAAAAGCCTCCTTTTATAGGGTTAATATGCTGAGACTCTTAAAGTGGGAAAAGCCAAACGTATGGCTTAATTCCCTTAACAATTGAAACTGATGAAATAAAGACAGTGGTGGTCATCCACCATTAATCCTAACATTTACAACACTCCCCCTTGGATGTCCACCACACTAAGATAATGTGCCTCGTTAAAACCTTACTAGAAAAACCCAGTGGGAAAAAACTAGTGAAGGAAAAAGAGTACAACATTTTTGTGAATCTTAGAGTGGCGTTGGACGCACTAAAGAAACTGCCTCATTAAAACCTTGCCAGGAAAACCCAATGGGACAAAACCTAGGCGAAGGAAAAAGAGTACAGCGTGCATATGTCCAAAAATGAATACTCCCCCTGATAAGAAGATAAGTATCAACCTAACTGATCGCAAACCCGACGCATTCCAATGCCATATACCAATTTCTTGAATGTTGACGATGGTAAGGCCTTGGTGAATAAATCCGCAAGATTATCACTGGAATGTATTTGTTTCACATCAATTTCATGCCTCTACTGGAGTTCATGAGTGTAGAAGAACTTTGGTGAAATGTGTTTGGTTCTATCACCTTTGATGTACCCTCCTTGAATTTGTGCAATACATGCAGCATTATCTTCATAAATTGTTGTTGGCATACTTTTAATCAACGGTAACCCATATGTATCTCGGATGTGATGGACTACAGATCTTAACCATACATATTCACGACTTGCTTCATGGAGTGCAAGTATCTCAGAGTGATTAGAAGATATAGCAATTAAAGTCTGCTTTGTAGATCGCCAAGAGATCGCTGTATTGCCACATGTAAATACATACCCTGTTTGTGAGCGAGCTTTGTGAGGATCAGAAAGGTATCCAGAATCTGCATATCCTTCTAAACAAGGACCATGGGCTGATTCCTTTGAGTAAAACAAACCCATATCTGTAGTTCCACGAAGATAGCGTAAAATATGTTTAATACCATTCCAGTGTCGTCGAGTTGGAGCAGAGCTGAATCTTGCTAACAAGTTGACTGAAAATGCTATATCAGGCCTAGTGCATTGTGCTAAGTATAACAAAGCACCTATTGCACTAAGATATGGTACTTCAGGACCAAGTAGCATTTCATTATCTTCTTTGGGGCGAAATGGATCTTTCTTAATATCAAGAGATCGAACCACCATGGGAGAACTTAGTGGATGCGCTTTATCCATATTAAAACGTTTCAATACCTTTTCAGTATAAGCTGATTGATGGATAAGAATTCCATTTGAATTATGCCTGATCTGCAGGCCGAGACAATATTTTGTTCTCCCTAAATCTTTCATCTCAAATTCTTTTTTCAAATATTCAGCAGCTTTCATGAGCTCTTCAGGAGTCCCAATTAAATTTATATCATCAACATAGACTGCAATGATGGCAAATCCAGATTCTGATTTCTTTATAAATACACAAGGGCATATAGGATTGTTAACATATCCTTCTTTAATTAAGTACTCACTGAGACGATTATACCACATTCTTCCAGATTGTTTTAATCCATATAAGGATCGTCTCAGTTTAATTGAGTACATATTTCGTGGTTGTGATGTATTTGCTTCAGGCAATTTGAATCCTTCAGTGATCTTCATATATATATCTGCATCTAACTTTCCATATAAATATGCAGTAACTACGTCCATCAGACGCATGTCAAGTCCTTCTGAGACTGACAGACTAATTAAATATCGAAATGTAATGGCATCCATTACAGGTGAATATGTTTCTTCATAATCAATCTCAGGTCTCTGCAGGAAACCTTGTGCTACTAAACGAGCTTTATATCTGACGATCTCATTTTTATCATTACGCTTTCTTACAAACACCCATTTGTAACCCACGGGTTTCACATCATTAGGTGTTAGGACTACAGGTCCAAATACTTTGCGTTTTTCTAGCTAATCCAATTCTGCTTGGATTGCTTCTTTCCACTTTAACCAATCAGGTCTATTGTGACATTCGTCTACAGTGCGTGGTTCGAGATCATCATTATCTTTCGAAATTTCAGTAGCTACTGCGAAAGAAAATACATCGTTAATAACCACTTCTGAGCGATCCCACAATTCTTTTGTACATGTATAGTTTATGGAAATTTCTTCATTTCTATGTACATATGCCTCTTTATTGTTTTCTGTCTCTTCAGGGACATTTTCCTCTTCAGGAGTTATTAAATCAAAATTTGTGGGAATATTTATTTCTTGTTCAATAGCCTCTTCCGGAGTACTATTTTCTATATTTTGTTGCCCTTTTATTTTCCTCTTCCGGGGAACTAAATCTTTTGAACCCAAGGGTCTACCACGCTTCAGGCGTATAGTAGATGATTCATTTGCTGTAATAATAGAAGACTTACCAATTGGTACATTGATCTTTGCTGGTGTGTTTGCAGCCAGTATATAAGACTTAGTTATTTTTGCTGCGTCTGTAAATGCATCAGGCATTTGATTAGCAATCTTCTGAAGATGAGTGATCCTCTGTACTTCAGTTTCACATTGAGCAGTACGTGGATCAAGATGGGACAAAGATGGTACATTCCAAGAAAGTTCACGTCGTTCTTCTATCAGTGGATTTCCTCCTCCTAATGACAGGAACTGTGTTTCATCAAAATGACAATCTGCAAATCTTGCTGTAAAAACATCACCTGTCAATGGTTCAAGAAATCTTATGATGGAAGGTGAATCAAACCCAATATATATTCCCAATTGACGTTGAGGACCCATTTTAGTGCGTTGTGGGGTTGGAATCGGAACTTGTACAGTACTACCAAAAGTTCGTAGATGGGAAATATTCGGTGGTTGACCAAGTACAAGTTGTAATGGTGATTGTTGCTGATAAGCAGTAGGGCCGAAGACGAACCAATACTACAGCATGTAAGATGGCATGTCCCCAAGCAGAAATAGGTAATTTGGTCTTCATAAGTAAAGGTCGAGCAATCAGCTGAAGACGTTTGATAAAAGCTTCTGCTAACCCATTCTGAGTATGGATATGAGCAACTGGATATTCAATATCAATCCCAACTGACATGCAAAAGTCATCAAATGTTTGAGATGTAAATTCACCGGCATTATCAAGGCGGATCTTCTTGATCGAATAATCTGGAAATTGTGCTTGTAACCTGATTATTTGGGCAAGGAGCCTAGCAAATGCAACATTGCTAGTAGATAGCAAACAAACATGTGACCATCGTGTTGAGACATCTATCAAAACCATAAAATAGCAAAATGGTCCACATGGTGGAGAAATAGGTCCACATATATCCCCTTGAATTCGTTCCAAAAATTTTGGAGATTCAGCAATAACTTTTGTAGGAGATGGTCTAATAACCAATTTTCCTTGGGAGCAAGCAATACATGGATAATCACTGGACAAGAGAATCTTCTGGCTCTTTAATGGATGTCCATGTGAATTGGTAAGGATTCGACGCATCATTGTTGATCCCGGGTGACCAAGTCGGTCATGCCAAAGCATAAAAGTTTTTGAATTAGAGGACTTCAGGCCCATCACCACATTTGATTCAATTGTTCTTATAGTTGTATAATACAACCCCGAAGAGAAAGTAGGAAGTTTCTCTAATACAAGCTTCTGGCCTGAAATAATTGAAGTAATGCAGAGATATTCTACATTACGTTCACATGTAGTTTCAATATGATATCCATTACGATGTATATCTTTAAAACTTAGCAGATTTCTTCTGGATCTGACTGAATGTAAAGCGTCGTTGATATGTAAGTTTGTTCCACTAGGTAACATGACTGTGGCTTTTCCGGAGCCATCGATCAGGTTCGCAGGACCTGATATTGTATTGACATTAATTTCATCTAATATAATGTCGGAAAAATATCTTTTATCTCGAAGGATAGTGTGCGTTGTGGCACTGTCTGCTAGACATATATCTCCACCAGTCATCTCAGAATTGAATAATTCATTATCAAGATCCATACCTTTTCATGAAAATATATAAGTTTAAGTCTAAAGACAAATAAATAAAATATGAAAACAAAATGCATATGAAATAACATTCTTATTGATAATAAGAAAATAGAAAAAGGTAATAACGTTAATTGATGTGGACATTTCCATCACCAATTAAATAATCAATTTTTCCATTAGCCTCTTCAAAGAAGTCTGAAACATCTAAATGAGTCATATCTACGGGGTCATTGTGATTAATAAAATTCGTTTCTACTTTCTTGCCCTTCTCCTTGATTGAGGCTTGGTAAAGTTTGACCAAATGATCAGGCGTACGACAAGTACGCGACCAATGCCCTTTCATACTACAACTAAAGCAAATATCTTCATACTGCTCAGGCCTTTTATTTTTCTCTCTTTCTTGTTTGGCCTCATTGGTGGACCATTTCTGGTGGTATGATGTGGTTTTATTGTTGCGGCCACCCGAATAATTATTATAACCACCACGTTGTGAATAATTATTTCGCCCACGACCACGACCACGACCACGCCCACGACTATGGCCACGTCCGCGACCTCGTCCACGACCACGAGACGATGTTGCATTCACTTCAGGGAATGCTGCAGAACCGGTTGGACGGGATTGGTGATTTTTCAATAAAAGCTCGTTGTTTTGTTCAGCAACGAGAAGACATGATATCAATTCAGAATATTTTGAAAATCTACGCTCTCGATATTGCTGCTGCAGGAGCACCTTCGAGGCATGAAATGTAGAATACGTTTTTTCTAACATGTCTTCTTCTGCTACTTTTTCTCCACACAATTTCAATTGGGAGCTAATTTTGAATAGTGCTGAGTTATACTCAACAATTGTTTTGAAATCTTGCAACCTCAGGTGCATCCAATCACAACGAGCTTTTGGAAGAATGACAGTTTTCTGGTGGTCATATCTATCTTTCAAGTCATTCCATAGGGCAAGAGGGTCCTTTACCGTGAGATATTATGTTTTTAACCCCTCATCAAGGTGATGGCGAAGAAAAATCAATGCCTTGGCGCGATCCTGCAGGGACGCTTGATTTTCTTGCTGAATTGTATTACCTAAATTCATTGCAGTAAGATGAATTTCAGCATCAAGAATCCAAGACAAATAATTATTTCCCGAAATATCAAGGGCGGCAAACTCAAGTTTCGTAAGGTTTGACATTGTCGGAGTGCTATAATTATATGTCAAAATAAAATAATATATTGTTAATATATGAATAAATCAAAACATATAAGGAAGCACGTAAATTTTATAAATGCTAAATTTCTTATGATTTATCATGAGATCATTAGTAAAATATGAAATATGCATATTTCAATACAAAAGGGTACGAAACATATTTAATTGAAAGTCGTTTGGATCATAAATTAACATACTACATTGAATTGGCATAAATATACACATAAAAGAACGACAAGAAAGCAATTGGATTAAATTGGGACATTATTCAAAATTTGTGTAAAAATTTAGGTTTTCAAATTTGTCTCTTGCTTCAGGAAGAGAACAGATGAATAATAACTTTTTTTATAGAAAACTTATGGTTTTCAGATCTTTCTCTTACTTCAGGAAGAGGAGATGAATTGTTACCCTTTTTCCTTTTTAATTATAAAACTTCAGGTCTTATTTTAAATCTTCTCTTGCTTCAGGAAGAGAAGATGGACATTCCTCCATTCGAGATATAGAATTTAGATTGAAATATTAACTATAAGCAAAACTTATAACATAGCAATAAAGATTAATGCAAATATAATTTCTACGTTGGATTAGTAACATGGATGTAAAATCAACCTTGTTAAATAAAATTTATCACTATGAAATCAGCATGCTAATAGTGATCAAAATAGATGATTTACTATAAAAACATCGTAAATATGGAAGATGAATATATGTGTATGTAACTCACCACAACCAAATAGGTTAAGAAAGGAAATGGCAATAGTATGATATTGCTCACAAAATCCTTGAGCAATTCGTGCTGATAACGTGTTGTGTAACAAAAGAGGATAAGAATTTAAGACTAAAAATTGAATAGAGATGAGCTTCTCATCCGTGTCTTATTCATTCATCAAAAGCCTCCTTTTATAGGCTTAATATGCTGAGACTCTTAAAGTGGGAAAAGCCAAACGTATGGCTTAATTCCCTTAACAATTGAAACTGATGAAATAAAGACAGTGGTGGTCATCCACCATTAATCCTAACATTTACAACATAAAGTAATTATTGGTAACTGATAATATATTACAGCAGAGAAAGTCAAAGGAAAAAAAGGATACAAAATTTTAATGGATATGATGGAATGCATGTAGATAATATTCAAGCTAAGAACAGAAATGCATGACAAGCAAAGCAAGCCTAGGATATTCAAGAGTGATTTTGGTACTAATTTATTGTTTTTATTTTGGTTTGAGCACTAAATAAATTTCAGGAAAAACAAGCAATTAAATAAACAAATGGCAACGTACCCAATCAGAGCTGGCTTGGGAAAATTCAAAAGATAACTAAGGACAAAACAGGAGGTGAAGGGAAGAAACATCGCATGGGTGGGTAATAAGTGTAGGAAAGAACATCATGGGGCCACTGGTACAGTAAAGAACTTAAGAATTAAGAAAGGAACGTGCTATACAACTTCAAAATTTTGAGTAGGACAAGATCTAAGAAGCATGGACACGGATACGGACACGTGACACGGTTATGACATGACATGGATATGGATATTTCAATATGGTAATTTTTAAAAATTCAAGACATGATAAGGCAGAGATACGGTAATAAATAATATATATATATATATATATAATTTTATGCAATGTTTTAAAAAATTGTTGAAAGTTTAAACATTTTTTTGCCCCACCATAAGAACTATATGGCTCACGGTATAATATTAGTGCTCTTAACCGCTTTTCATAAGCTAACTATAGTTGACTTTATTCTGATTAAAAACACTCGTTATAGCTGTACAATTGTACAGGAATCCCACCCTTCTTTTAAGCCTTTAGTCAAAAAGCAATAAAGTCGCTCCTCCTGTTTTCCAAATAGAGAAATAGGGGGAAGTGAGATGAAGAGGAAGCAGACGACGACAGAGAAGCAGGTCGGCAACGGCGAGTCGGCAACGGCAACGACAATGACAACAGTAACGGCAACGGCGACAATAGCAGAAGAGTTATTTTTTTGATCTTTAGTGTTTTTTTTTTTCAATTTTTTGTGGGTTCAGTTTCCTGATGAACTATGGACGTCACCTCCCCATCAACGGCGAAAGCTGCTCCCTTCTCACGTCGTGTCCTACAAGTGTCGGAGCCGTGTCCTACAAGTGTCCGAAATTATTTTGCAATTTTTATTTTAACACATACGGAGCGTGTCCGACATGTGTCGGAGGCGTGTCGAGAATATGTCCGTGTCCGATACGTGTCAGACACAGCCACATCTCCAAAACAGGCATGTCCGTGCTTCTTAGAACAAGATGGACCACAGGAGGCCAAGAAGATGACACACACCAGCAAAAGTTTCTAGGTAAATGGGCCACTGGAAACCAAAGATATCAAATGTAGGATCAGTAAACGGTGAAGGGAATAAACATGAGGTGGGTAGGTGATAAGTGTATGAAAGGACATCACTGGGCCACCAGAAATGGGAGCGATTCTTCCATGTAACTGTGATATTGTGATATTGTGATACGGTGAGGTGGTGTCACAACTCAATAGGGTTAAGTAGAATTGTAGATTAAAAACTACATTGCCAATGTTATTTCACTTAGATATCGTTGGCTTGTGATACCACCTAACTATATCACAGTTACATAAAAGCTTTTCTCTTGGAAATGGAAAGGGTTAACTTGTGTTACGTTGAGATGGATGCTTTAAAAATTAAATAAATCTACATTTAGAATTGTATCTAAAATTAACCCCAAGATCAACTTTGATCACCCGTGCAATGTTGTGGACATCTTACATGGGTCGGAATCATCTATGGTCGATGCACACATGGTCATAGACGACTCTGATTACTACACGGAGGTGTACAACATCGATCAAGTGATCAAATTGGACCAAACAATAAACTGACTAATTTGTTTGTTTATAGAGTTGTGACTTGGATGGTCACAAAATAGTTTTGAGTTCCATCTAACACTTGATCAATTCATTTTTGTATTCATTTGTGCTTTTGGGTCCATCCCACTAAAGTAACTAAACCAAAAATATGATAAGGTTGCTCTACATACTCACGTTGGTCGTAGGTGACAAAAAATTTCAATCATATAGGAGAAAAGCCATTGAATTTTAATCTGCATGAGGGATCAAATCATGTGATATTTTCCAATGAGATTTTTTTTATATGGGACTCTTAAAGGGTCTTTTAGCTAATGATGCTAGGGTGTTCGTGATTCGGTTTGGTTCGGTTTTAGGGTAGATTTTAAACCAAACCATTATACTTCGGTTTTTGTTTTCTCAAACCAAAACCAAACCATACTATAAAAAAAACCAAACCAAACCATAAAATTTCGGTTTGGTTCGGTTCGGTTTCGGTTTTATCCTATCAAATAGCAACAAATAATTAAAAATAGAAAAATGACAAGCCAAACTCTAAATAAAAACATTTTTAATAAAATCATTACATTAGCAACTAAAAAAAACATTAAACATTGTATCAAAATAGAAAAGTATTGACTTATGTCAATCCAAGTTCAAATCTCCAATCTAATACATGCTAATATCTCACATACAATAATAGCTAGTTTAATACATACCAATCCAATAAAGAAAAACATTAAGAAAAGTTACAATCTATTACCTATTATACCCTTATTAGAATATAAAATTTACAAAATAAGTTTAATATATAATATATAAAATTATATATATATTTATATTATATTTTTTTTGGTTTTTTGGTTTGTTTGGTTTTTTAACCATGAAAACCAAAACCAAACCAATTTAATTCGGTTTTCTAAAATTAGAACCAAAACCAAACCTAAGGACAAAAAAACCAAACCAAACCGATCGGTTTGGTTTGATTCGATTTGGTTTTCGGTTTTAACCTAAACCATGAACACCCCTAAATTATGACGCAGCATATGTCTTTAGGTTTGTACAATATTCCTAAAAAGGAAAATGAGGAGAGAGTTTGTCAACACACCAACAAGGGTGCCTTCATAGTGGCTTTTCTTATTAGTTTAAGCTGTTTTGGGCCCAAATTTAGAATCATTAAAAACCAGATATCTGGCTTGAGAATTGAGACCATCCAAACTTTGGGCCTAGAGATTTGGACAATCTTGTATTTTGAAAGACAAGTTATAATGCTTTCCCAAACAACCCCATATGTTCATTTAAAGTAGGTTTGGGCCGCTAAGCAGCATTATTTATGTAAACTCTTATTGAAAGAATATACATTTGAAATTATCATCTATGTCTTACTCTGCTGTTTATAATACATACTTCATTAGTCATTACTACAAGTTTTATTACTATTATTTGTCTTTGAAGAGCAAGGTTTGTACCTGGATTGTTAAATCTAGGACTAACGTTGGTCGATCCAGATCTGGACCCAGATCGTTAAATCTAGGCCTAATGTCTGGGCTTTTATAATATTATAGATATATATAGAGAGAGAGAGGGGGGGTTTCTGGGGCTTTCAAGCAGGGCCACAGCAGAGCAATAGTGCGGAACTGTGGATGCATTCAGGGCTTAGCCTGGCCCGATCGAACCCAGCGCACATGCACCCAGTAGACACCCAAAGCTCTAAAGAGGGGTAAATCTAGTAATCGATACACAGAAAGCATATATACACAGATGGTACTAATTCAAGGCAAGGCTTCAAAGGTGATAAACAAAGGTTTACAATTGAAATGTTCAGAGAATGAGGCATCAAGGTATGGGTTGTTCTTTAGGGCTTGGAAAACTTTTTTTTTTCTGTAGGTAAATTTGACACTGAAGAATATGGCTCTAATCATGTATGGTTAAAGGCTGAAACATTGAAGTGTGCTCTTGTGCGATTCTCGATCGTAAGGCCAGTAGGGTACTCAAAACCATAGGGTGTGGCTCAAAAAATTTTGGGCTAGATTTTGAATAGGACCTTACATCTTAATTTTATTATTATTGTTGTTGTTGTTGTTATTACGATGTGGGGTGAAATACACTCTCATTGCTTTTGTGAAGTAGGTCATGCAGTAAAACAGTAAGGAACAATTATCTCTATGCTTAGCCTGGCCTCCCTGAATTGAACTTCTTTCTTTTCTTTCTTTTTTAATCACTAGATATAGCACACGTGCGTTGCACATGAACATTTTTAAATAATATTAGTTATAAAAAAAAAATAATAAATACATGAAGATTTCATATTTTTTTTTTAAGAAGATTTTAAATTCAAAAGTTAAATATACATTCAGATTCTTTTCTTCATAAAACAGAAGATTCAAAGAGTTTGCATTCATATATATTGTCATGCAACTTAATAGTTAAAATAACTCTTCTATTCTATATTGGAAGGTTAAAAGAGTAATTAAGTTTTAAAATGAGGATATAAAGGTCAATCAAAAGTTTTTCTGACATTCACCCTTTTATAGGTAGTATAGATAAAAAGAGAATCCATTTTTATTAATCAAAACAAAGAGGCTTTTACAATGACAATCAATACCACCCCACAATTAAAACTCCAAGCTAAACCCAAAGGCAACCATAACAAACCCGGCCAAAAACTAAACCCCAAGCAAAAGACTATCATCAGAAAAAGATAAAAGATATCCAATTTTGGCAAGTGGGTAATCGAAAGAATTAAATTCAAGGCTCATGAAAGCGAATGGGTATGCACAGAATTAATGATGGTGAATTTAGTTTTTTGGCTATATTTGCAAGCATGGGATAGCAACACTGTGTGTGAGCGGGCGGTAGGGGGCAATCAAAATCGCTCATGTTAGATTTTGTTCAAGGTTTCGAGTTGGTACATTGGTGGTGGAAATTGTTGCAGACATACTATTCGAGAGCTTTACATAGAAAGGGACTAGAAATTAAATTTGTCCATAGAAGGGGCATTAGGGAGCTACTTGACAGAAAATCCAGCTTTATTACCAACAGACAAGGATGGGTTAGTTTTGGTTTTCTAGTTAAATAGTCTCTTCAATCAGTTATTTGGCAATGCTTGATGCATTTTTGTTCAAGCAAAAAAATAATAATAATAAAAAAAGTATTATATCACAGTGGAATAATTATGACAAAGCTAGGCTGCTTTGGTGTTTAGTACTACTCATTAAGGGCATCTGAGAAAGAACAAACAAAATCTTTGGGGGGAGAAAAAAAAAAAGATAGGAGTAAAAGAGAAAGGCTAGGAAAGGTGGTAATGGTGCTCAGAGGGATGGTGGGGACTTTCACTTGCTTTTGCTTTTGCTTTTGCGTTGAAGGGATAAGGAGGGTATCTTATGTTGAAAGACACCATATGGAACCTTCTAATATGCCTGCTTCATGGCCGACCCATCCACTGCCAAAGATGGTACTGTTGTTTCACACCATCATTTTTTTGTATCATTATCCTAATAATTAATTCCACTGAAGAAAGATGTTGTAGTTACAAAATAAAAACCAAAAAAAAAAAGTTTGTTTTACATATTGGAAGTAGTTTTCTTGTCATTTTAGAACAAAAGACAAGTTAAATTCATATTATATGGGTTCCACATATTTGGTGCATCTCACATGATATAAATAGTCTATATTTGTCTATTAAATGGAGAGAATCTCTTCTCAGTTTAATGAACGTCTAAAATGAAACTGCTTTAATTACCAAAAAATAAAAAATAAAAAATGACAATACTACAATTATAGGATTTTTTACTGAATTAAACGATTGGCTATGTATTGTTATTAATTTGCTATGTATTGCCAGTTGAACCGGTGACCCGTGCCTGTGTCCAGTTCAGCTTAACATGGGGATCGGTTATGCAATAGGACCGGTGAAAACCGGATTAACCCGCTCAAACTGGTTGGGTTTCTACTGAATCAGCATCAAACCAGTCCAGTTTAACTGGATTTTTAACGATTTTTAACTCAATGTATTTTGTTAATTAAAAACCAACACTTTGCTCAACATAATCGAACCTAGCATCAACAAGAAGTGAGAACGCCCCCACCACTAGTCCAAATTCTTCCTTGTCTTTACTTGCTACTTTTATTATTTATTAGTGTAATAATACATGCACCAAAAACTTCCTAAATATTTAAATAAAATAAAAATAGTCAAATATTATTAAAATAATATATAATAAATAGTAAATGGTTCAAATATATTTATAATAATACAATACAATAATAAATTTTATACATATCTTTTTATTTTTAGTAGAATTTCATTTTTTTTATAATTATTTCAAATTTTTATTGATTATTTAATTGTAACACCGGTCTGACTGGTGACCCGACAGTTGAACCAGTGACCCAATGACCAAGCCTCTTGATTGGGTCAGTGACCGGTCCGAATTTAATAACTATGACTACAACATCAGTCCAAAAAAGGAAAAAGAAAAGAGGAAAAAAAAATGGGCCGATAGATTTATCCAGTACCTTTAGCATTTTTCTAATTAAAAATTTTTTTTTCTAGCCCCAATACAAATAAAATCTTCGTTGATACTTGTGGAGTACCCATTCACTAGTTAGTGGTGCCTGTGGACATCCCATGGATATAAATCATTAATCATGTGTACGTTATATATAGCATTTGGAATGAGTCCATTTTGCTCTATAGCAAATGGAATGAATCAATCTGTTCGTGGCACATGAGGATCAAATTTTATGACGTACCTCATGGAATTTCATTTTAAGATTTGTACTCATTTTATGGGATGGCTCTATTCTTGGGGGTACGTACACTGCTATGGATAACAAAATGGGGTAATTTCATTTCCATGGAACCACCGAAGCCTTTTGTTTATGTCGGTTTGGTTCCTGGCTTGTATTTCTTACATTGTTTTTGTTAAGTTTCTAACTTAAAAAATGCCTAAGCTTATAAAGGGATGGCTCAAATAGATACATGAAGCAATGTTAAACTTGATACTTAATACTCTTTCTCACGTGCAGGCCTAACACGAAAAAAACAAGCCTGTCACGTAGGCAACAAAGACAGACTTAATAGGCCCAATAATGACATAGTCTAATACCAAGTTAAGTTTCTAATCGAAAAGTCTAAATTTATAAGTGGAGGACCCAAATAGATATATGAAGCAATGTCAAACTCAATACTTAATTGATGTGGGATGTGGGACTTCCCAATAGTTTTGGTGGCTATCACTTGCCAATTAATTAATTCCGCCCAAAATTTTTGTGGGCCAAGAGAATGCACAGGAGTTTCCCTTCACAAGCTGCTCATTTTCACCTCAAGAAATTACACCGTGACATGCCTAAGCAGCACTTTTCTTGAAATTTTGGATGAAAAATATGGGTAATTTTATTATGTGGCAGGTAAAATTAGCAACATAATTTTGTTTTTTTTTTTTTTTTTTTTTTGGGGAAAAATAATTAGCAACAGAATTTTTTTTTTTTTTTTGTTGGCAACAGAATTTACTAACGCTATAATAAGCCCTAACATTGGTCCTCTAAGGTCGCCAACATTAAATTAGAAGAAGCTAGTGGAAATGCTATGTGCTCATCGGATGATATTATTTATGTCACTATTTAATATTCACGTGGACAATGATGTTTTGATTCCTTGCAATAATATTAATTGTTCCCTAAAATCTGCGATGCATTGTCGGTGATATCGTTCAGATATTTATGTAAGAATTAATGTTGTTTGCAATGCAACTTGGGGTGACTCTACTAATGGCAGATTGTTGTTGTCTTCGATCTCCCAATGTATGTCTCTACTCTCTACTTATTAATTTTAAACATCCCTGAATATGATCTTTAATTTGTACATTCACCATCCACATCAATTCATGCTTTGGATCAGAAAAACAGATTCGTGTCCAAAACTAGTATCCTTTACAATAATTTATGTCCCTTTTTTCCATCCATCTACTTCCTTACGTGAAAGAAGAAATTTAGACCATACTAATAAAAACCCTATTTTGCTGATTAAAAAATTTAAATAAAAATAAAAACAAGGAGAAATTGAGGCTATTTGATTAACCCTTCATACTTTTTTATTTTCCTCAAATAATCCTTCATACAAATATTAAGGAAATAAATTTAGACAGGATGTCAGAAAGGGATTATGACTTATGAGAATATGGAAATAAACTAAAAGAGCTAACATATCAAGGAAGGAGGTGGTGAGAATATAATGTTATGGAGAAATGTCTTTTTTTTTTTTAACGTTCTTTCTTTATGTGTTTCCGTTGTCATGAATTTCCATATTATATATATATATATAACTTCTTGTTCTCTATATAAACCATGCAACTAATGGGATGGTTATAATCAAGTTACAATGAAATTTAGTTTTTCCAATTGAACCAAATGAAAAAACGGAAAAGAAAATTTTCTTTTCTACATGGTATCAAAGGAGTCAATCTACTGCACGCCTGTGATTCAATGGTCCTTCTCTCATTTTTCATTCCATCGACGGAGTTTACCTAGTGTAATTTTTTTTCCCATTTTCTTTAATTTAGATCCATCTACTTTAACATTATTTGTCTTCTATTATTCTCCAGCACTTGATTCAAATTTCCAACAAAGCCACCATGCCATCGTTGGCACTGTTTAATTTATTAATAGAAAATTACGCTTTGTATTAGGAATTTTTAATCTTAATTAAGGCTGGAGGCTTATAAGGGTTTGGCATAGACTTTGGCTCATGACTAGGACTTCAGTTCATGGAGCTTCTATTGACTTTATGAAGCTCAACATTGTTTTTATTTACCATGCATTATCCCGTCGAGGTCATTTCTATGTGGTGGATTGGTTATGTTACTATATATCAACACTTGTTGATATAAGTTATATCAGTACTATACATTGGGGATTGTACCCCTTGCATTAATCCAATGTATTTCATATTGCACTAATGCACAAGGTACAATTCCCAATGCGGGTATTGATATAAGTTATATCAGCACATGTTTACCTGATCATCATGCTATATATATATATATATATGGGATAGGATCCAGGGACACAAAGAAAAACACAAATTTTGACACAAAACTTGAGCCCTTGGATTTAAAGAGGTCCAAGGGTAAAGATTTATGCTGACATGGATGTCACTTAAGTGACTGATGAGGTGGAGCTGACATGGCACAATTAAAAATTTAAATAAAAAAAAGGAAAAAGAAAAAGAAATTATGCCTTCTCTTTAACCTATTGTTCAGTCGTTCATATTCCTAGGTATATTGAACGACGCGGCTGGACGACGGCGACATCGAAGGTGACGGCGGGACAACGACGACGACTGGACGACAGAAACAGTGGAGGTTAGTCGTTGTGGACACTGTGACACTCTCTTCTCTCCCCCTTCTCTTTGCCATCTTCTTTGCAAAAACGCAAAAGATCGCAAAAACCTAGCAACGATGATGATGGGTTTGCAATGAGACTTATCCCTCTCTTTTATCTCTGCGTGCTTCTCTGGGAAACCAAATCACAATAATACCTAGATTGGGTTTGCTGGACAATAACGGTGTGGCTGGATTTTGGCTCAATATCATTGCTATTAATCATTGATTCGCTTGTCAACAAGGTAATGTCGGTTTTAAATTTATTTGTTTGTAGCATTGCCTTATGCATTTGAATTAGAATGTCAGATTCCTCATGTCGTTGATTACTGTGTTCCAATTTAATAATCTATTTCATTGGTTTTTTATTTTGTTTTTTGGGTGAGGATTTCAATTACAGAATTTCTTCTCCTTTTTTTTTTTTTTTTTTAATAACTCTAGCCGGATCTCACTTCGAAAACACCATGGTACGTTGTTTTGCAGTCCCAAAATTTAAATCTTCATTTAATTTCAATGGAATGTCATGTGCCTTTTAATTTACAATCTATTAAATGGTTTTTTTTATCATTATTTTATTTTATTTATATTGCTGGGGCATATATAATAATTCAAAGAGAGTCCAAACCCAAATGAATTTAGCTCGACTAATAGAAGGTTTATCCTCTAAAAATGGGGTTTCTACAAAAAATAATTCTATTAGCATTTTTTCTAGGTCTTTTCTCTTTGTTGTTGTATGAACTTCTAATTATAACACATCTTTCCACTGTGGTGTTATGGAATTGGTCTTTTGTGCGTATTTTGACTTAAATCATATCACCAATTTTCTTTATCTTTTCCTTAAGATAACCTCATAGATACCTGGTTTTATTTTGTTAATATTTTCAATGTTTGGAACATTGCCATTTATGTTGTTTGACTCATATATACCTAGTTTTACTTTGGTAATATTTTCAATGTTTGGAACATCGCCATTTATGCTGTTTGAAACTCATAAGAAACTTCTATATAGGAATTTAGTGAAACATGATTTATAAAGGGCTAATTTATAAGAGCTAATTCAATACTTTCAATAGTTGTGCTAGAATTTTGATTCACAACGTCAAGATAGGAATAGGAGACTCCAAGGGATTATCTCTAATCCTTTCTCTCTAAAAGAATCTCTAATGGTGGAAGTAGGAGATTTCGACACAACAACAACAACAATTTATTCTCCATTTGAGGTAATTAAGGGTTTAATGCCACTGTATGACACCATGAAACATATTTGGTTAATCACTTAATCCTAATTAAGTTTTATTTTTTTAGGTGATTGACAAACACCATGTTGAAGGTAGTGAAGTAGAACATTCCCAAACTCCAAAAAAGGATGTTAAGGAAATAAAAGCATTATATGTGGGGATGGTTTTTGAAACCATAGAAGAAGCAAGAAATTACTATGAAGATTATGGTCGTCAAGAAGGATTTTGGATTCGTACTCGAAGTTCATCCAAGACGCAACCTAGATCAGATGAGGTGACTAGTATTTTATATGTTTGTGCACATGAAGGAAAATGTATTGCGAAGATTGAAAAAGAAAAGATTATGGAAGAGAATGATGAGAAAGAGATAGAGGAAAAAGAGAATGTGAAGAAAAGAAAACGTTCAACTGTTAAATGTGGGTGTACAGCTTAGTTGCGGATTTTACATAACCAATGGACCAACAAATGGGAAGTGACAATTTTTGATGATAATCATAATCACAAAGTTGTTACCCCAGCTAGGAGGAAGAAAATGGTATCAAACCGATACATGCCTAAATTAGCCCAGAATTTGACTGAAACTTTTCAAAGAGAAAATTTGCAAATTGGGAAAGTTCCTTCAATTCTTGGTGGTGCACACATTGGGTTTGATAATAGAGATTGTTATAACCATTTGAGGAATGTCAGGCATAGAGAACTGGAAGGCGGGGATGCGCAATCAGTTCTCAGTTACTTTAAGAAAAAGAATGCTGAGAATCCCCAATTCTTTTATGCAATTCAATGTGATGAAAATGGGAGGGCATCAAATTTCTTTTGTGTGGACTCTCGATCGCGCATGACATATCATTATTTTGGGGATGTAGTTACATTTGACACTACATATCGAACAAATAAGTATGATATGCCATTCGCGCCGTTTACAAGAGTAAACCATCACTTTCAGTCCATACAATTTGGATGTGCGCTTTTACAAAATGAGACAGAGGTGACATTTTTGTGGTTGTTTGAGACATGGCTTGAAGCTATGGGAGGCCGTCATCCAATTTCTATCATTACTGACCAAGACTTGGCAATGAAGGGAGCAATTGCCAAGGTTTTTCCCAACACCCGCCATCGCCTATGCCTTTGGCACATCAAGAAAAAGTTTGTTGAAAAGTTATCTCAAGTGTATTACAAGAAGTCAAAATTCAAGAATGGAATGAAAAAATGCATTTGGTCGACATACAAGATAGATGATTTTGAAAAGAAGTGGAAGACATTGATTATGGAGAATGAGTTAGAAAAAAATGATTGGCTTAATCAACTCTATGAAATGCGTTCTTCTGGGTGCCAGTTTATAACCGTGGCACATTTTTTGCTGGAATGAATACTACTGGACGTAGTGAGAGCATTAATGCATTTTTTGATGCATTCGTTACATCGAAGACAAATCTTAAAGAATTTGTTGTTAAGTATGAGCAAGCATTAGAGCAGATTGTGAAAAAAGAAAGTGATGAAGATTTTGAGTCGGAACACAAATATCGTATTGTTAATGACAATTGTTTCCTTTTGAAGCATGCATCAAAGTTGTACACTAGAAATATGTTTAAGAAATTTGAAAAAGAATAGGATCAAGTCAATCAATACAAAATTGAAGAAGGGGGATGTGACAATGAATATCACATATACCTAGTAAAGACAAAACTTGGTGAACCTGAGGAGTTTGTGGTGAATTTAAATTTACAAACTTATGAGGGTATGTGTGAATGCCAAAATTTTGAGTTTGTTGGAATACTTTGTAGGCATATGTTGAAAGTGTTTGTTCGTCTAGACATTGATACGATACCTGCTCATTTTATTCTTGCAAGATGGAGGCAAGAGGCAAACAAATTTAGGGTCATGGATTCAACAGATGACAAAAAAGAATCAAAGGCCTTGAGGCTTTTCCATATGTATCAAGAATCTAATGAATTGGCTCGTATGGCAGCACCTTTGAATGAGGCATATAGAATGTACATGGAAACTATGAGTGAACTTTCCAAAAAGCTTACCCAATTTTTCAAGCCTCCAGTGAATGTAGACGATCAATTTACTAATGAGTTATCTCAGTTGTTTCTTTTGGATCCACATATCTCACAAACCAAAGGGAGGAAGAAGGATGTAAAGGGGAAAGAAAAAATTAATAGTTCCGACAGATTCAAAAGCAGTATTGAGTTAGCCTTAAACAAGAAGAAAAGAAAGTGCACTTTATGTGAAAAGTTTGGGCATGACAAGCGGAATTGTCTTTTAAATCCGAATAGAAAAATGACTGAATCTACTAACCAAAGTAAGTGAACTACCATTTGTTATAAATATTTTAGCATATACGCCTCTTTACTTTACATAACATAAGCCTTATTGCCAATTTTTACAGTTTTAAAGAATAAAGAGATACAAGAGTTGGGTCAGGATATGGAGAGTGATCACGAAGAATGATCTATGTCGTGGTTCAACTATTTTTGCAGCAACTTGAATGGTAATGGGTATTTTGATACTTTTTTATAATATTAAGTTGGCATTTAACAACACTAGTGATGCATTCAACTACTACCTGATGATTGCATATAGTAAAAAATGATTGTGTTAAAGAATGTGTAAATGCAAAGGAGTGTTGTGTGTCTATGTGCGTTTGATTGTGTTAAAGAATTTGGCAGTCTACATAGAATTTTCTAGATTTGTTCTTTCTTTCTTTTTTTTTCTTTTTTTTTTTTGAAAACATCTTGGGTCTTGCTTATGGATAGAGCTATATGGTGTCCAGGTGGGGCAATTGCCTCACCTCAATTTTTTTTAAAAAAATATTTTATACCTTAAATTTCTTTGAATTTTTAGACTTATCTCACTTGATTAAAAGGCTCATCAATATAAGGTTGTGTCTTTGTTTCTTATGAAGCTAACTTTTTTTGTCCTCAATGTGTAGGTTGTTGAAGGTAAGGAGCTACCAAACCCAATATTGGCAGAGAGACAGAAGAACTAAAATGGGTATTTGATAGTTGAGCTTCCATTTTTGTCTTGTTACAAGCCAGATGGTCAAATTAAGTTGTATTAAAGGATGAATTACTTTGGTTTTTATTGAGAGATCATGTAATTGTCATTTATTAGTGTGGTTTTTTGTTGAAAAATCATGTAACAGGTGTGGTTTTTTTGGTCGATGACCTGGAAGTTTAAAATACAATAGTTTTTGCCTTCTTTGGTGCTCATTTATGATCAAGTAAATGAGTCTTTATTGATGTGATATGCCCTCGGTGCAGTGAAAAAGCAGAGATCATTGACCATTGCTTTAAAGAATGTAGGGGTGTAAACTGTAAAGGATGCATGTGTGGGACTGTTGCTCGCTGGGCTGTACAGTGGAATCTTCACCTCCTACCAATATTTTCTCCTAGGTTTTGGATGTTGTTCAGGTGATAGGCAAATAAAGTGTGGCTGAATTTTTTAGGACTCTAGGCAATATGGCATAGTAGAAATATTTTAGTCTTTAAAGGGGAGGTAGAGAGATCGTGGATATGGCCTGTTGTCTACTCACTGATTATACAAATGCTACCCAATATCATAAGCATAGGAAGGACTCTATTCTGATGAGGTGGCGTCCACCACCCATTGGGTGTTTTAAGGCTCATGTTGATGGCGTCATTTTTGAGAAATCACAGAGTGTAGGGATTGGAGTGGTAGTGAGGGACAATAGTGGCTTAGTAATTGCCACAGCTTATAAACATATACATGGTGACTTTCTAACTAAATTAGTGGATGCAATGGGAGTTCGCTTTGCAGTACAATTTGTTCGGGAATTGGGGCTCAACTCAGTAATGGTAAAGGAAGTTAGATAACTTAAAGATTATCAATGCAATTAATTTACAAGAGAATAACTTGACTAACACTAATAATCATTTGTGAGTTTGGGTTAGGCATAAAATCTATTGATTGTCCAAAAAAAAAAAAAAGAATAAAAAAATAACATCTAGCTATTAACTAATAAAAATTTAAACTACTATGCACCTACCGTGTTACAATATCCGGCATGTGATCGTTTTAGGTCGCATTGCAAACAGAGGAAAACAAACATATGGTGTAATCCATAACTAAGGGTAAAGGTAACAATGAAGAGGCCTTAATTAAGTTTGGTAAATCTGGTGATGAATTGGTTAGGCTCACTAAAGGTAGAGGTAATGTTGAAGCTTAAGTGATTCACAGCTGAATTTAAGCAATTGAATGTATGCGCTTATGCCAAGAGCCAAAAATGATTATGGGATTTTGTATTGTGAAGAAAACCTGCATTTTGGCCCCTTTTTTTTGTGTTCTAACGCAAGTGCAGTTGCTATTCTCTATGAAATATTATAGATGCTGTTTTTGTGAAACCGGTTAATCAATTACAAGGTTAGTTCAAGTAAGCATAACAAATTATGCTAGATAATGATACCTCAACCTCTATTTGGAGATTGGGTCTTTCGTAAGGAGTGTCAAGCTTTCAAAAGAAGCTCTGATTTGTGTCCTTCATTTCTTTGGCAACCTTGCATTTAATAGAACAAGTCGTACCACGGACTATTACCATATTTTAATCTTGTTTCAATTAATCTAAGCTGGATAATTTGTTAACAACATCACCATATTTTCTCTTCCATTTGGGATTTTTTTTTTTTTTCATATCAACTGAAAAAATTAAATTCTTCACATAATTTGTAAAAGTAATCATTAGTTCAAAGACTTAAAATTGATTTTTTTTTTTCTTTTTAAATTATCAAAATGCAAAGTTTCTACAATCTCTACCACTAAGGAGAAGGAAAGCATCTAGCGAAGAGGAGAAAAAAAATACAACAATGGAGATGAACCAACCACTCAGTTAACATTTTAAACAGAAAAAGAAAATTAAAGAGCACCAAAAGATGAGGAAAGAATCCATATTAAAGGGAACAATTAATTTTTTGATGGGGTTAGAGTGAACAAATTTGAGGAAATAAAAGAGAAAAAATATATCAAATTCGCAAAAAATCAAAACAATATACAATACACCCGAATCAGTTTCATTAAAGATTGGTTCTTCCTCTTTTGTGATGTCTTGCTCCCTTCTTCTTCCAACCACCATCTTCTCCCTTTCGACTATCGCTGCACTTTCAAGAGCACTTGAAAAGAAATAGTAGATCTGAACTAGAGGAAGAGATAGAGGCACGTTATCATCGTCACCTTGCCTCCTAGATATATTTCAATCCAAAGCTAGGGTTTCAGGAAAGGAAAGCAAGGAAAACAGTCGTGTCACTGCCATCTACGACTATGTTGCCGTCATTCAACCTTCATCGTTGATCTTATCATCGTCGTCCAGCCGTCAGTGTTACCGTCGTCCAGATGCCATTTTCTACCTTTGTCATTGAATATACCCAGGGAATAAGAACAGGAGTTAAAAGAGATTAGGTTTTGCCTTTTGTGGAGAAGGTATAATTTCTTTTTCTTTTTCCTTTTTTTTATTTAAATTTTTAATTGTGCCATGTCAGCTACACCTCATCAGTCACTTAAGTGACATCCATGTCAGCATAAATCTCCCCCCTTGGACCTCTTTAAATCCAAGGGCTCAAGTTTTGTGTCAAAATTTGTGTTTTTCTTTGTGTCCCTGGATCCTATCCCTATATGTATATATATATATATATATATATATATATATATATATATATATATATATATATATAATACTGATCACGTGTTAATTGAGTTATATCAGCACAATACATTGAGAGTTATACCTCTCGCATTGGCCAATGTACTTTGTAACCCACTAATGCACGAGGTGCAGCTTCTAATGCGGCTGTTAATATAGGTTATATCAGCACGTGCTTATCTGATTATATATATATATATATGTGGTTATGTTCCCATCAGCATGTGTTGATATAAGTTATATCAGCACCATGCATTGGGAGTTGTATCCCTTACATTGGTCCAATGTACCTCATATCCCACTAATGCACAAGGTACAACTTACAATGCGGGTGTTGATTTAAGTTATATCAACACGTGCTTATCTGATCGTCATCCTATATATATATATATATATATATATATATATATATATATATAATTGCATCAGTTCGTGATTGTATATCTTTCACCATTTGGCATCAAACTCAATAAGCTTTCAACTTCATAAGTTTGAGGAATATAGTCTTAAAAAATAAATCAAGACAAGACAATCAAGAAAGGTTTGATCAAACTATCATATGGAAATGAATCAAAAGATAGCATATCTAGGAAGGAGACGGAGATAGTATTATGAAGAAAAGTCAAAGAAAATTTTAATTTTTTTCTTTATGTGTTTCCATTATTGTGTATTTCCATATCGTTCTTTCTTGTTCCCTAAATAAACCTAATGTTGGATTAGTTGTAATCAATTTATGATGCATCAATGATATATATTCAATTTTTTTCTATAGTTGGAACATATCCTATCATCCACTAGAATAGGTCCCGTGATCAAGAATGTCACATCCCTTTCTCTTTCCAGATTTTTTCTTTTAGATTGGTAGAATGATGAAATTTAGTATGACATTATCACTCGTTGCAACTTGGTTGGTGGCTTGGTGCTTTATTATTCGACCACGACAAGCTTGGACCTAAATGACCTTTGATCCCTTAATTTTATCATGTTTGATAATTCTCTTTCATGCATTTTCTAACATTGATAGAGCTGATTGTTCGAATCATTATCATAAATTCATGATTATTAAATGAAAGTATACAATATAATTCAATATTTTAAATACTATGAGAAATAATAGACCACTTAGCATAAATTAAGGGCCTCATAAAATTGCAGCAGCATCATGCATGAAAGGAAATAAGAGGTCAGAGAATTGAAGATTGATTTTTACTTATTTTCCCCTCATGCTAGACTCAGTGGGTAATCGCCTTTAGTTGAGTGACAGCTGCACCAACGATACCTTCCCCTTTATCGACACTACCCTATCGTATTCTTAACCCATCAAGGACTAGATAGGTTACTTCATGTAGAAAATAATCATACTTAACCTCTAGAAATATTTTATAATATTGTCTTATTAAGTGCACCAAACCCGACCATTATATTCCCTAAGGTTTGGTTAAGCAGCCATTCCTATGAATTTGGTTTTCAAAATATTTATATGTTTTTTATTTTAATTTTTTTTATCAGAAAAAGGAATAAGATTTATTAAGATTAATTAAAATAAGAATACACTACACCAACCTTGATATTTTGTGGCTTGTTTAAATATCTAAATGTTCCAACACATCATTATAAAAAATAGGGAAAATAAGTCAAAAGTCCAATTCCTATGTTTTATAAAGCCAAAAGTTCTACCAAAACTCTTTTAAAGCCTAAAGTCCATTTAAGTTTGAAAACATTACCGTTTAAGCAATTTAATGATTTAATCTATTCCACGAATACCAACCTTGCCCCTTTCGCCTTATATGGTATTTTAGCCATTTGTTAACATTTAAATTAAGATAGATTTTATATGCGTTATGCCCCATGATTTGTGCCTCAATCAGCCTTATTCCGATGCTTCTCTCCATCAACATCCGGTTGGCAATTTCAAATTTGAATTTGAGATCATTTTTGTGTTACTTACCCTTAGCAGATACATTGGGAATAGTTACACAAAGTTTGAATATTCGTCACTATGGTTTATAAGCCTTGTCCTTTCGTCATTTGATCACCAAAGCCTTTTCATCCCTTGTCTTTTTTCCTTGATGATTGAACTTCTCAACATTTTGCAAGTCTTGTCCTATATGGTTTTGTCCTTGCAATTTTTGGAATCTAAACTTTCGTTAGTCTATTGGTAAGAAATAATCTTTTGTAAATTAAAACAGTATAACTCTTGTATGAAAATCAACCATAAGCTATAACCAATCAACTGTTTTAAAATGAAATATATTTAAATGTTTGTCCAATGATGATAACACATAAAATTGACTGAATAGAATCCAAAAACAATTACATGTCTCTTAACAGAACAATTGAATGTCTTTCGTATAGAAATAGTTATATGTAACTATTTTTAATTCCTTCTAAAGCAGTTTACATTCTTACCAATGATAAATGTAATTTGTTTAAACAGATTTTTCGTTAAAGAGTCATAACATGTAACTATTCTGATGTTTAATTTGAACAATTACACGCAAGACAGACGATTTTTTTTTGGGCCTAGAAGCAAACAAGATTTTGTGTATTTTTTCAATTTCAAAGTTATTTTAAAAGAGTTTCAACAAAAATATGAAACAACTTTCTACAATTTCCAAACTCTGGTGTAATTGTTTTCAATACCCTCAAAATGAATTTGTTTTTTAACAGCAAAATTTGTTTAAGATCTTAAACCCTGATTAGAAATGACCTTGTAACTGTTTCAAACTATAACGTAATAATATTTCATTCCCATGTTCTACAAAATGGTTTCAAAAAAATAGGATTCAATGATGGCTTATTTACGTTTTTTCTCCATTCCTTGGAGAAATATTGATGTAGATTGCATCGGCATACGCACCACGGGCTGTTGGACGTCTTGCTACTGAATCGAGATTCTAGTTTATTTAGATATTTTAGGAGTTTTAATTATTATTATTTAATTATTGCTTTTAATTTAATTAGTTTCCTAGGTAGTTAATATTTGCTTGTTCTAGTAGAACTAGATTTTCTTGTTCTAGTAGAATTAGGTTTTCTTGTTCTAGTAGAACTAGGTTTTCTTATTAGTTCACTATATAAGGAGATGTAAGCCTTATGGCAAACAGTTAGTTCAGACTTTGATTATTTTGATTAATAATATTGAGAAAGAGAGTTCTCCTTTATTTTCCTACTTTCGTGTTCTTGAAATATTGATTGTGGTTGCCTACTATCTGGTATTGTTCTTGCAACAATCAACAGATTGGTGGAAGCTTGTTGATTAATTTGGTGAGCTAGTCTCGACCGCGTATTTTCCGCTGCATCAAATATGCTTTCCCCCCCTAGATTTTCTAGGTTTTCATGGCATTCATATTTGACAGGAGTTGTCTTCTTCATTGGAAGCTTGCTTCTTAAAAAAAAAAAAAAAAAAAAAAAACCCTAATTTGTGTTGTACATAACGTGGATAGAGACATTAGAATGAAATCGCTTTAATTGCAAAACAGTTTTGTGGAGAAGATTCCATAAAAATCAATGTCTTTAATGTCACCGTTATTTATGGAGCAATAACCATATCTAGGTTAGTGGCTTGTTTGAGAGCACCTATGGGTATTTTTGTCCTTCCATATATTAGTAGACTTTTGGCCGTATAAGATTTTAGAAAGGACTTATGCCTGCACAAGTCCTATATCATGGACTTGTGGCCAAAGTCCCCTAAAAAATAATGAATAAATAAAAAATTTGAACACTCACACTTTGTCTAGTTCTCATTGGTCAACTTCATCTATACAATAATTAAACATTTTGTAGGCGATCTTCTGATCATTACAAATAGGGCTAGTGAAATATATTGTTAGCCTAGACTGCAAGGGTTGCAGGGTTAGGATCAGCATCGTGTCGATTGAGACTACCTGAACCATGGTGCTAAACTACTGTGCTGTCCTTTAAAAGATTTGAAGGGTGCTTCTCCTGACGCCAACTAATTTTAGGTGAAATGGTTAACACTCGGTGTAGAAACCCCATTTTGCACCGATTGTCATCTTAATTCCCAAGGCTTCAATAATGAGTTTGGTGAGTGTGAGCGCACCGATTTTCATCACGCGCTTGCTTTTAGCTGTGTTTTACCTGCTTTTGCTTCTAATGGTGCTAACCCTGGAGGATTAGCATATGAATAAGAGTCGCCATCTAGAAGGGCTTAGGAACCATTTTTATTAACCAAAGAAGGTTCAGCGTTAGGGTATATTTTGGGAAGGTGTTAGGCACCCAACAATGCCCGGTAATAAACCGGCCCTCATTTTGTATTCATTGACCATGTTTAGTATTTTAATTTAATCTGAATCACCAATATATCATGTAATAATTAAAATATACACAAATGACATATTAATCAAATAAACAATAAATATAATTTATACAATTCTACTATCAAATTTAAATTCATACCTCTTACAAATGAAATTGGTTGGTATTTAAACCGTCCCTCAGGACCACTGTCAATCTGGCAACAGTCCCTTTCGCTGAGCCAATTAAGCAAGCTATTTCCCTCCTTCACAAGTCATCTCTCTTTTATTTTCTCTCAATGTAACTTCTCTCATTTTTAGTATTTACCCTACAAGAACTCTCATCTCCAAGTCTCTCTTTCTCTCTATTAACTCTCCCTCACTCTCCTTCTAATTTTTTTTGGTGTCCTTGAACTCTCCCAAGCTCTTGCTATTTATAGGGAAGAATTAAAGTACAAGATTATTCACCTACCTAATTTCCCCCACCATTCCCCACTTCTATCCCTTCTTGGAGTGGGTTTACCACTTAAAAAGAAAAGAAGTTGTTGAAACAATGAAGTTACTAGTCAATTTGACATAAGTTGAGAGTCATCAGAGTGAACTTGACAATCATTTTGAAGGAAAACAGCATCATATTTTTATCACTTGAGATAAATGGTGGATGAATTACTTGTGATAAATAGTGGAAACAACCCTTGGTATGGGTAGATAAATCACTTATGATGAGTGATAAATGGTGGATACATCATTTGATAGTGGTGAATGAATCACTTGTGATAAATGGTGGATACACTACTTGGTAAATGGGAGATGAACTCATCACCACTTCAATTGTTAGGTAAATGTGAGCTTATATAAAGAAGGTTTTGATTGGAGATAATGAATACAATTGAGAGGGACTGAGCCCAAATGAATGAGAATAGCGAGAAAGGTGAGATGGGTGTATAGAGAGAACTCTACCCAATTGGTCTTATATACATATATACACACATATATATGCACCTAACCCAATTGGTTGTTTTGTTCGCAAAAAAGAGACCATGTTGATAATAAACATCACAGGACCTCATCATCCATAACTCACCATCGAATATAGGGACAAAAAGGGGTGTCTACAGTGAGATTATTCACAAATATACCTTAATGGAGTAGTGTGAATTATAACATATTGGTTAAAAATGAAGGAAAATTATTTCATTAAATTAGTTGTTTTTCTCGTGCCACAAGCATATGTACGTATGTGATAGGCGTGTATATGCACGTGTGATACATATGTATGTGTGTTAGCGGTCATTCTCCTAAATTTTAGATAACGTAATTTTTCTTTCCTGTTTGAATTAGAAGGCTTTTCTAATTATTGGAAACATCTTTTAATTATTCTCCAAGTAAACTGAGTCTAGAAAGCAAAGGTAAAATCATAATTTTCCTATATAAATACTCTTTGAATGCCTTGGTGGAAGGGGAGAGAATAGGGTTTTTAGAGAGTGAAATTCGTCCAATGGGAGTGTTTTACTCATAACTGTTGGAATGTGTTGACTGAACTGTTGCTGGAATGTGTTGGACTGAACTGGAATCTCTTGTTGGAATGTGTTGGACTGAACTGGTGCCGGAATGTGTTGGACAGAACTGGAATCTACTATTGCAATGTGTTGGACTGAACTATTGTTAGAATGTGTTGGATTGAACTGTTGTTGGAATGTGTTGGACTGAACTGGAATCTTCTACTGCAATGTGTTGCACTAAACTGTTGCTGGAATGTGGTGGATTGAATTGGAATCTACTGTTGGAATGTGTTGGACTGACCTATGACTATGTTTGGATATACTAGACTGACCTGGAACTGTTCTTGAATTATTATGTTGTTTGCTCCTGTAGAATCATGCGTCAAAAGTAATATTAAACTGGAATCTTCCGCCAGAATGTGTTGGAACGAACTAGAATCTACTGCTGGAGGGTGTTGGACTGAACTGGAATCTACGGCTGGAATGTGTTGGACTGAATTGTAACTATGTCTCAATATACTGGACTGAACTATAACTATGTCTCAATATACTAGACTAAATTGGAATAGTGTCTGAATTATAATGTTTTTTGCTACTGTAGAATCATGCACTGAAAGTAAGATTAAACTGGAATCTACTGCTGGAATGTGTTGGATTGAATTGTTGCTGGAATGTGTTGGTCTGAACTGTTGCTAGAATGTATTTGAGCGAACTGGAATCTACTAGTAGAATGTGTTGGACTAAACTATTGCTGGAATGTGTTGGACTTGAACTGTTGCTGGAATGTGTTAAACTAAACTGTTGCTGGAATGTGTTGGACTAAACTGGAATTTACCGTTGGAATGTGTTGGATTGAATAGGAATCTATTGTTGGAATGTGTACTGAATTGGAATTGTGTCTGAATTATAATGTTTTTTGCTACTGTAGAATCATGTGCCGAAAGTAAGATTAAATTGGAATCTACTGCTGGAATGTGTTAGACTGAATTGTTGCTGGAATGTTTTGGTCTGAACTATTGCTGGAATGTATTTGACAGAACTGGAATCTACTGCTAGAATGTTTTGGACTGAATTGTTGCTAGAATGTGTTGAACTTAACTGTTGTTGGAATGTGTTGGACTAAACTGGAATTTACTGTTGGAATGTGTTGGATTGAATTGGAATCTACTGTTGGAATGTGTTGGACTGAACTGGTGCTAGAATGTGTTGGCCTGGACTAAAATGGAATCTACTGCTGGAATGTGTTGGACTGAAATGTTTCTGAAATGTGTTGGACTGAAGTAGAATCTATTGCTGGAATGTATTGGATTGAATTATTGCTGGAATGTGTCAGACTAAACTATTGCTGGAATATGTTGGACTGAAATATTGCTGGAATGTGTTGGACTGAACTAAAATTTACTGCTAGAATGTGTTGGACTGAACTGTAACTATGTCTGAATATACTGAATTGAACTGGAGCTGTGCCTGAATTATTATGTTGTTTGCTATTGTAGAATCATGCGCCAAAAATAAGATTAAACTAGAATCTACTGCTAGAATGTGTTGGAATGAACTGGAATCTACTGCTGGAATGTGTTAACTGAACTGTAACTATGTCTGAATATACTGGACTAAACTGGAACTGTGTCCTGAATTATTATGTTGTTTGCTACTGTAGAATCATGCGTCGAAAGTAAGATTAAACTGGAATCTACTACTGGAATGTGTTGGACTAAACTGTTGTTGGAATGTGTTGGACTGAATTGGAATCTACTGCTGGAATGTATTGGACTGAATTGGAATCTATTGTTGGAATGTGTTGGACTGAACTGGTGCTGGAATGTGTTGGACTGAACTGGAATATACTGTTAGAATGTATTGGACTGAACTATTGTTGGAATGTGTTGATTGAACTGGAATTTATTGTTGGAATGTGTTGGACTGAACTGTTGCTAGAATAGTGTTGGACTTGAACTGGAATCTGCTGCTAGAATGTGTTGGACTGAATTGTTGCTTGGAATGTGTTAGACTGAACTATAACCATGTCTGAATATACTGGACTGAACTAGAACTATGTCTGAATATACTGGACTGAATTGGAACTGTTCCTGAATATACTGAACTGAACTGGAACTGGAACTGTGCCTGGAACTACTTCTGTTGAAATTAAAACTAGACTAGAATGTGTTACTATTCTATGAGAAGAAATCAAAACCGTAGCAATCATCTTAATTAGACTGTGCATGATCTGGAGTTGGAGACAAGGCTAGGTGCTGATTCTTCGTCTGAATCTATTCTTCGTTGGAAATTTAACAATTCTAATGTATTTTATGTGTACGAATCAGAATATTTATTAATAAAAGCAATTGATATTGAAAGTACAAATCAATCCGGCTAGTTACATAGGGTGTTCTTAACAAAAAAAAAAAAAAAAAAAAAAAAAAAAGGAGTGTCCTCAACAATAAGGGTAAGCTATGGATTTTATTTTATTTCTTAAAAAGGTGACTAGATTCCTAAAGGAAATGTTACTTCACCCATCTTTTATCAGCCCATTTTTACCATATACCTTATGTGTCAAAAGTGGATATGTAAAAGCTATCATGTGGAGCCCAACATGAAAAATGCAGAAACTACCACATATAGATAGGTGGAGGAATATGAGTAAAATAGATGTGTGAAATTATATTGACTAATTGAAGTTAGAAAAACTCTTACTTAACTAATTGCTAATATTTTGCCTACTTATGGACTAATAGCCAATTTCCCCAAAATTAAAAGGGTCTATTTGATTATGTTTTGTAGCTTTCTGTAATGACAAAATTACTATTCCTTTTCATTTCCTCCATTTTTTACCTAAGAAATAAAAATTTTACTATATTCCTTGCATTCTATTCTTGGGTCAAGATTAGGAGCAGCAGGTTCCAACTTTGAAAAATTGAAAACCAAAAAAATAAAAGAAGCAAAAAAGAAAAATTAGGTTGACAAATTTTTGTTTTTCGTTTTGACTTTGTCTCACTTCAATTAAATTCCTAACTTTGCCTTTACCAAGATTTAATGTAGACAACTATAAGTTAACCCTTATGAATTTTAAGGGGTGGACTGTGTGGTCCTAAGGCCTCCTGCTAAGTGAGTCAGTGTTGGTTGCATAAACTATTTGTCAGGTTGGAGAATTGGGTTCCTAGTATTGTAAACTCTGGTAGATTGGTATGGGTTAGTATTGTTGGGGTCCCTTTTCATGCATGGAATGAAGCCAACTTCAAAAAGATCGGTCAGAGTGTGGATAATGTTATTAAAGTTAAGAGTGTGACCTCAAATAGAGAATCTCTAGATAGGGGGAGAGTTTTGGTTACTGCAGACATCTTAGATATTGCAAAGTCTATCAAATTCAGAGTTGATGAGTCCTTCTTTGAAGTCTTGATTAGGGAAGAATCTAGCTTGCGGTTCTCCTTTCTACAAGGCCTATGCCAAGGCAACTCAGTGTAGATAACTTTTCACTAGGGTAATCCTCTATAATGCAATGAAGAAGGCTTAAAAGAGGTGTTGGATGTTCAATCTATAGAGATAGCTGAGGAGATTGAATGTCCAAAGAAGTCAGTTTCAATGGGTAATAGAGGAGAGAATCAGTGGGATGTAGAAGTAGGTATGAATACTGGTTTGGTTAACAATTCTCTATCAGTTGGTGGCTCAAGTGATTCTTTAATCTCTATGGTCCTTGATAGTATTCACTATCAATCTTTAGACTCAATTGGTAGTTGTGATCAAAACCCAAAGATTGGTGGCCATGAAAGGAGTTTTTTTGATGATATGATGGCTGGTGAGGAATTGGAAGGGTGTGTAGTACGTGAGACTTTCGTCAAAGCAGGAGTAAGAAAAGGATTGAGGTGGGTCGGAAAAGAAGGAAAAAAGCTACAAAAGCTAGGAAGGGTAGGAAGAAAGTTTTGAAGGTAAAATTGAGTTGTAATAAAGTTGTCCCTAAGGACTTGGTGGCTTTGCATGGAAGTGGTTTCCTCAGTTCCAGATAGTGGGATTGTTAATAGAAATAAGATTATCTTGGAAGAAGTTAGGAAAACTTTGGAAGTAACCAAGTTGTTAGGTATTAGATGTTTGGGCAACGAAGATGAAGTTGTGAATAGACTTGTTGAATTGAGATCTAGGGATTGGGACTACTTCGAGAAGTATGAAGAGGAGATTTAAGCAGGTTGTCT